>JAEMBT020000008.1:9421171-9631171 GCA_018873245.2 Archegozetes longisetosus | reverse complement strand
AAAAGAAACTCATTTCGAAGTATATCTATAGTCACTTTTCCTTTCAACTAAAGATTGAAACTGTTTATTTGTGATCTAGATTTAAGTCTAAATATAGAATCTATTTTTACTTGCATAGAATTTCGAGATAGAAATAAGGGTTTAGGGTTGAGATAAACCTATTTTTTCGATTTATAAGCTATATACTAACTGTCATCCGTATTTTTTAAAATAAATCGGTCCCAAAAATCAAGCTAAATAAGGTTTCACAATTATTCAAACCTCTCTTCATCAATTTTTCCTCTCAACGAAGACCAACTCTTATGGAACTGCTTAACACGTTCAGCACCGCTGTAATGCGTATCATAGATATGTTGAATAACTGTTAGACCCGAATGTAACACATGATTATAGTAGACGTGATGCATAAATAACAATAATTCATCGGGGCATGTATCGACAGATTCATATAGGTCTCTGACCATAGGGTTGTATTGACCAATAAATTTAGTACCAGTCAATATTGTTCTATCGACTCCAATGCCGTAGTGGTCAGCTCTATGCCATTGACCCCAACCATTATGTTCTGAAGACTCTATTCCCGGGCCATATTTAGAGCCTGTGATGTCTGTAAGAGTGCCCGCACCTAGAGGACCTGTATAGTTCTCAAACACTAGATACGAGTCCAGTTGAATATTCCTAACCTAGAGTTAAAAAATTTTGAAACTCTAATTAGACCTAACATTTCATTAATGGACTTATTTTTTTGAATTTGATGAATTCATGCGATATTTCTGGGTGAAAACAGTAAAAATTCATTGAAAATGTTCTATAACACATTTTTGTCCATGAGATATTCATTTGTCTGTTGGTAGGTATGAAGAAAAGATAAGTTTAAAATCTATTTTAAATCTCAATTTTTAGTGACAATCTGCAAGAAATTATAAAAGCCTAATCTTTACAAAATCTGAGTTTAAAGATATAAAACTTTTCCAAACTTTAGCTTTCCCCTTTTTAAAGTTTTTCTAACCGTTTCAACAACTTTTTGATCATTGTCAAATGTCAATCGTGTCCAGTCATCTATAATTTCCTGCAAGCTTAGATCTGGATTCCAGGCGAGTCTCCCGAAAGCATAAACGTTAGCCATTGAAAGATCATTTCCCATCCAGTTCTTATCTAAACCCACATTCACAACACCGACAAATCCTCCAAGCGGGCGTTCAAATTCTTTTCCCGATACTATAGTCTTAACAAGGGTCGAACGATTATCGACTTTCATATCAAAATCAAGGACTTTTTTCCACATATGTGCTAAAATACCACATGTCTCTGTATATTCTTGAGTCACTTCGAACTCAATGACAGCATTTGTCCTTTTGAAAGCTCCGAATAGTGGAGAAATCCTTCGCGTACCTGAGAAAGTCTATCGGTCCGTATTTAACCTGTACGATGGCGTTATCGTCAAATTTGCCGTCGAGCTTAGCGAATGTGTCAAATGCTGCTTTTGCTCTATCGACGGTGAGGTTTCGCCAATTTAATGGATAGCCATAAACGAAACCGCGATAGAATATGATTCCATTGTGTGGTTTTAGAGCTCGAGCTATAGTATTGGACGCTTCGGCAGCTGTTCTGTTGTATTTGGATGGACCTGAATGAAAAAATTAAATTTTATTTATTATACAAAATTGTTATTTTTTAATGTTGAATTCTTTAAAATTATGAATACGCAGAAATTATTAGAAATTAAGTTTGCAAGTACTTTTTATTGATTATTTTTCAGATTCTTGTGCTTTTTACCAAGAGTTTCTATGAAGGTTGGTGGTAAAGATTAGGATTTATTTGAGATTCGGATTATTGATAGAAAAATTAGGAATTAATTGATAGAGAAATTAACAAATTGAAAAATTTTGCCTAAAAGTTTAGAATAAATTATTTTGCACGCATATAAATGACTGAAGAAGCAGTTTTACGGTTTGATTAACTGAACCATAACTACGGTCCTAACAACGTTAAAAAATTATGACTTGAAAATTCTAAATACAGTCTGACCCGGTCATAGGCAACTGATCATTGCATGGAAAATAAGTTACCTATAATCGGGTTTGTTTGTATCCGAACCATCTAACATATGACTGATTTAGTTGGTGCTTAATAAATGATTTGATAACAATCGGATTTGCCTACAAGAGAGTTGCCAATAACCGGGTCAGGCTGTAATGATGAATAAGATCGAGCAGACCTGGTCTTCCCTCTGCATCAGCTTTGAGTACAAAACCAGCTAAATCTGGAACGAAGTCATATATTTCATTAGTCTTATCAATCCAGAACTGAATAACATCTTTATCGAGCGGATCGTATGTCTGTAATCCACCTACAAGTTTAGGACTGGCAAAATCTATTGATATCGATATTCTTATAGCCCAACGACGAAACACATCAGCTAGACGTTTGAGTTGAGGCAGAAATTCAGTGGTTATGACACGAGTGTTTGCGTTTACATTGTTAACAGTACAGCCGTTGATACCGATTGAAGCCAGGAGTCTCGCGTAATCGTTAACTCGACTCAAATTTGAAACGATGTTATTCTTATCAAAAAATATCGATTTACCAGCGAAACCACGCTCTATAGAACCATCTAAATTGTCCCATTCGTTAGTATACCTATAGATAGATTTAAATAGGAATTCAGAATTTTTATTGACATTTCTCTACTAGTAATTTAATAGTTGAAAGATTTAATTTGTTTAAATATTCAATGCAATCAAGCGGAATGTAAGACTGAAAATCAAAACCTTAATGCTCTTTTCATTAATAACAAACTGTTAAATTCTTTAAAAATAAGGAAAAACAAAAGAAAAATTTAAACTAAAAATTAAAGGAAAATTTGCTGTTAGACTTTGTTAATATTTCTTTAATCATTGCTGAACTTATTTTTTTATGGAAATACTAGAATGCCTTCCTAGCAAAATATTCAATTTAAAGCACATCTAAAATCCAATGAGATCTTAATTTTAATAAACAATATCTATACCTTATTGGTGAATAAGGATTCTGTGTTTCATTCAAATTATCAATTTTCTGGAGTGAAGCTAATTTTTTCAAAAGTTGAAATGTTCCGTAAAGAACTCCATTATCATTCAATGCTGTAACTAAAACACAAGATTTACCACTTATCTCAAGAGTTCTCAAATAAAATCCATCATTTATCAGGTCTTTCGGTAAATATTTGTCTGATACCAGAGGTTTGATTGACTCAATAGTTCCCAAAATAAAAGAGCTATCATTAGAAAAGTGTTGATGTATTTGAGTTTCATTGCAAATAATCCACTGATTCCTCGACTCAATTCTTGTTCGGCAGATTCTATAACTAGAGTTGGATTGAGAGTTACCACAACTTGTGGTATATTCTGGTGTTGAGTGCGTAAGTGATCGGCAACAGGAGGGTATCGAAGCCATGCTTCATAACCAGATTCTGCGAATGTACTTATTGGCAGAATAGTAAGTAAGAAAAGTATTTTTATATTCATTTAGAGACTAAGTAGGTCTGAAAGTTTGTATTAGACTTTGACTTAGGTTAGTAGGAAAATTCCTATTAAATACTAAACATATGCTATTGATATCCAAAATTTTACTTTCTATTGATTGACACGTATGTTTAGTGAGTTATTCTTTAATATAATAATCCTTAATAGAATACAATAATACAAAAACTGATAATTACTATAGAAATTTTCAAGAATTTTTTATCTAAAGAGATAAAATTGTAGTTATAATTGTATAGTTGTAGGTATGTTCGTAACAAAAATTATTCAAGAAAGATTAATAACATATAGTTTGATTTGTTAGGAGATTTCTCAACTTCAGATTTGTAGAGAATTAAGCTCGAAAATCATAAATTTCCAGTTAGACATAGATTTACTAAGAAACAAATAAGTCGTAAAAATTTTAGAATATTCAATTGGTAGCTCTAGCAGAATACCAAAGTTTCCGAACCGCAATCATTCTACAGAGAAATGTAAATAATAACACACCGATTTATGTTCTTTCCACTGTATCATACATGAGATTGAAGTTAAAGTTCAAGATCGAAATCATTTAATTAAAATTCATTAAGATTGATATTAAATTGGGACAAAAGCAAACCAATCATTATTCATAGGGCGACATCGATCATGAGTAGTACCTTTTCGAGTTATTTTGCTATATAGCAGTACTAATTGGAACGCTATTGGAGATTCAGTGCTAATTAATTATCAAAATATCTGATATGAAGGCATTTAATACTTTGTTCTATTTCATTTTCGGGTTCTTCAGCATTAATTTCTTGCATTTTAAGTTTTATTGTTTCAAAAGTTGTCTCTTATATTTGATGAGATATATTTCATCCAAATCTTTATATCGCGCCTCTAAATGGAAGCTAATGAATGCTGAACTTTTTGTAATAATTTTATTTTTAGGCATAGAACGAGAATTCAGTGCATCTTCAAAAGTTAATTTAAATCTTTTAACATTTTCGTTCTCACCATTAAACACAATCAGATGTTCGTTAAGAAATTGCATTGCTGTTGGATAAGCCGTTAATAATGTTGCATATTTATTACCTGGCACAATTTCACAGACATTTGCAATTTTATTCAAAAGAGTAACAAGTTCACTAAGCAAATCCCATTCTTAATCTATTAATAAAATACTTCTTTCCATTTGTGTCATTTTTCGGAATTTTGATACTTTTAGCTTTTAAGAATTCAGTTCTAATTTTAGTTGTGCTTTTTCTAATTCATTTTGAACAGATGGACTTCTGCTTATAAAACCAGCAATTCTTTTGATTTTATCTAATAATGTCATGATTTTAGAGTCTTACAGCTGTGCCTAAAGCAGAGATCTTAAGTGTGGGTAAAGCACCTGATATAACTCATGCAAGTTAAATCACAGGCCAAGTTCATATTACTGGCGTCGTCATATGTTAGGAGTTCAGATTTCTCTTTAAAATGGCATTTTTCAGGCGTTTCATTAACTTTAATAATATTCTTTGCAGTGTGCTTTCCGTAAATTTCCTTGGTCTCTAAGTTAAAATTTACTTGTTCCCAGTTTTTGTTAATTCCATGGACATTTATTGTTACGTAGCCTTGATTTGCAATTGATGTCCACCCTGATGGCTTTGAAAACTCTACTGTCCAGATGAAAACTGTACGGTTGGCAACGCTTACCTGAACTCAGAAGTAATGAGAAACGGATTTTGCAAAATAATTATCACCAAAAATGAGAAATGCATCATATCAAAGATATTCTTTTTGTAATCAGCTGTGCCGTTGACAATAAATGCAGGAATTTTATAAGCAACAATTCCATCAGCTCTATATTTATCAGAGAATAGTGATTGCATTATTTTATTCACAGCCTGCAAGTACACATAGTAACTTTAGTCCATGTATGAACTCAAAAGTAATTGAGATAAGACAAAATTTTTATCGCGAACAATCGCATTGATCTAAGATTTTGAACTTAAAAATACTAACCGATAAACTCATCGAAACCACTGCAAACGCATTTTCAATAAACACATTGTTTCGAAACAAAAATTGTTAATTTTGTGTAATAAATAACAAATTAGTTTATTCTTAAATAATGGAATTTTTGAATAATATTCATTGGAGAAGAGGTCAGCCGATTGATATAAAAGAGAAATATGATAATTAATTTATGTGGAGCTGGGCTTTCGAATACTGACATAGCAATGGCTTTATCTCGAGATGTGAGAACAGTCAATAAATGGTATCAAAGATGGTGTAATACGGGTGAGGTTAACGTTATTAAGCGAAGGGGAAGACCGCGCGCAACAACTTCTGAGGAAGATTTGAATATAAGTTTGCATGCGATTCAAAAACCTTCCATAACATCAAACGAAATAAAAACTGAGGCTCAGATTGATTACTGTCGTATGACTATTGGCAGACGTTTGCGAGAAAGTAAGCTTTTTGTAGAGTCGCGCGAATCAAAGAGCATTTGAGTGCTGGTCATAGAGCCAGAAGAATGCCTTTTGCACGAAATAATTTGAATTTTGCTTTTGGGATCGAACCGTTATTGTCGATGAATCAACATTCATGACAGGACATAAGACTAGGACTTTAGTCAAAGACCTATCGGAACAGCTTATGAAGAGAAATATATTGTTCAAAGCGCTCATTCTGGTAGAAAATCTCTTCCTGTCTTCGGTCTCATGCATGCAGGAGCTATCGGGCCATTGGTTCGCATTGAAGGCACATTCGATGCTGAAAAATATGTTGATATTCTCGATGACACTGTATTGCCATATATAGAAGAGCACTTCCCTGATGGTCACTTCTACTATTATCAGGACAATTCGCCGATACACAGGGCTAGGATTGTGAGAGAGTGGTTCGAACGAAATATTCCTGTCTATCAACATTTTGAGACGCCACCGAAATCACCAGATATTCCGCCGATAGAAAATTTGTGAGGTTAAGCAAAGGTTAGAGTTGCGAGTGATGGCATTTATGCAGACGAAGAAGAACTATGGCTAGCGATTTGTGAGGCTTGGAATGATATGCGCGAACGATCTAATTATTCAAGAAATTTAGTAAATTCTATACCCCAAAGATTGCAAGCAATTATTGACGCAAACGGTGGACACACAAGATATTAAATAATTTTAAAACTTTATATAAAACATAGAGCTATGAAATAAAAGTTGAACTGAAGTTGAAACTGATATGACTTTTGATAAATTTAAATTGTAAACTGATAAGAATATCATTAGATTATATGACTTTTGAGTTCATACATGGACTAAAGCTACTATGTGTACTTATCATTGTTCGTGAATTTATGCAATTCTAATAGGCCTGAGGCTACGATGCTTGCGGCAGAACTATCTCGAGAAATATACCTATGCCTTTCATCGTGAGGTACATCTAAATCCCATAACGGTATTCCATCTGATGACGAATGATCTATAAAGTAATTAGAAAATCCTTCGGCAGCTTTTGATTTATAACACGATTTTGTGTATCGATAGGCTATAGTTATCAGTTGATAGACCCGTGACGAGCCGTGCCTGACTTTGTGCACAACACAACTAGTTGGCATAACTTTGAGCTGTATATTTACAGACCATTTGACTTGAAATTTCATTGAATGATACGACATGATAGTGACTGTAAATATGCCTTAGGTAGTCTTTTATTGTTTTGTTTGCATGACTGACTGCCATCCAATGTAAGGTCTTATCCCCCCATACAAGGTAGAAACTTAATAAATTGTATGTTATGAATAAGGAATTTTATAATGAAGTGAGCAGTGAATAGACAAAAATGATGAGAAAATGTATATGTAAGTTTAGTCTATAACTTGTTTTTCTCATGAGGATAAAGTGAAAAAGCTGAATAGATTAATTTTGTTGTTGTAGTTGTCTATTGATTAGTTCTTTGAAAGCAATTATGCACAATTACCTCGAAATATTATACAATTAATAACGAAATTGAGAACTGAATAAACGAATATATATTTGCAAAATTTAAATGATCATGAATTAGAGTACTTATCCGATGTTAGAAAATATTAAACAAGAACAAACACATAAAAATATTTGTATTTTCTAACAGAAAGTTTAGATATTTTTATGGAATATCAGATTATAATAAGAGGATTCGAAGTTTTCATTTCAATAGATAATGAATTGCTTTAACGAAATAATAGTCTCCATAAGTGATTGCTAAATCAGATTTTCCTATGGCAGCATTGGGTCCAGCTGTAGTTCCATTAACTATCAATGCAGGTATTTTATATTCTGGATGTCCGTCAGCTCTATATTTCGACGAAGATAAGGAATCCATAATCTTCATCGCTGTCTTTAAATATTTTTCATTTTTTGTGTGTTCATAGAGTTCGAAAAGACCTGAGGCTGCAATCGATGCAGAAGAAGAATCTCTTGGGATATATTTATGTTTTTCGTCATGTGGAACGTTGAAATCCCAATAAGTGATACCATCTTCTGGAAGATGATCGATATAATAGTTACTGACATTTTCTGCTGCTTCCAAAAAGTGTTTAGATTTAGTGTATCTATAAGTGGTAGTAAATCCGTTGACCAGCCACGCCTGACCTCTAGCCCAACATGAAGAATCTGAATATCCTTGAGCTGTTCGCTTATGAAGAACTGTTCCATCAGTTTCATTGAAGGCCACAACATGAAAACTACTGTAATCTTTTCGAAGATGTTCTTTAATGGTTCTGTTGGCATGAGATACGGCCATATCATATAATGTTTTATTTCCAGTGATTTCATAACCTTTGAATAATAATTCCAAATTCATCATATTATCCACAATAACCAAGAATTCTTTATCTCCTTGTTTACCCCACGAACGAGTGCAGCCAACAGTTGCTATTTGAAGTTTAATGCATATCATCAGTTATAATAATTAAGTAAATTTCTAATTTTGATCCCCAAATAATTGATTTACATTTTCTTTTGAGAAATTTTATTTATGATTTCGGTATGTTTTCCTAGAATTTTGAATTTAAAAGTTTTTCCGAATTCAATATTGTGCAGCAGGGGTACACAAATGCTAGATCGTGTCCCAAAAGAGGGCTACGATAACTTTTGACGAGACTTAGAGTAATTTATTGGGTTGTTAACTATGAAATGTCGTTTTATGACTTATATGAATTGAAAATCTTACACCTATAAGATTATTGAATAAAAATTCAATTAATGACATTTTTTATGTAAAGGGATTATTAACGTTTACTTTTGAATAAAAGGCTCTTAATTCGTATCTGTGTAAGCATGAGTTCGAAAGAACAACACATTCAACATATTATGCTCTACGAGTTCCGAAAAGGAAATAAGGCGACTGAGACCGCGAAGAACATTAATGACTTTACGAAAATGCATTGGATGTTCGTAAGTATCAGTGATGGTTCGCTAAATTCCGGTCTGGAGATTTCAGTCTCGAAGATATACCTCATGGGTGCCCGCAACCAAAGTGGATAATATGGCTCTGCAAGCGCTTGTCGAATCTGATCCGAGATAGACGTTACGCGAAATGACGGCCATAATGGATTGTTCTCATGAAGTTGTTCGACAATACTTTAATTTATTTGTAAATAATAAATCATTTTTCATTTCATTAAAATAACATTTCATAGTTGACAATCCAATAGAATAAACTATTAGAAATGGATCGTGGTGTCAGATTTCTTAATGGGCGTTTTTCGGGCTTGAAGAATCTACAAAGTATTAAACGTATTTGAACTTGTATAAGCTTTAATCAAGATAAGCGTAAACTGAAACCATAATTTTACATAAAAGACAATTTCGGATAATTGTTTTAGTGATAACTATGAATCAATGAGTACTGAGTCAGTATGTTCTTTCTGAAAATTTAAATTAAGATAGGAAATGTTGCGAATTTAATGTTTGAGAATGAATTACAACAATGCAAAACTAACTTCTTTCTGAATTTATGTTTAAAAAATTCAAAATTATCAAAAACTGGTGTCAACCAATATCTTTTCTTTGAACTTGCTTGTGTGAATGCTTCCTCTAATCTTATTTATTTATTTTTAAATGTAGATCTAAATTGAAAGTAATAAATGATTTACGTCTTTCATTGACTAAAATTTTTCCTAATCTTGGTAAGCTTTTAGTAATTAACAACTGCATAGTTTTAATTGACTAAAAATGTTTAATTAAAAAATTCTCTTAATGAGTCGCGAAAATTTTAAGACGTTCAGTTGTTGCGCAAGAAAAACAGCTTATACACCATCATGCAGCATAAATGTTTATATTTTAGATATATATAAACGTTTTTGACATATTGTTATTTTCTCAAAGATTCAAACCCGGACTCAATCTATAGCTTATATTTCCATTGAAAGAATGTGTGGTTTATTTCGTCTTACCAGTGATATCAATTTACTATCTAAATAACTATATTTTAAGCTGCTATTTTAACCCTTCGTAACAACTTAACTTCCTAAAACGTTAAATTAACTGTGAGGTAGAATGTTACCCCACGTTTTCCACGCTTTTGTTAAGAGCTAACTCATAATTTGAGTTTTTACAGCATGAAAATGAAGTAATTTTAATAATTTTAGTTTAAAACAAGTTATAGAAACTTCTTATAATAATTATTATATTACGTAAAACATCTATATTCGAGTTTAGTTTCCTATTACAAGATAATGTAATTTTTATGATATATAATATGTTATTTCAATCGGGATTCAATGTCTCTAAAAGGAATGTGAGAAAATTGAGAGCAAAAGAAAGGGATATAAGCAAATGTTTTCGAGAAAATAGAAGAGTTGAGATGTAGTCATGGAAGAGAAAAGATCTGTTGAGAGATTGAATCGTTTTTGATTCTCTTTAGAAAAGTTGAGAGTATGATAGTTGTTATAAAAATTGATGTAGTTTGAATTTTGCGTTATCTTATAATTTACTGATACATTCAATTGTTTTTCATATATTAATCATATTTTTCTTTATAAAACTTAAGTAATAAAATTTTATTTTTAATTTTAAATTATGTCTTTAGCAATTAAAATCATTAAATATGTAATTAGCTAGCTTATAAATAGCTTTAGAGTTAATTCTAGCGATCTCCAGTATAACACTTTATATCTGTTCTAAGTTAGTCCGAATGCTATCAGAATCAAGCTTAGCATTTGATTTTGAAGTTTTAATTTACTAATTAATTAATTTCTAGTTATTATCTGTTACAACGTCATCAGGGGTTTAATTGCTAGTAGCGACATCACAGCGCTGCGACACATATAGTAAACACGAAACACTGCGATGTTAGGAAGAATTTCTGTCCTTAGAGAGACATATTGCCAGAAAAAAAAATCTTAGAAATAACGTTATAAGTCTAAATTAATCAGGATTTTTGTCATTCAAAGCCAGATATATGACTGAGAAATAGCTAAATTTTCAAGAAATAACGACATTCTGTTGATTTTAGCAAGATTTTTAAAGTCAAACTTGGGTACATTTTACCACACAGTTGTGACGAAGGGTTAAAGTATTCTAAATTTCTATCGCTGGCATATTCCTCCAAATACTTCTCTGAAATAATTGTCTGATTTTCAGTGAAAATAATTAAAAATATTGAGATATAGTCGACTTTTAAGCTCAAAGCGATTTACCCCATAAAAGAGTTTTCACAAATTAATTAAAATATCATCAATTACTTACGACTGAATCTTGTCGCCAGATGGTGTGCTGCATTGGCAATCACTTTAGGATAGCTCTCATTCTTTGTAAATTCATATCCATTACCATAAGAGCATATAATCATGAATCCGATATCATGAGAACCGGCAGTGAACTGGTCATTAAACATTCCATCAGTGGCCTCAATGGCTAATTGTTTCCATTCCTCACTCTTTGTATAATTATACAAATACCACAAAACTCCGGGATAGAAGCCTGCTGTCCAGCCACCAGCCCCTCCTTCATGCCATGTGGCAGACATTGGATCGCCTTCTGTTGGATATTGATGTCCAGTTTTCAGTGTTTTGGTTAATTTGCTGTATTGTTTAACTGCATATTCAATTAATTGTTTGCCATCGAGTCCAAAGACAATGGGCAGTAAAATTAGGACCAGAAAAGATAGTCTGAAAAACATTTTGGATATAAACGACTATATTTAATGGTTCTAATTCTTTTTATATGTTGTATTTTATCAATTAGTCAATAGATGCTAGAAACTAAAACGTTTCTGATAGAGTATCGTATGTTTTTTTCTCACAAAACCTCCAAGTTTTTATCAAAAATTATAATCTAATGGAATTTTTCTAAATAGATTATAATTTGCTTTATCAAAAACACGATAAAGATATACCTTAATAAATGAAGCTTTTTATAATCGACCTTTGATGTGATGAGTACAGTAGTCCGGGTTCAGGATATTCTATTGATTTAAATCTTTGTGGCAATAAATTTATTTTAGGCTTGCCTTAACTGGTATTACCCAATCTAAGCTCAATTTTGCAAAGTGACATTGCAAACTTGCAGCACTCAAATCGAATATTTTATTTTAATTTTGCTAGAGCTAAGAAATCTGCTACCACAGATAGCAGCGGAGCAGCATAAGATAAATGTAGAGAGTATTTGCATTTATTTTATATATTTATAAAATCAAGTTATAAAACTCTTCCTTATGCTCACAATATTAGCTTTTATATCATTTTAAATCTTATCAATTAATCTATCATATGACATAACAAAAGTAAACAAAACATATGATATGCCGAAGATATTGGATCCAGGAGTTCAACTAACTGTTAAGATACTTTCCAGTGAAAAATATACCCAAAAACAAATTACAAATGTCTTTAAAAATCAAGGAATTAGTGTATATCTAGCAATATTATTCACAACCATGGAACTAGACGTAAGACATTGTCAGTAAATCGTTAAGAGACGTCGAGTACGAACAACGGAGACCATGGAAAAAGTAAAGCAATTAGTAGCTAAAGATAACCCTGAAACTTATCGAAACATACAAGAGAAGAGTAAAATGAGTTCGCAATCCATTAAACGTTATATTAGGGTTTTGCTTATGTAATGCGGTTTTAAACTTTGTGTTTGAGGTCAATTTTGAATCAGTAATCGATTGTTTACAAATGTTTTTGGAAAGTCATCCAAAAGAGTGATATCTAAACTCAAATTATTGACAAATAATCTTTAAATAAATTGTGTCCAAAATGGCTGAAGGGTTTCCGACTAAGACTCACATAAGACATTATTTGTTGTATGAACTTCATCGGTGATCAAATGCTACCGAAGCCGCACAGCACATTCGGGACACATATGGTCGCAAAGCTCTGAGTGTGAGTCAGTGTCAGCGATGGTTTTCGCACTTCTGAAACAACGACTTTAGTGTCGAATACAATCCTCAATCCGGGCGACCGGTGCAATTTTACTAACAAAACCCGCATTACATAAGCAAAACCCTAATATATATTAATAGTTTCCATGGTTCCCGTAGGTTTTGGTTTTTTAGTCTAATAATCTAGGAGATAAACCAAAATTGAGGTTCATAACTTCGAAGCGATATGAAATTTTAGAAAATAACTTTTGGCACAAAGCAGTTGTAAACGAGCTCATTTTTGATTTGATATTAGTAGATGATAAATTTAAATTATTTTAGAATTCAACTATACCCAAATTTCTCTTTTAACACAGATTCTTGAATGAAAGATTAGAATTTGCTTTTATTTTGTGAATACTGGTTGTGTCCAAGGAGGAGTCAACCACGATAAAAGTGGTAAGCTGTTTACTTTTCCTACTGTAAGTACGTCACTAAATATATCTATTAGGTTTCCTCTTCACTAATAAATTTATTAAAATAGTGTAATATATCATTTTAACTAGACGAATCAAGTTTAATTTAAACAACTTGAATAAGCAATTATTAATATTTTTTTTTATAAATATAAGATCCTTGTGATACTAGTTGGAGAAATTAACATTTTATTGCAAAATTAATAGTAATTATTTACCGATTGAAATAACCTCAAAAATCTAAATCGATTGAAGACGAAAGAGGAGTTCCGATGTAATATTGACCCAGCTGCATTGACATGCATAAAATAATTTTCTCTAAAATAATAAAATCGATCTGTTTAAAATTCAGACTATTGTGAGTATCATTTAAATGAACCCGATCAAAATTGAAAATATCATTTATATTAATTTTGATGTCTAAGTCTATAATGTGTCATTTGAATTTTCAGTTTAAACATTCAAAAATTTATCGTAGGAGAATCATTAATGCTTTTAAACGGAAATTATATGTTTGCATAAGATTTTGAGAAAAGAATTAATATTGAGAAGACTTCTAACTTTTGTTTACATAAAAAAGATTCCAAATATTTTTTATAGATTTTCGTCTTTATAACTACGGTACCCCAAGAGACCCAACATGATGCTTGAGAAAAAATGAAGATTATAAGTGTGTAAAGCTTATTCTTCAACTTTTGAAATGGTTCTCTTGACGTGCTATATTTAAAAGAATTTTTGAAAATTTACTTTCATTATAAAGCCCAGTATAATAGACTTATAAAAAGTTTTTTAATAGAATAATATATGAATAATATAAAACTTTTAGTGAAAAGATTTCTTGAAAATCTTCAATGGTTTTCAAGTGATATTCAAAATTTTTAGGGTCTCTAGGACATCATAGGTCAAGGTCAAGGTCATAAGAGAAACCGTATACTATTTTCAACTTATTAATTAATATAAGAAAATTCAAATATATCAATAATTAGGGCCTGAGTTCTTTGGAGTAACGGAACTTTTCTTTTACTAAACTTTTTCATGCTACCAACAATAAAATAACGAAATTTGTGTGCTTTTTCATAAAATAGAAGGTTTCAGTAGGAGTCTTTACCGGACTGATCCCCCTTGGTTGTGACTACTCATTTAAAGAGTTAGTATCCTCAAATACTCTAAGATATTTAGTCTATTGCGAAAATTCCTCAATCGAAAGTCTGCACTTAATCTAAATAACATTGATTTAACATTCTACCTGATTTTACCATTAATAAAGTTATGCTCAAAAATAATGCATCTTGATCTTATTTACTTATTATTGCAATATATTAGAATATATTTTCTATTACAATCATTCATAAATTGATATTGAATTTATGCAATATGTGGAATTTTACATAATGATCTAATCGACATATTGTATAATTATCTTAATTATTAGGATCTTCTGCGTGTGTCAAAGTTTCCCAGGCGACTAAATGATTATCAGAACCAGCTGGACGCATTTTCGTTATCAATTCATCAGTGTGTGGCATATCTATCTTAACTCTATTATGGTAATGATTATAACCAATTTCCCACATGGGGTAGTGGGCGTTTGTAATTTTGCCGCCACACAACCAATGAGGAACTGCAGCTCCATTCACATAACTTGCGTGAAATTCCATAGCTTTTACAAATCTTTCTTGTTGTTCTTTATAGAGATCAACACCTTGATGATATGCAGTTTCGGCCATGTTAATTGCTGCAGCGATACCCATACTCGTGTGACCAAAATCTCTACAAGTTTCTTGAGCTAATCCATCAACAAATGTATTTTGCTTGTGCCAATATTCTATTATTTTCTCAGTTGAATTTTTATTACCACCCGGTGGAGGAACAGGATGGTTACCGTCAGACTTAAGATACATATAGGCAGGAACACGTTTTCTCCACATTGATACCGCATGATTGAAAGTGTCATCATCATCGAGAAATACAGCTATAGCACCTGTAGCTTCAGTCATAATCAGTTCCCAATTTCCGTTCGAACTTGGAGATCCTTTCCTAACAACTGGTAAATAAACATGTCTCAGCATATCTTCAAATTGTTTCAGTTTATTTTCAGCCCATCCAGCATTTGTGTGTTTAATGATTTCTGCAGCTCGCGGCCACACAGCTCCGGCCCATCCACTTTGTAGAGGTGCGTTATGGTCTGTATGATTTGTTATTACTGAAGACCAGGCATCCATAATCTCAATGGCCTTACTTGCATGAACTTTGTCACCCGTATAGTACCAAATAAGTGAGTGAGTGTATGCCGCCAACGCGCTTTCCCTTTCATCACTACATCCAATATTTGGATTCGAATACGCGCCGCATTCCACCACTTTACGTGCGTGTGCCTCAAATGAAAGTGACGCATATTTACTTTTGATCATTGCATCGTAAGCTGCTTTCCATGGTTCACCTGATGATCTCTTAGTTTTAACAAAATCAAGCTGTGATTGACTTACTAAAACTCCTGGATGTTTAAGAAGATACACCGAGTACAGCGCTGACAATAAAAACGTTATTGCTATCCAAAACTTTATGAAAAATAACTCAAGCATTTTCTTTAACTTAAATTGTTGTTACAACAAAAAATTACTATTTTCAAGAACCTGTTTTTGAATATATCTTGTATAATAGATAATATTTTATCACCAGGATTTGATTTATAAAGCATGTGTGCCTTTCTCATAGATATTCTATATTCTTGTAATATATAATGTGCAGCACCAGTTATTCATATTGTGAAATAGAAAAATATTATATAGCTTTTATGTTTATTTAGAGTAAAATATTAATCTATTTTTGATATGATAATAATAAAGTAAACGTATCTTAAAGTAAAAATAGTAGTTACATCTTTTAGGTGCCCTAAGTTTTTAGTCACAGTACAGGTAAATTTCCAATTGACTATGTATTGTTTACCTAAATCACAAGTATTTTGATGTAAGAATAATTTTTTCCATTGAACTAAATATAGTAAGTTTAGGACATCAAAAAGAGTATAAAAGCAGAGGTGATTTCTCATTAAGAACAGTCTTATTTCTTACTTCGTACTGTAAAGTATATAAGAATACTCTCTTACTCTGTACTTAAAGTATATAAAAAATCATCTCTTACTTTGTACTGTATAGTATGTAAGAAATCTCTCTTACTTTGTACTGTATGGTATGTAAGAAAAGTAATAGTGAATAACTACTATTGTATCGTTATATATTTGTATTAATAAAAGAAGATTTATATTAAAAGTAAGTTGTAACTTAATTCTCTACTAAAGCACATTCTATCGAGTCCTATTATACTCTCTGATAGAATTATAAGTAACAACTGATTGGGATCTTGGATCTTACATTGAGGCCCCCCGATTCCAATTCGTACAACTTGGACACACACACACACACACACACACACACACATGAAAGACTCTACAAGAAACATTTAGATCGGGTCTTTCGTGTATAGATGATCCTCGTCACAGAAATAAATGTGACAATATTTTTATATTTGCAACTTAGCTCATGGGAAAATTTTTATTCTTAATTCACTTTTCTGATAAAATATGTAGCTATTCAAATGGTCCTATGATCTATTTTTCGGTCATGACCAGAGAAACCCAAAATAGGTTAAAAATAGGTAAATTCATGAAATAGTGAAACAAACCCTCATACTAATTGTTCAAGTTTTTATCAAAAAATTATCAAATGAATAGTTTTTGGTTATCTCTTAAGCTTTTTTCAACTTTGAATAACAATCTACAAAAATTATAAAAGAATAACATAACACTACATAAATAAATAAACGTGTTTTAAATAGTGATATTAATTGCTTAAAATAATAAATTAAATTTTTTGACATATGTGTGAGTAATGTATTGAAACCTTAATATGTATTAAAAGTAACGATTCATTTAGTGTTTAGTCATTTGATTGTTTTCTGATAAAAACTTGAACAATTAGTATGAGGGTTTGTTTCACTATTTCATGATTTTACCTATTTTTAACCTATTTTGGGTTTCTCTGGTCATGACTCAATGATTGGGAGCCCCTGGTGTATAGTAAAGAGAATTGCAAGAACATCTCCCGTACCATAGAACTAATCAAATAACTCTAATTTGAAAAAATTACTCCTTATTTCATTCAATGTATTAGGAAGCAGTATCACGATTTTTTCTCTTGGAAATTTCATATATGATAATTGCCAATCATTAGTAAAGTGGCATTAAGGCTATAATAGCTGAAAAATTGATATAGAATAGAATTTATACAATTAATTGATAACAATAATATAACTATTTATGGTTGCAGAACATTATAATTTTTAAGAATTTTATAGTAAGTGAATAGAATTTGATTCACAAATATTTGAGCAAATTTTAAAAACTAAGAAAAGCTAGGCTTCTTCTTTCAATGGCCTCATCGTTATTTTATCAAAAATTGAATTATTCGATTTCTTAGAATTATGTGGTTCGATATTTAAACATTCAGAAAAACTTTGAATCTTAAACATGTACTTTATCTGATATATGTACCATTGCGAGTATTGTCAAGTCCTATTACCATTTTATAAAAGCTTACCATAATTCAGATTTTGTTTTCAATGGATTACCATTGACTAAGCTTTGAATTGTACTCTTAGAACGATATTAAGATTTTCGTAAGTATTCCCAGGAATGTTAGACTCAACTTCAGACTTCGTTAATATTTCAGCATGGAAATTATAAAAATGTCCGAAATTTCAGATAGTCGGTTACAAAAAGATCTTTATTTCTTAAATATTCAGGAGGTATCGAAAGTGTTGACTAAACAACTAATATTTAGCAAAATTGTGCAAGCGACGACTCTAAAGTGGCTCTGAATTCTAATGTCAAAAATCTTGCTGATATTCCTATTATCTTATTGTTTGAGAATTTAATTTCAATTAAAATTATCATTTTTAAGTTTTATAAAAACCTTTAATTTTTATTGGGAGAATCGATTAAAAAAATCATGAGAAATTGAAAACAAGAAAAATTCATGACAAGTCGAAAAAAATAGCTTTGGAAAAAATGATAGTCGATTTTAATACTATTTAAAGAAATTTTAAAGTTATATTAAATATCTAGATTCAAAATGATTTGTTCAGAAAGATTTTTTTTGAGATTTTATAGGAATTGATTAAGTTCTACAATAATAAACAAAATCAAGTCAAAACAACATCTCAATTATGGTTTCAATGATCTAAATAATTTGCAGAACTTATCTACCGAAAAAGTAGAAAATAAAAATAAAAGGTAATTTTCGATTTTCAAAAGGATCATTTTGAGAATTTTCTTTCATCTTTAAAATTTCTAATTCCCCCGAAATTTTTCGGTTATTTACATATTAATTGTGAATAAAATATGTTTGAAGTCTTATATTCTGAATCAATATACGACTTAAATCAATAAACGAGAGAATCAAGTTATATTCTTTTTATTTGCATTAGCATTGTTTGAGTTTAGTTTGCAGATTTAGTGCCATAGATTTTCTTAAGAAAATCTATAAATATTTGATAGTGGAAACTTCCAGTTTGAATTAGAATCAATAATGAAATTTGATCAACACTTTAATAGAGTTTTGGTTTGAAACTAGGGTGACCACCCGTCCCGTTTTTGACGGGACAGTCCCGTCTATTTAAAGATAAAAGACAAAAATCCCGTCAGACCAAAAACTCTCGACGGGACAATTAGTTGTCCCGTTTTTCAATTTTCATTTTGAAAAATATGCTTAGAAAATATTTCTTAAAAATTCAAACATTGAATTTATTTTACAAATGATAAGGGATAAGAAATTCAGTTTAATGTTTTGGGCACCTGTGGTTTAAAATCAAAAGTTATTGAATTAATCTTTTCTGCCTTGACATATCTGATATAAACCAGTATTTCTTACCTTTGAATAACTTTGAAAGATGCCATTTCTAAGGGAAAATATACCTTTGAAATCAACCATGACTAATAATCTTCAATGTTTAAATATTAGAAAGTATTGTTTGACACCTAAATATTTGTAATGGCTAATAAATGAGGCATTTTTCTTTTTAAAAATGTAAGGGTCCCCCCTTTGATATTTTTGTCCCGTCATGAGACAAGCCAGAGGTGGTCACCTTATTTGAAACGAATAAGACCTCATGTTAAAGCAATTTTATTAGTATTCCATTAGTATATTGCTGAGAATATCTATTTTTACCATTCTGTAATTTTATTAGGAAAGAACTTATCACTACAATTTTCAACAGGATTGATTAAATAAAGATTTTATTATTCTTTTCAAGTATTTTATATTGTAATAACGTCTTAGTTTCTTAATTAGACCTATATCATAATACTTTTGTAATAACCTATATTTCTAAACTCTAATTTTCATAACTCACCTTATATGTCAACATTTATTACTGACTTAAAGATTACTTTTTGTTTGTGAAAAAGAAATCTTCACATACTTGTCTCAACTGTACAAGTTATGAAGACAGCTGATAATAAGCATATTTCATCTCTTAAAACCTACCTAAGTATGTCCTAATTATACAATTTTCCAATCATAGCTAAATGTACTACTGACCTTAAAAGGTTTAGCCTATCATTGTAAAACATTTTCTAATTTAACCCGCCTATTGTTCCTATAAAATGTCGTGTTTTTCCTAAATTTTTCGCTCTTCCAGTGTTAAAATCCTGTGAAATCTTATGTAATTTGTGGTTATGTTTAATAAAGTGCTTGTATTTTAAAAATTGATTTCGTACACGCTCCTATTAAAGATCCAGACTTTACAATATTAACCCTTAAACAGTAAAACGATTTTCACTGACGATATCAGTAAAATAGGGTCTTTTTGACCCATCGATTCATTTGGAAAAGTATGTTATCGTGAGGTTTAGGGTGCATAACAGTTAGCGTGTTTTGTACTTTATTAGTGTCGTCATCGTTGACGTAATCAGTTTAAGGTTTGAGTGAAAACTTATTTCACATACAAATTTACGGCCTAAACTCAAATAGAACTTTAAAAATGATTCAATTTAAATATAAAATTTGTAAATAATTAATTTATTGCTTAATACGATCTAAATATACTCATTTGAAAATACTATCAGTTTTATTAACATTGGAAAATGCATTAAATAATTATAACAGTTTTTATAGACCTTTGGGTCATTTTGATCCATGAAATACTGTTCTAGGGTTAATAAGAATAAGATACACTATCCACTAAATGAAAATATCCTTATTTTTGATGAGCTGTACTAAAGTCTGGATTTCATTTTCTTTCCTGAATGTGAGTAATGCTTCAATGTTACTTTTGAATAGTTTGTAAAGTATAATGGATTCTAAATTCAAATCATGATCAAGAATTTATTATAACTATTTAATTTAGAGAATATTCAAAATGAAAAATGGAGCATTTGACATTAAGTAATAGCTAGTATAGTAATGCGTATATCTATAGCAATGGACATTTTAAAAATAGCTTTTATTCCAATAAACTCAGTGCATAGGAAGAGTAGAAATGAACCGAAATAAGTACTCAAGCGCTAATTTTAAAATTTTCAATACAATTCTTAGGTTATTATCTATTTTGATTTTAAGGTTGTTCATTATCGACAATATTTTCATTCAGGTTTTACAAATTCACTACAAAACTTTTTTCTTCATTATGGATAAATTCTGTTAAGTTTATATCGAGATACTCAATGTTAAAATAAACAAAACATTGTTATTTATAAAATATATATTTATTCTTTTCTGGATTACTTCTTACGCCTATCTCAAAGAGACGAGGCTTACTTATTGTAAAATTTTTTAGACTTCCTGTCATAAATATTGGGTTGTTAAGAAAGTAATGGCCAAACATATAGAAACTTACTATGTATTTTTTGGCCATTACTTTCTTAACCCAATACTATTATGGATAATAAAAGGGGTTTGGGTCAAAAGTCCGACAAACATAAGCCGACAATCAAAAGACCGACACGATCAAAAGACCGACAATCAAAAGACCGACGATCAAAAATATTACCGGTATGAATAAATATTCAATGTTGTGAGAGTAGCTTTTACATACTGTAACAACTTTTAGACTCTAATAATTAACAATTTTATTAATATATAGATTTAATATAATACACAAAATTAAACTATAATTCGGAGTCTCAGCTCTCCATTTTTCCCTTCTCTATTACCCTCACTTTGTATACTTTCAGACTTTTCATATTTTAAAAGACTTACTTAATTTTTTTTAATACTGTTTCGCACAGAGGCTTATGAAGTTCTCTCCTCGAGGCCATCGCACAAAGAATGACTCTCTTAACAAGTTTTAAAACATATATAGACAAAATAGATCTGAATTGTTATTTTTTATAGATATGAGCCGCATTTCATAGCAAACGTTAACACAATGATAACCTTGTAAGCATTTAATAAAGCATTACATAAAATATATGGCAGTTTTAAGGTAAATGTTTGACAAATTATTTTAAAAGAATGAAAAACTGATTTAAAGTCATAGAATTCATATCTGCATAACAATATGAAAAGATTCAAATTTTAGTCCTTTTCAATACCTGTTAGAATTCACTTCAAAGTAAAATTGAAATTAGTCTAAAGTTTACATTCGAATAGTCAGCTTTCATGTTTAATCTAACTTTGATCGAAGTTTATACGAAATTTTTTCAAATTCAATTAAAATTTTCTCAATCTTTGTTTTATTTAATCAAATATTAATTAGAAATACAATAGAAATCTATCATAAATTTACCTAAATTATCAGGAAATTTACATTTTCATTTAATATTGTTATATTTAATTAAATTATTCTTAGTTAATTTTGATTAGAAAAAAAAAATGAATTTTTGAGATACTAATGATGGAATGTTCGAACACCGCTTCTTTGGGGATGATATTTTGAGGCAACGTAACCTGAAAGTATTTCTAACATCTTTTATAAAGTAGTTTGAAAGCATACAAAGTGAGGGTAATAGAGAAGGGAAAAATGGAGAGCTAAGACTCCGAATTATAGTTTAATTTTGTGTATTGTATTAAATCTATATATTAATAAAATTGTTAATTATTAGAGTCTAAAAGTTGTTACAGTATATAAAAGCCGCTCTCACAACATTGAATATTTATTCATACCGGTAATATTTTTAATTGTCGGTTTTTTGACCGTCGGCCTTTTGATTGTCGGTCTTTTGACCCAAACCCAATGTTAATACATAGTCTGCACATAAGTTCTCATAAAACAATATTGTTTATTCTAACCTAACCAATTATAGGAAAATTATGAAACTTATAGTAAATAAAGACAGATATTTAACCATTTTAGTTGCGAAAAGAAAACTTGGAGATTTTGTTATGCCGTTCTGGTTCGAGCTCATAAACCTAACGCATAACTGGGGATAAAATTAACTTTTTATCCAGAATTCTGAAACAAATATTCTATTTAAATCTTACAGGTAGAGGATCTGTTTATACTGATGAACTTTAGAAAGTTATATCTCAATGAACTCTTAGAAAGGAAGTTCATGTTCGTTAATCCTTTAATACTATAATCCTAAAAGCATGTTTGTTGAAAAAATTATTTTCATAACTAAAATGGGAAAGAAAATATTCACTCCCGAAATTATTGGTGAAATTCGTGGTCTTTTAAAGTTAAAGTGGTCACATAGTGTCATCAGGGACCACATGAAGAAGCAAGAAATCAGTATTTCTATGGCTCATATATCTAACATCAAAAATGGTAAGGAAAATTCATCAAAACTAGCCAACTGGAAGAAGAAAACTGGACCAAAATGTTCATTCACGAAAACCTGACTTGAGGAGCTTCGAAAAATGGCTAAAAAACCGAATCCACCAACCCAAAAATTCGGGCAAACCACTTTAAAGTGTCCAAAAGATACCTTAGGACAGTTTTGAAGGAAAAATTAAACTTAAAGTCCGTGAAAAAACCAACTGGGCATCGTTTAAGTTTAGAAATGATAAAGAAAAGATATCGACGCTCATGGCCATTTTATAGGCGACTTCGGCAAGAGAGATGGAGAAATTACATCACCACCGATGAGGCATGGCTTTACCTCATTACGAGTAAGAATAAAAGCCGAAGATCTTCACGCAAAAACTATGAACAATATGTTCACCAATCACATCCACAAGGAGTCATGGTATGGATTTGAATTTATGCCAATGGAGTGACCACTGCACGATTTGTCGAGCCAGGAGCGAAGATAAATGCAAGATATTATATTGATAAAATTTTAAAACCATTTATCAAGCAAGATGCGAAGAAATTATATCCTAACGGGAATTTTGTTTTTCATCAAGACTCGGCTCATCACATCGCGCAAAAATCACCTTGGATTTTCTGGAAGGAAATGGGGTTTCTCATGTTCACCCGGAAAAATGGTTACTCAATAGCCCTGACTGCGCTCCTTGTGATTATTTCTTATGGGGTTATCTGAAAACAATTCTCAAACATCGAAATATAACGACCATAAATGGTCTTAAAACAGCGATTCGAGAGGAGTTGAAGAAAATCCCACAAGAAATGATCAACCGAGCTTTGAAAAGTTGGCCAAAAAGATGTCGACAAGTCTATTATAATAAAGGTCTTCATATTAAAAAGCACAATTGGAATTACATGATAAATAAATTAGTTATTAAACTTTAAAGTCCATCAGTACAAATTGACCCGCTACCTGTAGTAATATTAGACTTTGTTTGATTGCAATCTTTTATTTTCTTAAAAAATTATAAGTATTTAAAATAATATTTAATAACAAATTTATAAAAAAATATAACATAAGATTTAGACGTGATTTCATTATTTGATGGACACAAAAAATATTATAAACATACAGAGTGATTCAGGCTATTTTTTACACTCTTAAATCACTACTGAATCAATGTACGCATGTTTATAAATATCACATGTTTTAATTTTAAAAAATATAAACATTAAACAATAGAGTCCTTTAATTTCAAGTGATTTTGTAATAAAATGCCGAAAATAATTGACCAAAAACTCGAGGGCATGATAAAAGCGCTTTCCGAAGATGGTTATAAATCCCGCCCATTATCAGCTAAACTTAAGGAGTTGGGATATGATATTTCTCACGCGTCTGTATCTAATGTGATCAGAGGTATCGGGAAAAGACGTGAAGCGGCTGCAAAAGGAGAGATATTTAGGTCTAATTACAATCGCCCCGCGAGATCCAAAATAATGCTTTCAAAATTGAAAGGTTTAGCTACCTGTGAAAATCTAAAGTCGCAAAGAATTATGGCTATTAAATGCAATACATCCCAAACAACAATAAATAGAGTAATTCATGATGACTTAAACTTAAGAACACAAAAGAAATCGAAGGTACATAAACTCCTGCCGAAAAATAAGAAAATTCGCAGGATTAATTCATTAAAGCTACTCAAGACTCATCTGCGAAAGAGAAACATGGAGTTCGTGGTCACTCTAGATGAGTCGTGGATAGAACTATCGGATTGTAACAGAAAAAGAAGAATTTGTCACACTTCAAGAGAAAAAAATATTCCTGAAAATTGGGTATGTGAAAGAAAAGAAAGTTTTTCCCCAAAGTTTATGGTCATCGGAATCATTACTGGACGTGGGGTACTTCCATTAATCGAAGTTCCCGATAAGAACAAAATCAATGGCCAATATTACATTAGCGATGTTTTAACGCCATTAGTGCACAAATATCTCCCTCGATTGTACCCAAACGAACTTCACAAAGTTTTTGTTTATCATGATTCTGCAACTTCTCATACCTCAACTTTGACCACGAATTGGATGAAAAAACTGAAGAGGAGTTGGGAATTAAATTTATAGATAAAAGCAGCATACTCGTGAAATCACCTGACGCAAGTCCGTTGGATTTTTATGGTTTCGGATATTTAAAACAGAGACTAGCAAAGAGGAACGCGAGAACTTTGCCTGGTCTCAGGAAAATTGCTAAAGAGGAATGGTCTACAATTACCAAAGAAATAATATTTCAAGTATTTAATGATTGGTATTTTCGCTTAAAATGTATTAGAAAAAGAAATGGAGAGCATATTGAACACGTTCGACAAATTCATAAGCGCCTAATTAAATAATTATACTAATTACAAAAAATAGCCTGAATCAATCTCTGTATTTGAAGGTTTTCATATTTTAAAAGATTTTAATTCTTTCTAACACTTTTTTACTTTCGCGCAGAGGCATAATGAGGCCCTCTCCTCGAGACCTCCACCCAAAGACTCACTCTCTTTACAAGTTTTTTAACATATCATATATAAACAAGATAGATCTGAATTGTTATTCTTTTAAAGTATGAGCTGCATTTCGTAGCAAACGTTAATACAATGATAACCTTGAAAGCGTTAGTAAAGCATTACATAAAATATAAAGCATTTTAAAGATAACTGTTTGACAAACTATCCTAAAAGAATGAAAAACTGATTTAAAATCGGAGAATTTATATCTGCATAACATTTTCTTACCTGTTAGTATACGATAGCAAAAATGGCGAGTTCAAAATTTCTATTTAGGTGCACTTGGTGTTACGAGAATATTTCTACCATGAGCAGAAACGATTAGACTTAACAGTTTCTCAACTGTGCTAAATTTTAGAGGAAGTGCTACTACGGATGTTATATCTCCCGTTTTGACTGATTAGAAGCTTTGAAAATTTTATTTAAATAGCTCTTTAATGGCTATAATTTATTTTGACTTTCGTTCAGTAAATTATCAATTTTAAATTGAAATTTGATATAGAATGCATTTAAAAATAATCAAAAACTTTTTCTTTCCGCCACCCACCCAAATATAAGGCTATTGAGCGACAATGGCTATCAAATAGTCACTTCTACTATTTAATTATAGCTTTTATTAGAACGCTAAAAGTTCTTTAACGTTCGTAACAGTTTTAAATAACGACCTATTAGCGGTATAATGCGTAATGATATGAATGACCAAACAGTTCCTGGAGCTATCAACAGTTATTTTATGATAATTTGAGGCCATTGGTCATTGTTCTGGTGCTATCTACGATAGTAGACCTCTTAGTTCTAGCGAAGTTGAAATAAAATATTCGGCT
Organism: Archegozetes longisetosus; assembly: GCA_018873245.2. Lineage (NCBI taxonomy): Eukaryota > Metazoa > Arthropoda > Arachnida > Sarcoptiformes > Trhypochthoniidae > Archegozetes > Archegozetes longisetosus. The sequence goes on along the minus strand of JAEMBT020000008.1, from coordinate 9,604,763 downwards.
TGAGTGCTGCAAGTTTGCAATGTCACTTTGCAAAATTGAGCTTAGATTGGGTAATACCAGTTAAGGCAAGCCTAAAATAAATTTATTGCCACAAAGATTTAAATCAATAGAATATCCTGAACCCGGACTACTGTACTCATCACATCAAAGGTCGATTATAAAAAGCTTCATTTATTAAGGTATATCTTTATCGTGTTTTTGATAAAGCAAATTATAATCTATTTAGAAAAATTCCATTAGATTATAATTTTTGATAAAAACTTGGAGGTTTTGTGAGAAAAAAACATACGATACTCTATCAGAAACGTTTTAGTTTCTAGCATCTATTGACTAATTGATAAAATACAACATATAAAAAGAATTAGAACCATTAAATATAGTCGTTTATATCCAAAATGTTTTTCAGACTATCTTTTCTGGTCCTAATTTTACTGCCCATTGTCTTTGGACTCGATGGCAAACAATTAATTGAATATGCAGTTAAACAATACAGCAAATTAACAAAACACTGAAAACTGGACATCAATATCCAACAGAAGGCGATCCAATGTCTGCCACATGGCATGAAGGAGGGGCTGGTGGCTGGACAGCAGGCTTCTATCCCGGAGTTTTGTGGTATTTGTATAATTATACAAAGAGTGAGGAATGGAAACAATTAGCCATTGAGGCCACTGATGGAATGTTTAATGACCAGTTCACTGCCGGTTCTCATGATATCGGATTCATGATTATATGCTCTTATGGTAATGGATATGAATTTACAAAGAATGAGAGCTATCCTAAAGTGATTGCCAATGCAGCACACCATCTGGCGACAAGATTCAGTCGTAAGTAATTGATGATATTTTAATTAATTTGTGAAAACTCTTTTATGGGGTAAATCGCTTTGAGCTTAAAAGTCGACTATATCTCAATATTTTTAATTATTTTCACTGAAAATCAGACAATTATTTCAGAGAAGTATTTGGAGGAATATGCCAGCGATAGAAATTTAGAATACTTTAACCCTTCGTCACAACTGTGTGGTAAAATGTACCCAAGTTTGACTTTAAAAATCTTGCTAAAATCAACAGAATGTCGTTATTTCTTGAAAATTTAGCTATTTCTCAGTCATATATCTGGCTTTGAATGACAAAAATCCTGATTAATTTAGACTTATAACGTTATTTCTAAGATTTTTTTTTCTGGCAATATGTCTCTCTAAGGACAGAAATTCTTCCTAACATCGCAGTGTTTCGTGTTTACTATATGTGTCGCAGCGCTGTGATGTCGCTACTAGCAATTAAACCCCTGATGACGTTGTAACAGATAATAACTAGAAATTAATTAATTAGTAAATTAAAACTTCAAAATCAAATGCTAAGCTTGATTCTGATAGCATTCGGACTAACTTAGAACAGATATAAAGTGTTATACTGGAGATCGCTAGAATTAACTCTAAAGCTATTTATAAGCTAGCTAATTACATATTTAATGATTTTAATTGCTAAAGACATAATTTAAAATTAAAAATAAAATTTTATTACTTAAGTTTTATAAAGAAAAATATGATTAATATATGAAAAACAATTGAATGTATCAGTAAATTATAAGATAACGCAAAATTCAAACTACATCAATTTTTATAACAACTATCATACTCTCAACTTTTCTAAAGAGAATCAAAAAACGATTCAATCTCTCAACAGATCTTTTCTCTTCCATGACTACATCTCAACTCTTCTATTTTCTCGAAAACATTTGCTTATATCCCTTTCTTTTGCTCTCAATTTTCTCACATTCCTTTTTAGAGACATTGAATCCCGATTGAAATAACATATTATATATCATAAAAATTACATTATCTTGTAATAGGAAACTAAACTCGAATATAGATGTTTTACGTAATATAATAATTATTATAAGAAGTTTCTATAACTTGTTTTAAACTAAAATTATTAAAATTACTTCATTTTCATGCTGTAAAAACTCAAATTATGAGTTAGCTCTTAACAAAAGCGTGGAAAACGTGGGGTAACATTCTACCTCACAGTTAATTTAACGTTTTAGGAAGTTAAGTTGTTACGAAGGGTTAAAATAGCAGCTTAAAATATAGTTATTTAGATAGTAAATTGATATCACTGGTAAGACGAAATAAACCACACATTCTTTCAATGGAAATATAAGCTATAGATTGAGTCCGGGTTTGAATCTTTGAGAAAATAACAATATGTCAAAAACGTTTATATATATCTAAAATATAAACATTTATGCTGCATGATGGTGTATAAGCTGTTTTTCTTGCGCAACAACTGAACGTCTTAAAAATTTTCGCGACTCATTAAGAGAATTTTTTTAATTAAACATTTTTAGTCAATTAAAACTATGCAGTTGTTAATTACTAAAAGCTTACCAAGATTAGGAAAAATTTTAGTCAATGAAAGACGTAAATCATTTATTACTTTCAATTTAGATCTACATTTAAAAATAAATAAATAAGATTAGAGGAAGCATTCACACAAGCAAGTTCAAAGAAAAGATATTGGTTGACACCAGTTTTTGATAATTTTGAATTTTTTAAACATAAATTCAGAAAGAAGTTAGTTTTGCATTGTTGTAATTCATTCTCAAACATTAAATTCGCAACATTTCCTATCTTAATTTAAATTTTCAGAAAGAACATACTGACTCAGTACTCATTGATTCATAGTTATCACTAAAACAATTATCCGAAATTGTCTTTTATGTAAAATTATGGTTTCAGTTTACGCTTATCTTGATTAAAGCTTATACAAGTTCAAATACGTTTAATACTTTGTAGATTCTTCAAGCCCGAAAAACGCCCATTAAGAAATCTGACACCACGATCCATTTCTAATAGTTTATTCTATTGGATTGTCAACTATGAAATGTTATTTTAATGAAATGAAAAATGATTTATTATTTACAAATAAATTAAAGTATTGTCGAACAACTTCATGAGAACAATCCATTATGGCCGTCATTTCGCGTAACGTCTATCTCGGATCAGATTCGACAAGCGCTTGCAGAGCCATATTATCCACTTTGGCGGGGCACCCATGAGGTATATCTTCGAGACTGAAATCTCCAGACCGGAATTTAGCGAACCATCACTGATACTTACGAACATCCAATGCATTTTCGTAAAGTCATTAATGTTCTTCGCGGTCTCAGTCGCCTTATTTCCTTTTCGGAACTCGTAGAGCATAATATGTTGAATGTGTTGTTCTTTCGAACTCATGCTTACACAGATACGAATTAAGAGCCTTTTATTCAAAAGTAAACGTTAATAATCCCTTTACATAAAAAATGTCATTAATTGAATTTTTATTCAATAATCTTATAGGTGTAAGATTTTCAATTCATATAAGTCATAAAACGACATTTCATAGTTAACAACCCAATAAATTACTCTAAGTCTCGTCAAAAGTTATCGTAGCCCTCTTTTGGGACACGATCTAGCATTTGTGTACCCCTGCTGCACAATATTGAATTCGGAAAAACTTTTAAATTCAAAATTCTAGGAAAACATACCGAAATCATAAATAAAATTTCTCAAAAGAAAATGTAAATCAATTATTTGGGGATCAAAATTAGAAATTTACTTAATTATTATAACTGATGATATGCATTAAACTTCAAATAGCAACTGTTGGCTGCACTCGTTCGTGGGGTAAACAAGGAGATAAAGAATTCTTGGTTATTGTGGATAATATGATGAATTTGGAATTATTATTCAAAGGTTATGAAATCACTGGAAATAAAACATTATATGATATGGCCGTATCTCATGCCAACAGAACCATTAAAGAACATCTTCGAAAAGATTACAGTAGTTTTCATGTTGTGGCCTTCAATGAAACTGATGGAACAGTTCTTCATAAGCGAACAGCTCAAGGATATTCAGATTCTTCATGTTGGGCTAGAGGTCAGGCGTGGCTGGTCAACGGATTTACTACCACTTATAGATACACTAAATCTAAACACTTTTTGGAAGCAGCAGAAAATGTCAGTAACTATTATATCGATCATCTTCCAGAAGATGGTATCACTTATTGGGATTTCAACGTTCCACATGACGAAAAACATAAATATATCCCAAGAGATTCTTCTTCTGCATCGATTGCAGCCTCAGGTCTTTTCGAACTCTATGAACACACAAAAAATGAAAAATATTTAAAGACAGCGATGAAGATTATGGATTCCTTATCTTCGTCGAAATATAGAGCTGACGGACATCCAGAATATAAAATACCTGCATTGATAGTTAATGGAACTACAGCTGGACCCAATGCTGCCATAGGAAAATCTGATTTAGCAACCACTTATGGAGACTATTATTTCGCTAAAGCTATTCATTATCTATTGAAATGAAAACTATATATCCATTTTCTTATTCTTAAAATTTAAAGATTGTAATTTTTTTCTTTGAAAATAATCGTCAGTTGCATATCATATTTAACGCTGCAAAAAATATTTTCTTCCAATCAATCAAAATTCGTTGATGGATTTTTGTGAAACAAGTAAATTTGACTTTTAAAAAACTTAGCTTAAGTAAATTATATAAAGTTCAGCGATTAAATTTGTAGGGATTGAATATAATGAATTTTCACTGTTGTTAACTTTAACATTAATGCTACATTTTTAACGAATTGAATTAAATATAATTTTCCTCATTACATTCATAACCTAATTAATCAATCATTAATTTATAAAGTTTCATTTCACTTATCTGAATTCAATTCAACTGAAAAATTTGATTTATTATAAGTTTCAGTTTAAGATATACAGAAATTCGAGTATCTTTTCAGAGTAAATTTTTCAAACTGACACTTATTTGATATAATTATCATCGAATAGCTGAAATATCTCACAATTTCTCGTTATACCGGATAATATAATGAACTTAGAGTTACCACTTGAGGACTGCAAACATATCGAAAATAAGAACTTATATGGTATATAAACGAAACAATATAAGACAACATAAGATATGATCACAGTAGCTATAATGTCGCCTTATTTAATGAAATTTCACTTCAAGTGATTCGTAAATATACAGCTCAGTAATGTATTGGCTAGTCATGCTGGACACAAAATCATGCCCAGTTTATTTTGGGTCTAACGATAGCTTATCAGCACACGAAATCGAAAAATATATTATTCTTAAGGGTGCCAGCTCTCCAGCTCTCAGACAATTTCTCCAGCTGTCACTTGATGAGGTGTTGCTATCCCTAATTATTCTCCAAATTAATTACCAGGAGATGGAATGTTGTTTCATGATTATTGCGCATCTCATAATGACAAACAATAATAGATTTTCAAGATGATTCTACAGCAAATATTTCTACATTAGACTTAATAGAATTGTATGAATAGCGAGATCGCTATTTGATGATAAATATGAATTTGATGGTAATTCTATTTATCTTATTTGTTATCAACCCTCATTGTCAACGAGTTATTATAACTTTATAGATTACATAAAGTTAACTTCTGCTTTCTAAACTATTTTTCACAAATGGGTATTGTTATAAACAGAGAAGCCTTAATCGAAATCAGACTGTATTAGTTAAATGTGTAGTTACCAATTCGATATTGATCAATCATATATCTAAAGATATCCGAAAGCATATGGAAAAAATATGGTAACTTGCAAGTTTTTTTCACAAAAGAACAATCCTTTTGAGTAATTTTGAGAGAAAGCAGAAAAGCAATTAAATCAGATATTAAAGTGAATGTTTAAGGTGCATTTACACGAGACGATATTCATCGAACATCGCCTGCCATTTTATTCTAATCAGTTGCATTGAGGATTAGTCGCTGCAATTTTGTTGTAAAAGTAGAAACAGTAGCAACGCCTACGTCATATGTTTCACGCGATGTCTATCGTTTCAATTTTCCATTTACACGATGCAATAAATTGCGGCGACGAATGTCGCATGCAATGTACGATAAATACCGCCTCGTATAAATTCACCTTTAAAGTTTATTAACTTTGGTCAAGGATTAAAATAACTTGTAAAGAAAGTGTAAAAATACTTTGGACTCTTATGTTTTACTAATAAATACTTGATGATTAATGTATTTTTTATCTGAAACTCATAAAAATGTTTATACTAGTTGACATTCAGTTACACTTATATAATGAATTGCTTATATATCTTTGTTAAAGCTAAATACTTTAAAGACTTATTTTTCATTTGTAGCACTTTGCACAGGAGAACGTAAAATTTTTTAATATATTTTTTTAATTAATGGAAATTGCAATAACTTCAAGAATATAACTTAAAATTATATAGTCTTGACTTCTGATTTAATATCTGATTTCATCAAATAATAGAACTTTCTACATCAGTCCATTTTCCTGATTGGCTTGCTTAAGGCTTTTGGATTCTAGCTTAAAAATTGATGATCGCATCGCAACTATTTATTTATAGTTTAAAAGTACAGAAAATTGTCCTATAAATCAATATATCACAAGTTTCACATCAATTATATGTTAAGTGTAAACTAAATTCATAAAGTATTTTCTGATTCTATGCAATATGGTATATTGTTGCAAATTATGGGACAATATCTTTATAGATTGTAATCAGTGTTAATGGTATATAAGTATATTTTAAAACGAATACTCACTCTCAAGCAGATATACAAAGGTTTAACACATAATTCTGAGATAGATTCAGTTTATTAGTTAAAAATGACTCAAATACTTCAACTCTATTTTGTAGGTTTGAAAAAGTCCAAATCAATCTTCATCGCAAATTGACATTTAATGTTTTATTCGATAATTAATTCGGGTCTTCAAACAGAAACCCTAAATATATAGGTTCTAAGCTCACAATAGTATGGCTAGACATAATAGGTCATGACTAGAAACAGACAATTGATTCCACTATTTCCCAATAGTATGCAACCAATGAGTGCTAATTTGAGAATTTCTTTTCCATATTTACGGGGCCTTAAACTTAGGTTTCAAATCGAAACTACAATCAAATTTACTGAGTGGCCCAAAAGTCAGGAAAAATTTAACTTTTGAATTATTTTAAAACTACAAGTGATGGAAAAGTGATTTTAATTTTTAAAAATTGAGTGATAAATAGTATTTAATTTATTAAATTTTCGGAGTGTTCGGTATCTATGGCTACCACGTGATGTAATCGAATACAAAAGTTATCAATCATCCGTTACAATATTGTAATATTTTTGAGTTCGTTCAAGGTTTTAGGGAGTTCTTATACGCATTATCTTTAACATAACCCCAGAGTAAGTAATAGCAGAGGTTCAAGTCGAGAGAAAAAGGTGTCCAATCTATGTCAGATCCAGTCTTTATCTGGCTACCGAGCCCAATGATTCGGTTTTCGAAGTGCCTAGAAATCGCTTCAAAAGCCTCTTGAGTCCGATGGGGCCTGGAATTTTATTATAATCAATTAGTGGGTGACAACAGTTGTAAACAGAGTGCTAACTATTACTAACACCATACAGCGATATATTAAGTAAATATAAATTAAGGTATTGAAATGGTAGTAAATTAAAATTTTTCCTGACTTGGGCCGCTCAGTATTAATACTGAATAATAAGATGCAATACTGAATAAATTGAACATTGATTTATTAATGCTTTCAATGTTAATTAGAAAGAACTTTGATTCATAGGCGAGTATTTTTAAAATCAGTTTGAAACAATGAAGTATATTTTATTTTTCATACAATTCAAGTGTTTTGTGAATGTTTCTATATTTTGTTGATTAAAATACAAAAATTTAGATTATTGACACTGTAAACACATTTTAGTATGAAGACAAAATGAAAATCTGTTAAGATTTACGTTCAAAAGTTTGAAAGCCAATGCTCTTTTCACTCTCAATAGGGTCAACAAAATATCGAGAAATTATACTTCCGAAAATTTTTTGTGTTTGCTAACTAAACTATAAAGTATTCATATAAAAATACTTTACTATTTTAAGAGAATGGTTTTTATCAAATTACGCAAGATAATAAACAATCTGTTTCTAAACTGTTTGGACTGAGCAATAACATTTAGATAAAACTAGAAACATTTGATAAATAACGCTAAATTATCATATTATTATTTTTTATAGTATATAGTAGTATTTGCTCACTTTAGAATGTGAAAAATTAGATTGCTAATTTTGCTAATCAACTAATTTAATTATGCATTTTCGAACCAACCATAAAAGTGAATATCAAGTGTATTGTGCTACTTAAAGTAAGAGAAAAGCCAAAAAACTTAAAACTGAAGAGCCATCAACTTCTCAATCATTAATTTCTACTTATGCTTCAATTAATTCTGCTAATAGATAAGACAGAAATGATTCTATAACAAAAGGACTTATGTATAGACTTGTGAGGATAGTTTCCACCACTTCTGTTCCTATTTTATAGTTGAGAACTAGAGTTTCAAGAACTGATATGGTTTTTGAATAAAAAATTTTGATTCCTGGTAGAAATGACTTGATCAGTGAATGTCTCGAATATTTCAATGAATCCAAACAAGAAATCAAATCCAAATTGAAAAATGCTGATGCTATATCTTTAGGAGCAGATATTTGGAGTAAAAAGGGGCTTTCAGAGCCATATTTAGGATTAACTGCATATTTTTACGACAAAATCAAAAACTTGAAATATGTTTTAACATTAGAATTAAAACTTTTCCTATATCCACAAAAAGTAGAGAATATTAGAGACCAAATTCAATCAATAATACAAGAATATGGCATTAAATATGAAAACATCTTTCGTATAATTACTGATAATGGCTCTAATATGGTTAAAACCTTCATAATTGAATGACTTGATATGAATGAATGTGAGGATATTGACTACAAACCAGACGCAGAATTAAATTTTGACTCAGATATTATATGATATTATATATGATAACTGTATTATTTTTATTGAAATTTTTCGTTCATTATTAAAGTTCTGTTCAAAATTGTATTAATAATTTAGTAAGAAATTAAAATCGGAATACAATCAAAATCAGATGAAGTTATGAAATGTGAAATTGTAATACAATCGAAATTAAAAATTTTCTCAAAAGCGAAATCGAAATGCAATTGAAATTAAAAACTTGAAAGCGAAACATCTGTACTAATACGATGTTATTTAGTAAATTATCAATAAAAAGTGAAAGAAAGATATTCTGTTGTGAAATAATGCTTGACTGGGAATGTAGCAGCCAATTATTGGTGTAATTGAAAAGTTCGTACCCTAAGTATCAAAGAATGAATATTATTGAAATTTTTTTTACAAAAAACTTGAGAGTAATCCCCCCCGAGCTCTAGTGACCCGCTTGATCCTCTCCTGCCATTTATCATAAACCCGTCACCACTCACCAAAGTAATACTGTTGAAGAAATCATTTACTGCCCGATCGATCTCTTCTTCGGACGAGAATCGGCACCCTCTTAAATATTTCTTAACCATTTCATATTAAACAGTGTTTGGCCCTAAAACTAAATTAATTTCTTCGGCCGTGTCTTTGGCCGACATTTTCTTCTTAAAAAAATAACCAATAATAGCCCGAAAATCTCGAGAATTGAAATCAATTTTTATTTCAGGCAACAGTTGTTTAAAATATCATAAAATGCAAACAGAACGATAGAAAAAGTTGAAACTTTGTGTTCGATATTTAAAAATGATATTTAAATAAAACATTCAAAAAATAGTTTAATTATCATCAGAACCCCGTTAGGGTACGAACTTTTCAATTATACCAATAAATCTAGTTATCTTTAGTAAAAGTTCATTATCACTTTGTTTTATGTCTTTATTGTGCATAAAGTCTAATTTAGAATAATGAATGAGAATTTTGGCAACGTTTGGAAGCATAAGATTAGATTTATTAGATTATGAATTCTCAAATTTCTTTTAAGAACTATCTGTACGATAGTGTTAGCTTAAAAATGTTAACTTAAATTGTGAAAGTACTCCGAGAGTATTTCATTTGTTTTATTTGATGATTAGGAGTGTTTAAGAACTCAATGATTATATGAGTTCGAAAAACGTAATACTAATTTTATCACTTGTTTTCTTTATGATAATCTTTTATTTCCCTTATTATATAATTTGCCGTCAAAGAATTTGCTTTCAATTATAAATGTCTTTCAATTATAAAAGTCTTTTATTTATAAAGGCACTAATTTTCACTATCCAATAGCATAAGCTCAGCATTCATTTCGACGCTTATCCTTTTGAGTATAAATATGGTTCTACTAGTATTTTTTCGATCATTTTTACAAACAATTTCATCACTTAATCTATATGTAAAATATTCTGTTTTATAAAAGTTTTCATAGTTTGAATCTAAGCTTATTTTCGATCTTCAATTTCTTTTATTGAATTTAAACATGTCTGAATCACCCTTCAGAAGCTATGGTAAAATAGCTGTTGAAAAAGCGAAAGTGATCAAGTTTGGACCACATTTATATCCTATGACAAAAATAGTCAGAGGTTATTGACTTTTGATTAATAATAATAAATTCGGTGAAACACACCGTGAAGGAAGTATACCCGATGCCGATCGACTTCAACAGGTTTTTATACAACTCTACTTTGAAGTTATATATAAAGCAGATTTGACAGCACAAGAAATGAATGCCGCGGCTGATGAAATATTAAAGGACGAGAAATTATCAGAACACAATGTTCTGGTGGTTATCATATCATCACATGGTGATAGAGGTATTATTTTGGGAATAGATTATAAAGAAGAGAATGGTGTTAAGAAAGGATATATAGAAATTAGAAATTTTATCGAGAAGTTCAGCGCTTGTCAAGTTCTTGAAGGAAAGCCGGTTATTATCATACTTAGTTGCTGTCGCGGATGTGAGTTTTTCAACACAAATGCTTAGGCTCGTATTTTTAACTTTTTATCGATTTTTACAGCTAAATACGAATTGGCTCATAGTGATGCGAATATCTCGAATGATAAATCACTCGAGCTGAAAATTTTAATTGCATGATCCTATATGCAACAAAATTTGGTAATTTAAAATAAATTTGATGAGACCATACTTTTGCTTCCTATTTTCTGTTATGCTTCTAGGCTATTATTCTTTTAGAACTATGGGAGGCTGCATTTTAACTACAGTTTTAGCTGAACAATTAAGCAAGAAGTCTTCATATATGGATTTATTGAAATATGTATGTTTAAAAATTAAATTTTATTGAATAACCATAATCTTTGAAACTAAGGTAATACTTTACTGTGGTAATAAACATTTAAATTACAAAGAAGTCTTAAACAAAATTGTGAAAGTTAAACAAACCCCAGAATATGAAACAAGCAACTTTAACAAGAAGTTGATCTTCAATACTGGTCTGGATGATACGAACTTAAATTCAACCGAAATAATAGATAATATCAAGAGGTTTATCATTAAGGGAGTAATATTTTCAGGCATATATGCCAGGAAATTCGGATTGAAATTGTGTCGATTTTCGGAATGTGGCATACTAGTTGTACAGAATATTGAGCCAAGTATTAAAGCTTTTCGAAAATAATTAGTAGTCAAATAAAATGTAGAATTTCTATCCTTATAGATTCGATTGCCTCTAATTATGATATCAGGAAGAATGATATTCTGATCAAAGTTAATGGCTGTTGGAATTTCGATAAAATGGCTTGTCTGAAAGATTTTTATACTAGAAAAATTAATAAACTGAATTTGATATTTCTTCGTTTGGGATGTCTCAAAAACACGAAGAAATTCGAAACATTAGGAAAACTGAAGCCCATATATTCCCTTTAAATTCTGAGAATAGAAGTATAAGACTTGGAAATATTAATGAAGATCCGAATATTAGGGAGTTTCAAGTAGATTTTGGTGGAGAAAACTCATTCTTGAGACTATCAATAAATACAAATGTATTCGATGCAAACTATATAATAGATAGCATAGAACCATATAAGGCTAAGGACTATGGAATACGTATTGAACCTCACAATAATAGAAAACGTGGCCTAATTATTAATAACTCTATTGAGCTGCAGAAAAATTTTAAAACCAACGATTCATCGTGCTTTTAAAAATTATTTCAAAGTATAGAAATAATATTTTGAATTACTCCATTAATTTTTAGTTTTATTCAGATAAAAAGTAATTCAGCTTTAGATTCATTTGAGTAAAGCTTTTGATGGCCTACATATTCATCATATATTTGCCCAATTCAGTTTATTTTTATGGAATAACTTTAATATAAATTTAATATAAATTTGTGTTAAAATGAAATCTCCATTGTTTTAGCTTTTAAGCTCCTAAGCAATTAGCTTTGCAAAATTACGTATATATTATAAGAAATAAATATTGAAAAATAATAATCACCGAAAACGAGAGTACCGTTGAAATCATCCTTTTTATGATCAGCAATTCCGTTGACAAGTACAACAATTGTACACTCTTATTCCTCATCAGTTCTTTATTAGAAAATAGGGACTCCATTATTCTATTCGCGGCCTTCAAATATTTATGACTATTCGTAAATTTAAGCATTTTTAAGTAATATGAAGCAATAATACTTGTGAAAGAATATACTTATGTTCTCATAATGAAGTATAGTTGTTGACAAAACTGAACACGAAGATTTTTGAAGGTTCTCAACCCATTTACATCGATTAATTCGAATGGATATTTTTAGGAAACACTGTTGTTTGCAAATAGTTCTCTCTAAAGGAAATACGACACACCTCCTTTAGGCCCAAAGATAAATTTGATGGCTTATACCAAAACAATTCAGAAACCGAACAAATTTATTTTGGTTTAGCCAAAAAATATTTCATATTTAGAGTTATACTAAAGCACTTGAAAATCACGAATTTTTAGTTCAAAATAGCTCTGATATTAAAAACCTATATAATTTGATATAGTTATCAAATAAAAGCTCTTGGAGAATTTACTACAGCTTTAAGAGAGTAATCCTGACATTTGAATCCAATTAAAAATAATTTAGTGATCAAAAATAAGTTTAAGTATCAAACTATGAAGAACCTCACAGAAAATAGTAAAAGCTGCATATATGAAGTTTTATATATTAGTTTATGAAGGACGCAATTTGATAAAACTCTATCTAACAAGTACTGGTAGAGGCATATATATGTCGTGACTGATATACAAAATCTAATATTTTACAAAGTAGTCACCTAGTTTATAAATTAGTTAGGATTAAAATTGACTCCTCTGTAAACTAGCCAACTAATTTATGAGCCATTGATGATTATTTTGCAAGCTAGTTGACTAGATTACAAAGTGTTCAATGTTGTAAATTAGTCATCACATATATACCATGTAGGATAACTGTCAAAATAGTTGCTTATTAATACTATTGCATATAAATCAGAAAATATGTGAAGAAATATTCAGAAAAGAAGATAAAATCGTTGATATGAAATTTATACGATACTGAAATAATAGAAAGAAAACTGGCAGATAGTAAAAGCTTTGTTTCTTCAAGTTTCTTCCAATTATTAAAAATATTGAATCATAGAAAAGAGCAATTCAAGCATTCTTGAAGTATTCTCACTGTTGAGTTAATATTAGTTAATGATCATTTAGGCAATCTCTAAAAAACTTGAGAATTCATGATCTGATAAATGTAATCGTATGCTTTAAACATTGTCAAAACTTTCATTTATTACTTTAAACTAGAATTTAGGTACGATTAAGGCATAAAACAACATGATAATAAACTTTAATTAAAGATAAATTGATTTAATTAGCTATTACTTCTCAGTCAAGCATTCTTTTACAGCGTAATTTATTTTTCTTGACTTTCACTGATAACTTTATTAAGTAAGATCAAAAAGCAGTCAGGTTTTTTCATATTCTAAAATGACCGAACAGTACTATAAACCGTCAACAAATATTGATGCGATAACTTAATGTCATCAGATGTGGTTGCAATATTATCTAAATGTCATCTCTCTGTCCAAAGGTTTTCTGATTGAATGCCTGTTATTTTAAGCAATTTGACGAAATTCGTTCTCTTCTCATCATCTGATGTTGTGATAAGAACACTTTACAGTCTACATAACAAACACATCAAACTTTTCGGAAGTTTAATTTCTCGACGTTTTGTTGAATCCATTCAGAGTGAAGAGAGCATTGATTTTCAAACTTTTGAACTTAATCTTTAACAGATTTTCACTCAGCTTCTATATTAAAATGTGTATACAGTTTCAAGAGTCTAAATTTTTTTACTTTAACCAATAAAATATAGAAACTAGAGATGAGAATCTGAATCACAATTCGATCTTTTATGGGAATGGGATGGGAATTGAAGCGAAAATTTTGAGGATTCTCTTCTCTAATAGAAACATTTCACTCATAAAGCCTTTGAAATTTCGTGAAAAATACTTCAAAACTTCGAATTTGAGCGAATATAAGTCAAAATTTCTTTTATTTAGCATTTTAAGTATTAATAAATCAATGTTCAGTTTACTCACGATCTAACTAATTACAAACCATTGAGATACTGTCTCATAATTTGCAATATATTCCACTTTGAATAAAAATTAAGAAAAACTTGTGACTTTAATTAGCTAGTGCTATTTAGGCAGCAATTCTAAAATTGAGTTGAACACGCTGAAATACTGTTAAATAATAAGTATCATAAATTTTTGGGTAAGTATGGAATAAATAATGTTTTTTTGTAAAAGTTTATGAATTATATAAACAGAAAATTGAGAAATATTTTGACATGATAAGAAATTCTAAATTCTAATTGAGATATAAATCTCAATGTTCAATTTTCTTTATAAGTTTGAGGAATAAAATTAAGTCACCATAGGGTTAAGCTCAGTATTAAATCTCAATTTTTGAAGCAAAGGTTTAATGATAATCTATATCAGGCCCCGCCAGACATTTTTTATTGAAGAGCCGAAAATTGAAAATGACTCGAGGCGAGAGCCAGAATATAATTAAATTGAAATAGCATTTGCCAAACTTAAATACAGTTAAATATCATATAATACTAAAGCATTTTCTAAAAAGTTTTAAGTGCTCATTCTTTTAGTTTCTCGAAAGTCTTCGCGAGCCATGAATTAAAGCTTCGCGAGCCGTGGTTTGGCGGGCCTGATCTATATAAATCATTTTTATAAACAATTTAAATTTAAATATTTGTATTTAAAATGGATATTCTAAAACTTTTCAATAAGTTATTTAAATAGATTTTTTAATAGGTATAATTGATTTTGACTTTCATTTAGAAAATTAATTATCATTTTTAAGTTGAAAATTGATTTAAAATATAAATTAAATTGGTCAGATTTTCCTTTTTGTCACTCAAATAGTCACTTCGAATTTAATTCACATTGAATACGTGTATTTAAAGGTGCATTAACACGAGATAGTATTCATCGCACATCACCTGCCATTTTTATTTCAATCAGTTGCGTTGATGATTAGTCGCTGCAATTCATTGCATACAATTTTGCTCTACTAAAATGAATCACTTTAAAGCATTGAACGCTGACTCAGTGAGTGCTCTGGCAACAAAATAAAACGTAATTTTAACATCCAATCGTATACGAAATTGCTGCAATATTGTTGTAAAAGTAGAAACCGTAGCAATGCCTACGTCATATGTTTCACGCGATGTCTATCGCTTCAATTTTCCATTCACACGATGCAATAAGTTTCGGCGACGAATGTCACATGCAACGTGCGATGAATATCGCCTCGTGTAAATGCACCTTAATGTGAAATCTGCGATATATTGATTTTTAAGGTATTCCCTATGCTTTAAAACTATATATAAATAATTTTGATACGATCATCGCTTCTAAAATTATAGGCTATAGTACAAAGATTCTCGATACCTCAATTATAGAATTAATCTGACGCGCACGACTCTATTACCCGATGAAACCAGAAATTAAAAAAGCCAGGCCATATATTCTTGAAATTATCGAATTAAAATTAAGGTAATAAAATATTTTTACGCATTTATGTGCAAAGTGCTATAAATAAAAATATACCTTCGCTTGAAATATTTATTCTAATAAAGATAATATATAAGCAATTCATTATATAAATTTTAACGCACGTCAAGTAATATAAATATTGTCATTAGTTTCAGATAAATAAATTACGTCAGTTATCGTTAAACACATATCAAAACAAGAATCTAAAGTATAATTATAATTTTTAAGCAAAACTTCTATTGAAATTTTTTTGCGCCTTGATTAAAGTAAATAGATTTTAAACATTCTCTTTAATATTTTGGTTTAATTGATTTTCTATTTTCTCTCAAGATTATATTGAAAGATTGTTCTCTTATGAAATAAGGCTTGTCGATTCGTTCTTACTCCGTAGAAGAACCAAATTCTAAGTCTTACTTTCAAGTATCATAGTTAATCAAAATATTAAACGAACAAAGTTTTATTTACTCGGTTAAATCCTATTATGCGCCGCCACTATATAGCAATAAAATTATTTTTTACATTTTTATATTTTCATCGATTCTTATGTAATTTTTATCGCTGATTACGAATATCTATTCCAAAAAATTCTAAGTCGAAGGGTTTTCGAAATATTCGACTTTAATTTAGATCGAACATTATAATTCTTACAAATTTAATTAAACATTACATGTGATACATCATTTCAATGTAGTTTTTAAAACTGAATAAAATGATGACGTCAAAAAAATTCTAAGTCGAAGGGTTTTCGAGATATTCGACTTTAAGTTAGATCGAATTTAATAAATTTTACAAATTTATTTAAATATTTCATATGATACATCATTTCAATGTGGTTTTTAATTTAATTTCTTTATGATATCTCACAAGTATATCCCGGTTTTCGACGCAAACAAAACATCGACCCCAACGAAACTTTAATTTCCTACTATGAACCATAAACTTGTCATTAATTGTTGCCATTAATTTTTGTTATTAATTCTTGTCATTTATTCTTGTCATTAATAATCCTAAATCATTTGTTATTTCGAATCAATGTAATTATTTTAATTTTGTGATAATTTTTAAGCATTAATTTGATGTGATAATTAATAATATTTGTGATTTAATAAAGACTTAAATGACTTTAAACTTGAATTTTGCTAAGTTTATTTATAAAATGAATATCACAACCTGTTCAATCTAGAATTTTTTTGATTAAATATTCGTAATCAGCGTTAAAAACTATTTTAAATCATATATATTATTTATTTAAATTTTTAAAAACCTAATTTAGTCTAACATAAATCGAATAACTCGAAAACCCTTCGACTTAGAATTTTTTGGAATAGATATTCGTAATCAGCGATAAAGATTACATAAGAATTGATGAAAATATAAAAATGTAAAAAATAATTTTATTGCTATATAGTGGCGGCGCATAATAGGATTTAACCGGTCGAACCACAATAACTGTTAATTTTAATCGAGTCGCTCAAAGTTGAGGACACTGTTTAAAACTTGTTATCAGGTCGTAATCACTTTTGACCCTTTCCCTAATTTTATGGCGTTTTAGATACTTGAAAACCACTTTTTATAACAATTTATCTCTTATTTTAGGCATAATTCAAAAATAAAAATAAAACTTGACCTCAACATTAAGGCCTGAAGTCAAGTTGACATTCATTTCAATTCTACGGAATATTTTATCTTTATTCTGTTAGAACTTTGATTTGTTTGTTAATTTCATAAAAAATTGAGTCATTTTGTAAAGTTTGTCTTCATTTAAACGATTACTTCACGAAGCGCTCAATTATGTGGTTTGTAATTAAGATGAGGTCAGTTTTGAAGTTAAAATGAGGAAAACTGAAGTCTCAACAGAGAAATGCTCAAATAAATGGCTTATCTTTGATTAGCGAATAAGTATTTAAATGACTGACATATTATGTAAAACAAAGTAATCAAATTGTAAATGATCTGCTTTTTTAATGCATACATTTCTAAACATCACTGAATGTGTTACTGAATTGCCACTTCACTCGACCTTTATTTCTAATAAACCTCATATGAGACGATCAAAACTTTGAAACTTTTTCAAAATATATTAGTATTAATAAAATTGATTGAATAAAAGTTTTGTGCGAATCTGAATTTTATGTTCAACATTAAGGATTATATGCGGGCAAGAACTGCAACGTTTTTATTGCATGAGAACGTTTTCCTTTGAAGCGAAATCAATTTAAAGAATGACATATTAGGCACAAATTTGAGCATCAAATTTAACAAAAAACAACTTTTCTCATCTCATGCAAAATCGATAGCAATGTTCACAAAAAACTGAGACCACATTCTCCATCTCTTTAAATATACGATAGATTTGGACAAATTGAATCGCATCACAAATAAAAAACGTTTTTATAATTGAGTACAACTTTCGTTAAGTTTTGAGTGATTGAGAACAGAAATAGACTATTATTAAATATCTGTTGTTATCTCAAATATGAGATATTATAGACAATTGAATTAAGACATAATACTTAACTACTATTTTGCTGAACCAAATGCTTAAATAACTGTAATATAAATGAGACATAAATGAGACAAATAAAATATTGAATCAGACGTTAGATGATAGGAAAAAGACTTTCAGATGTAAAAATAAACTCATAAATTGTGCCAATTTTGTGGTCAATCAATTTTTAGTGATTTATTCGAGTAAATCATTTTTAGTCCATTACTTCTGACTAAATATTTTTCATTAGAAAACTTTTCAAAATCTTTTCTTTAAATATCTTAAGAGTAAAGTAAATGAACTCAACTTTAAATGATTTGTTTGAGAGCTTTTATAATGACTTGAAAACAAACGGAGTTATAATGCAAACAATTATTTGCAAAACTAATAATAATTTGCTTACAACTCATTAATGAGAGGCAAAAATGACAAAACTTATGACAGTTGGAAACAGAGATTAAAATAAGAAATGAAAACAAATTTGAGACAAAAACTAGGAAATAAATTAATTTGCAAAATATGTATCGGTCTTAATAAGAGAGTAGAACAATATAAAAATAAAGTCAATTATAAATTCGTATTAATAGCGGAAGTCATTTGTTTTGTCATTTGTTTTCATGTATTAGAAAAGAAATGTTCGTAATTTTGGTCTAAAAGCGATTTATTATTAAGTGATTAAAAGTAGTTCTGAGTAGTGATCGACAAAGTACTAAAAGGGAATTCCTGTCCTGTCCTGCATTCTCAAAACCGATTCCTGTCCTGTCCTGAGCCCTAAATTTTCATTTCTGTTCGGTTTTCCGGTTTTCCTGACATTTAATGTGTTTTAAAAATTTATTCAAAAAATCAAATGAAAATACAATCAATGAATGTATATTCAATACAAATCAAAGTTAGATCTAACAAAAAGCAATTCATTCACGTTCTGTGAACTAAGTCTTGAACGATGGTCAGTGAGTGTTAGACCAGCGGCACTGAAATTCCTTTCGCCTGAAAGGTTGGTCGGAGGGATAGACAGCAAACGAATAGTCAACCGATAGAGTCGGGGATAAGAACTTCTATTTTGTTCCCAATATCCGAGTAATGAAGAAATTATGTCAAACTTATGTCCAGTTTTAATTTTACAGGAGTTTTACAGGAATTTAGAATCGAACAAGAATTCCTGTCCTGTAGTTATGATAGCCTTTCCCATTCCTGTAAATTCCTGACCAGGAACAGGACAGGACAGGAGTTCCTGCAGGAATAGGAATTCATGTCATACACTAGTTCTGAGACGAATTGGGACAACAATTAAGAAAAGTGTGTGTTTGGTGTAACTCAATGCGTAACTCAATGCGTAACTCAATGCGTAACTCAATGCGTAACTCAATGCGTAACTCAATGCGTAACTCAATGCGTAACTCAATGCGTAACTCAATGCGTAACTCAATGCGTAACTCAATGCGTAACTCAATGCGTAACTCAATGCGTAACTCAATGCGTAACTCAATGCGTAACTCAATGCGTAACTCAATGCGTAACTCAATGCGTAACTCAATGCTATTGTAAGCAAACAATTATTGGTGTGTTTGTCGTACTGTTGTTTTGCAGTTTGTGTTTTGTTGCACTCCTGAGTCTAACGAAACGATTAATTATTATTTATGACAGAAATTAACGAAAGGAAGTGATTCGTGGTCTCTGTCGGAATTGGTTCACGCGATCGTTATTTTCTCACTTTCACGCGCTGTCCAGCTTTGTGTTCGGCTGTAATATCGGGACTGAGGGCCACACTATCGGTCATAATAATAGTGATGAGAAAGAAAACGGTCACAACAGTCCGGTTGTTGTCAGCAGTGATAGAAATACCAATAAAAGTAATGCCGCATCGCCTCAAACCTTAGGTTTGTATTGATTCGCAACTATTGTTTTGCTCTTATTGTTAATTACGTTGAGTCACTCACATTTAGCTCTTCTTAAGTAAAACTGTTGTGTCCTTCAAATTAATCACTAATCAGCCCTTTGGCACTGCTAAAGTCCAAAGTTTCTTTTCTATTCATTGTTCAGTGGATTTAAAGTTCATTTTATTAACTTTTAGTTATTTTGATGCAAAGTTCACTTTTTCGGCTTAATTTCAATCCGGAATGCATTCAATTGCTATTCAATGGAATCGCTTTTAGTGTTTTATTCAACATTGAGATCTTTACTGAAGTCTCTTATTATAACTTTTCGTACTCATTCGTCAATTAAAACCATTTGTTGTGTTGAGTTTATTTCGCAAACTTATTCCCAAACATGGTTTCAGTGTTTTGTTAATTTGAATACGAAATTGTGTTTAAGTACTTATCGTAGAAAATAAATTAAGAATTTTCTAATAAAAGGTTTTCTATATAAAGACTTTTTGATGACTTTGATTGACTTTTACTAAATATAGTTTTGTTTTATAAGTTTTTGTGAGAGGTGTTAACACTAATAAATCATTTAAGAGATATAGACATAGATATGAGCGAAATACAGATGAGAAAAATGAAGGCACGCGAAGATTAATCGCTAAATATTTTTTAGACTATAAATCATTTTTTGGCAGTAAACCAAAAATTTCTTCACTTTGAAGCAAAAAATGCAAAAAAACAATTTTTGATAACTTTAATAATAGAAAGTTTTGTGCATTCAATCAAAAATTAACATAAAGTTAGTGCATAACAATAGCGTTTTGTAACAATAATAATAGACTGTATCCACACTCGAGTGTCATATTTAGTCATATTTATGATCGAATAATGGGCTGAAAAACCTAATCATTTGGTTTTGAGCCGAAAATTTGAAGACAAAGTTTGAAAAATGTTTGGTCCAAAAAGTAAAATAAGACAAAAAGAAGAAAACGAGCGCTAATATTGTATTAAATTATACTTTGATAGGGAGTTCGCCGACTGGTATAGAAGTGGAAACTTTGCTGAAGAGAATGCAAAGTATAAGTGAACAGAAGGGTATCGTCGGCGAAGACACCGCATCACAAGAAGACCTGATGAAGAACTTAGACAAACTTGAGTACCAGAGTAAATGATGCACAGAATAAATATTTGTATGAATTATATTTTAATATGACTTTAAGTCAAACGAAGTATAGTAAAGACTCTTTCGATAGATTTGGTGATCATTTATGTCAACTATTGATCTCTTTTATACTCATAAACCATAAAATATGGTTTGAATTTGTTTCAACGCAGTGTATTAATTGTCTGGTATTAAATGTTACTTCGAATGAGTAAATCAGATCAATTAACACTTTCATGGAGTTTGTAAGCATTGAATTATTGCGAAAATTCACTCAAAATACAGATTTACGTAATCGGTTGTCTTATACTCTCCATTCTTTGTATTTCTTTGTATCTGTTATTCGAATCGATTTGGAATAACTTTATTAGTTTGATACTTAGTGTTGATTCAAACCAATTTTCTAAATTTTATCATTAAATTTCCAAAATTTGCGAACATGTTTGCAATATTTGTTGAGCTGTGTGTTAGAGCATCAAAATTTGAGTAATTAGTGCTTAAGCGCTAAAAATTGGTTCAAACCAACATTTGAAACTTTTCTTATGCAGAACTCGATTTGAAACATTAAAAGAATATTCCTATCAAATTATTGATTTATTCGTAAATTTAAAGTTCGTTGGGTGCAACACTACTCTCATCTTATAATGAGTGAAAAATTATTGATTTTGTTTCTCATTTAGTGCACTTTTTGTATTTTGTGGATTGTTTTCCTGTTGTACTCGAATTTTCATATCTCATAAAAGAGCAGATAATACACGGAAATGATTCCGAAATGTTAGTCAAAATATCGGGCGAAGATTTGGTTGGTTTAATGATTAGATCATATCGGTTATGCATAGCATTTGTAACGTTTATTAGTGAATGTTGGATACTCTAGTCATGAGTTAGCCAGATTTGATAAGAAGTGGTCAGGCTCGGTCCAGAGCTGGGATCGCAATCATAAAGATTATGACATAAACTTTCAGCATTTCAATGGTGAAACAGTTTTGGAAAATATTCAAAAGATACCGAAGTAGTAGTCGTTGTGGAGTACGTGATACTTTTCATGTGAAACATTTATCCAAATCGAATCATGTTTATCATAACTTTTAAATGTAAACGCGATTTCGTTGGAAAGATTGACTTAACTTTTAGTAAGAATGAATCCTTTATATTAATAGTGTGCGTGATTTCGTTCTCAGTTGAAGGTCTAATTTGTAATAAACCAGATAATATGTCATAAGATCTTTCTAAATAAAAGCTTTGATTCAAATTCTGTTTATTATGATTCAGTAAATGCTTGTTCACAAGTCTTATTCTTATGATTGTTTAGTTTGTGTTCAAATTTGATTTATACTAAAAGTTTTTCGAAATATTTTTTGTTTTTATTTGTGAATTAATTTTGTCAGACTAAGAAAATCTTATATTAGTTCATTTTATTGTCAAATTTGAACTGAGATCTTGGAAACTTCAAAACTTAATTTTTCCTGCCACTTTGTTAAAAGTGATGTTTTATTAAAAAAAAGTTGTTTTCATTAATATCTCAATTGATTTACTGTTTATTTGGTATTCAAGTCTCTGATCGTCAACTTTGATTGTGAGGTAAGCCTCGTTTTCAAGCCTTTAAGTTATGATAAAAATAAGTATTTTTCTGGGGATTGAGTTTTAACTCATTACTTATAAATGACTTGCTCTTATCTAATATATTGTAATTTAATTATAAACAAGATTCAGAGAAAAGTGTTATTAATTTTGAGGTCGACAAAAATAATATTAAATATGTTTGACTTCAGCTACTTTTTAGTCCATTTCAATATTTGTTTATATTTATATACAAACTGTTAGCAACATACGAAAACTCCGACATTTTTGGTCTGTTATAGGAGTTGGAGTTAACTCGTCATTGACAATAAGCTGAAGTTTCGAGGGTTAAATAAACAAAGTTTACCATAAATTATAAATTTATTTAAACTTGATTTCTATGACTCGATGGAGTTCGCAAATCAATTACAATAACAACAAATAAATAATATTTTCTTTTCTAATATTTATTTGAAACTCGGTTTGTTTGGGTTTTGACCAAAGTTTTATTTCTTTATTATAGTTGACTTCACTTTTGCTTTCCTTTCTGATAATCAGACAAATGCTGTTTAAAAACCTTTTCTTAAAACACTAATAATTATTATATAAAGCATTCGAAAAGAGAAAACTGAAAAGCAGTGATGCTCAACGCTCGAGTGTTGAGCGTTAAGCCTTAGTACGTATTTTTCAATAGTAATTTCACAAAATGTTAATTTTTATAATACTCATTATTATTCGGGAACCTTTGTCTTTAAAAGTAGACAAAAAGCTCGAGAAATAATATCTTGTGAAAGCCATAACATCTGCAACCGTAAAGGAAAATGTATGGGTTTGTGTTCATGTAAGAAAAATCATGTCTCATACAAAACATGGGTGAATCCGGGCTAATGGGTCTAAAGGGGTTCTCAACCCTCCACCCCCAAGTGTGATACACCATTGGGTCCAGTTCGTCAAGCTGAACATTTTGATACCACACTTAACCACTTCTGACCCAAACCTGACCATTTCTGGCCAACTTCCGACGGAAGTTTACAAACTGTTTATACGGTTTTAACGATATTTTCCCATATATACAACTTATTTAAAAGATGATTCATAACACAGTCTGTGTTTCATGTTCATGAATTCTATAAAAAAGTTGAATTCCTATCAATAAAAATGGGTTTCTGTTAATAATTTTGCATTTATGGACCAATTAAGGCCTAGACTTTTGACTTTGTGAATTAGTTGTCGCTTTGGTTCATATATTTATCACATTCTCATAACAAGCTAAGTGTTGTTTCGATAGCTTTTACTTTCGCATAAATAATCATTGAGTTGCACTAAATATGATATAAAGCAACGGTTCTCAAATGGTGGGTCGCCGCTTAGGTTTCTTATATAAGTACTATCGGCCAAAAAAGTATATGTCAAAGTGCGCTTAAAAATCAGTATAAGCCAATGAGGATTAAACCAAATAAGGGAAAGATTGAATAAATAATTTCGTCATATTATTTTGAGTCATGAATTGCGAGGCTTATCTTTAAATCTCTATAAGTGTTATAATTTGTATCGGACTTTAACATAAGTAACTTAAATTCATCAAATGAATGATTGAGCAAAGTAAACAATTTATGAACTCTTAATCAGGAAAACGGTTAATGCAAAAGTTGATTATTTTGTTTTACCACAAGTCAGACTTAAACTAAAGTTTATAAAAGCTTTAAAAATGTTTATTATGTTAACATTAAAGTGATCCCTAAGCATGTAAGCCGTGAAAAAGTTTTATTTAACATACATTTTTGGCCGATAGTACATTTAAGGCTTTATAAATCATATAAATTATAGAAAGTATTTAAAGGACTGTAAATTTGAATACAGCGTACTGTGAACTAAATACATAATAATGTATAAAAGTAATTTCAGTTTATTTTTTGTTGAGAATTATGAACGACTTAGTACTGAATCAGTACACTGTTTTTCAACAATTAAATTAGATTAAAAAAATGTTATGATTTTAATGCTTGAGAAAAACAAAATAAGTAAGTAAATTTACAGCTAAACCTCTCTATCTTGAGCTGTAATTAGTATTTCACAATATAAGTAATATTCCACAATAATTGTTTAGTACTCATGAAAAATGGATATATATTTGATTAAAACTGATAAGAGAACGAACGATTCATATCTAAAATTAAGATTTATTGATGATGGAAGTAATATCTCTCAACCGATATGCATTTCATGCTTTGAAATGCTATCGAATGAATGTTTGAAACCGTCTAAAGTGAAAAGACCCTTAGAGACCAAACACCCAAACGATAAGAACTACAATCTAAAATTTTTTAATGGCAAAACTGAATATTTCAAACAAAAGAAATGCATTAATAAGTCAATTAACTATTTAATTGAAAGACGAATTAATTGAACTAAAATGCAGAAAAATTAAGAATGAATTACAATAATGCAAAACTAACTTCTTTCTGAATTGGCGTTGAGAAACAATGCCCAAATTTATCTGAAATCGCTATCAATCAATTAATACATTTTTCTTCAACTTATTTGTGCGAAACTGCTTTCTCTGATCTTATTTATCTAAAAGATAAATACAGAACTAAATTGGAAGTAGAAAGTGATTTACATATTTCATTGACTAAAATTGTTCCTAATATTGATGAGCTTTGTAGCAATTAACAATTACACGGTTTTGATTGAATAAAAATGTTTAATTGAAAAAGTTGTCATAATGGGTTGCGAACATTTTTTAGACGTTCAGGTGGTCCACGAAAAAAAGTTTGAGAACCACTGATTTAAAATATCTGCGATTTCAGATAAATTGAGATCTGATGTAATTTGGTTTAAGGTTTTTGGCTTTTAATCTGTCATAAATTGATGGATAGATTTTTGTGTGCGTTGCTTTTGATAAGGACTCCATTCCTCATCCCATTCACGTTGTGATCAATTCCTAAAATATTTTTTGGCGAATGAGACCGGAAATAAGTTACATACCAATTGACTTTAATCTAGCTTTGACACTTCTTTAGCTAAACGAGAAGTTCCTCATCTGCAGCTTTATCTGAGTAACCCATAGTTCAAACAATGTTATTTTAATTAGAGCATGGTATTTTCAAGAAATAAGCTTCTCAAGTCTCAAAAATGTTGATCCCGAGACTCGAGAATTCTCAGTTCCATATAATATAGAAGAAAATTTTGATTACTAATTGTTTATTTGTACTTAAATCCAGTAAATTACACTAAATTGGGATAACTGTTCAATAATTGAAAGCATTTAATTTAATTTCAAATTTATTTAACAAATTATTTTGATTGAAAATAACTCTTTTACGAATCAATTTTTGATAAAACACAATTTTTAGCATTTATAAAATTTTTAATTTAGAATTATTCATCAAATATTTATTATCTAATCTATTTATACAATATTTATCTTTGGTCAGTATTAAAACATATAAACTTTTGGAAATTAAAGGTCAATTATTAAGATTAAATCAGTAAGAATATTCTTTGAGACTCAAGAAATCATAATATACCTTAATTTTAATCGAACTTCCTATAAGTCTAAGTTTTTAATTTCGAATACCAATGGATGCAAAATGTTTGATTGTTTCTCAAATAGAGTGGGGTTCGAAAGTCACTTGAAATGATTTCTTTTTATCAACTGAAGCTAAATCACGCATTTAGCCGATTCGACTTATTGTAGAACTATTTATGTTATTGGTACGAAATATAGTGTTTAAGTATTTTAGCGAATTTAATAGCCAACAGTTTTGATTGAAAAACTGAACACAAGATTCGAATTCTATGTTTTGAGAGATGTATTTCTCGATTCTAGTAGAATACAGTGAACGCAGAGCTTAACTTTTGGGTTTATCTTGTCTTCGTTTTCGATATGATTAAAAGTATTATTTGGCAATTTTTGCTCTACTAGTTGTTTGAAGAGAACCCAATTGGCAGTTTTTGAAACAGTATTTTTTACTGACATGAATTAATGGATAGCAACCAAAGTTGTTTAAATTGCCATGATTAGTATTATTTTCAGTATTTATTGAGAAACTGTTATAACAATAATCTGAATTTGATTCTATATTTTCTCTTTCCTATCGTTTTTATATCAATTGATTTGATTAGAAGTTGTTAGGTCTATTATAGATTCTCCATATCTACTGGTTGAAGTCGGTTTGTTAGTATTGTTCAGAAAAGTCAGTTGATTCTCGGATAAAAATTCAATAAATTTGCCTGCTGTTTTGTTGATTTTATATATCGTTGTGTTAGCACTAGAAAGTTCTATAAAGAAAAGTTATATCATGTAGAAAAATCACATCAATGTTTGATCCCATTACTGATTGTGAGAATAAGATTTTTTAATGGAAGTAAATTCCTCATTTATAATGCTTAAAAGTGAATGAAAAAGCAGTAGAACTTGTATCTTTCTTTTAGTGATTATAATTTCATCTAATGTGACATAACCAGATTGGATTTCAAGGACCTGAATTGACAGAATTATAATGCTCATGTTATGGTATGAGAATCCATTAATAAGTCAATTTTTAGAAAATTCAATTTGAAACTTTCTTGAACTAACCTGACAGATTAGTTGGTTATATCTGGTTTATTGACGATGAATGTTCGATCTGTTATGACTGGTCGATTCCAGCATATCATTGTTGATTCGTATTCGAGAACTGGTTGAGATCCATAACTGTAGTGATAGTCAACTGTTGTCATGAAGTTATGTTTTTGAGCAAGGACTGGTGTTCAAATTTTGCTGAGAGAATGTGTCCATGTGGGCATTTGGTATTTGAAAGTAGAGAGTAACTTCGAGTGATGGAATAAAGTTTCAAGTTATCTATTACAAACTGCATTAATCAAAATCTAAATTCATTTTTCGATGAATTTCTGATATTTTTTGTTACTATAGCTCAATGTTATATTTCTAATTAAGATTAATCGTATAATAGCAGACAATGCATTTCAGCCTTAGAAACATCTGAAACTTAAATCTTATAAATTTTACTCAAATTTTACATTTTCACTTAACATTTTCGGCCATATTCGGGTACTTTTGTCAGTGCGAAGATAGCCAGAGAACCGTCAGTTGTTGTGCAGTCAAAGAGACAAAAACGAGGCAGATTTTTGACTTTTCTATAGTTAAAAATCACTTAATAATTATAAAGTACTGAAGTATGAATAACTAGGGAGAAAAGGTTAACAAAATTTTGAATATTCAAAGTTTACATATAATCGAAATAAATAATGATTAACTAGGGAACGATTTCTAGTGTCATAAATTTTTTTTAAAGAAATTTATCTTAAAATATGCCTATTATTTATAGAAGCTGAGGTGTCATAACAAGAGATGCTGAGCGCGCGATTTTTGTCTAATATCAACAATAGATTTTTCAATATAAACTATATGGTTAGACTATAGCAAACGTGAACGAGTATGTTTCCGACTTCGTAGGCGCATAAATTATATATCGTTGGACTCGTCTCGCCATACGAGTTGATTGAGGTCATACTCGAGGTCATCCGAGGCCAACGTGATAATTCGACTTTTTTGATTTAGTAAGTCGAATTTCAATTTGAGCTTTATTTGACAAACAGAACATAGCAATCTGATGACAAAGACATGTGTGAGAGTGGATTTTTATATAGCGAAATAACAACTCAGACTTAAACAATTAACAATCTTTATTAAGATATAAATTGAATGATAATACATAAAGATTTAAAAGTGTCGCACAGAGTCTAAGCTCTCTTGCACTCTCGTACTAACTCACTTAATTTCTACTCTATTACTCTCTCTTTTAATACTCTTCTGACTAATTAATAAAAGGATGTTAAGAATATTTTCGAGTTATAATTTTAAGAAAAGTTATTCCTAAAAAGGGATGTTCAAGCATTCCAGTATTAGATTCCCATAACAATTAATTTCCTATTGTAATTAAATTACAATAAGAATTTGCTTTTAAAATTAGAGCGAACCAAACAAAACCTTTTATAGTCATAACGAAATATTATTATTCCAACTTAAGGACGGAAAAAATAGAGTGACATCTAATGCCTAGAGCATAAAACAGAACCAAAGTTTTAGTAGAACAGAACTAAAGTTTCAAAAGTTAGTATAGTATTTGTTTAAGGTTTAGTGCATTAGATGTCACTATTTTTTCCGTCCTTAAGCTGGAATAATAATAAGAGTTTTACTTTCATTCTCATAACCAATGATGAGCGTGCTCGGTGCTCGTGCTCAGACAAAATTTGGTGCTCAGTGCTCGCGCTCGTGCTCGGCAAAACCGAAATGATCGGTGCTCGTATTTTGAAGGTGCTCGAGCACCGAGCACCGACTGAGCACTATGTTCAAACTTTATGTCTATTAAAAGCTTTAATCCTAAACATATGTAATGCAAAATACATTCAAAACGTCAAAAGTAAGATCAAATGCCGTTCAAGTATATGCTTAGCGATAAAAACTGATGTCATTTTGCAATAAAATAAGCGAACTATTTATAAAAAGACGAAAATAATTATTGAACGTTAATTTTAAAATTAAATCAAAATTTGTTTAGATTTGATATTTATATTAAATTCTAACTTTAGTTTCAGACTCAAAAGGTTGTCAGACGCCACAGTAAATACTGAACCCTTTAATACTGATTGTAAATCTCCGGGGGTAGAGGGGGCGGGCAAATGACAGAAAAATCTGATTATAATCTTTAAAACTTTCTCATACTTTATAATACATGTATTACTATATCAATTTGTTAGAATAGCAGTTCTCATAGTTTTATTCAATAAAATTATTTATTTTTACATTCAGTTGACATCGTTTTTATTAGTTTTGATGTTAGGACTAAGTGCTCGGTGCTCGTGCTCGGTGCTCGTGCTCGGTGCTCGTGCTCGGTGCTCGAGGGTAAGGTGCTCGAACACGCGCTCATGCTCGCCATCGAGCACCGAATGCTCGAGCACTGCTCATCATTGCTCATAACAAATAGAAAGTTTACAAAACAAATTAAAATACTTTTTGTTTTAATATAACACATGTGACCTTAAGATCACTCTCAGATGGTTACTTTCAGATCATTTTCATCTAATTTCTTCAATGTGAGTATATATCCGATTAACAAAAAATATACATCATTGGAATTTTCTTGACCATACTTATCGTACGAGTCTATACTCGAGGTTATTCAAATTCATTCAGCGTTATTTAATTTTTTGGACTTTGAATGTCGAATCTCAGGTTTGACTCTAATACGAAGAGTATTTCGATTAACAATTATGTAGGATTAATCTCTTGAGAAGATTTTAGATAGACAAAATTCGTATTTTTCCGCAACTATTATGATGCTAAAAAATTTTTTGATACACTGATAAGAAATATCCCTGATTCTGCGTATTTTTATGAACTAACAAGCCATAACTTTATGGTTGCACGACACCAAGAGTCTTAAAATGAACATAACACAACACGAAAAGATTTTAAGCAGTACATCATAATTATTATTTATCTGAAATCACTTTAAGCGACTAGAAGCGATTTAAACCATATATTTTTATTGAAATAACCCCATATTAGAGTCAAACCCGAGATTCGACATTCAAAATTAAAAAATTGAATGACGCTGAATGGATTTGAATAACCTCGAGTATAGACTCATTCGATAAGTATGGTCAGGAAAATTCCAACGATGTATATTTTGTGTCTATCGAGTATATATTCACATTGAAGAAATTAGATGAAAATGATCTGAAAGTAACCATCTGAGAGTGATCTTAAGGTCACATGTCTTTGTCATCAAATTGGTATGTTCTATTTGTTAAATAAAGCTCGAATCGAAATTCGACTTACTAAACAGTGGAACAGTTCCATGGTCAGCGCGTTCATTTGATCTCACTACTGTTAATTTTTTTCCTTTGAGGATATTTGAAAGATAAGGTTTACGCCCACAAATTAGAAAATATTCAATAGTTATAACAAAACATTAAAATTAGTCAACAAAATTAATCAAAATTCAAATTTAATTACAAATGTTTATCAGTCAGTCCAATCAAATTTATCTTTACATTTAAAACAATGATTAATATGTTGACATTTAATAAAAAATTTTTAAATTTTAATTTGATGTGTGATATATCTAAGTTATCCATTAAAAAAGCTATAGGAATTTCAAATCCTCTGTAATGAAATACTATACATTCGTGACTTATTGTTTATATCGAGTCTTTAAATTCCTTTATGGTCTGAAAGTAATATTTTCGTGGTCATAAAGGTCAATATTTCGTGACCACCGTGACCTGGGACATAAACATTTGTATATTTAGACTCTACTCTTCATGCCTAACATCTTGACATCAAAATATAATGAGAATTTAATTAGGCCGTTTGTTAGCATACTCCTTTATTATAGTATATATGAAATAATAATTGGTGGAAATGTTTAACGTATGAAACAGCTTTGAGATAGTTTAGAAGGTGTTAAATTTTTTCAAGTGAATATAGTCTGATTAATATTAACTATTTGAAAAATTAAGACATTCACATAAATAAATATATCTACATTTTATTCATAGGAGTTAATATCAACATCAGAACATAACAAAGCTAACAAAAAAGCATCAATAAATCAATATATCATAGGCCAACATGACAATAACTGAGACGGATATTGAGGATTATAAGGTTACTGATAATGATGACTCGACTCCGCTTCACGGAGCTGCTAATTTGGGTCGATTAGATGTAGTGAAGTTCCTCATAGAAAAAGGTGCCGATTTTACGATCACTGATAAACACGGCTGGACTCCACTTCACAGAGCTGCTAAAGAGGACAAATGGGATGTAGTGAAGTTCCTCATAGAAAAAGGTGCCGATTTTACGGTAACTGATAAACACGGCTGGACTCCACTTCACAGAGCTGCTAATTCGGGTCAATTAGATGTAGTGAAGTTCCTCATAGAAAAAGGTGCCGATTTTACGGTCACTGATAAACACGGCTGGACTCCGCTTCACAGAGCTGCTAATTCGGGTCAATTAGATGTAGTGAAGTTCCTCATAGAGAAAGGTGCCGATTTTACGGTCACTGATACAGACGGCTGGACTCCACTTCACAGAGCTGCTAAAGAGGACAAATGGGATGTAGTGAAGTTCCTCATAGAAAAAGGTGCCGATTTTACGATCACTGATGTAGGGGGCTGGACTCCGCTTCACGAAGCTGCTAATTCGGGTCAATTAGATGTAGTGAAGTTCCTCATAGAAAAAGGTGCCGATTTTACGATCACTGATAAACACGGCTGGACTCCACTTCACAGAGCTGCTAATTCGGGTCAATTAGATGTAGTGAAGTTCCTCATAGAAAAAGGTGCCGATTTTACGGTCACTGATAAACACGGCTGGACTCCACTTCACAGAGCTGCTAATTCGGGTCAATTAGATGTAGTGAAGTTCCTCATAGAGAAAGGTGCCGATTTTACGGTCACTGATACAGACGGCTGGACTCCACTTCACAGAGCTGCTAAAGAGGCCAAATGGGATGTAGTGAAGTTCCTCATAGAGAAAGGTGCCGATTTTACGATCACTGATGTAGGGGGCTGGACTTCGCTTCACGAAGCTGCTAATTCGGGTCAATTAGATGTAGTGAAGTTCCTCATAGAAAAAGGTGCCGATTTTACGGTCACTGATAAACACGGCTGGACTCCACTTCACAGAGCTGCTAATTCGGGTCAATTAGATGTAGTGAAGTTCCTCATAGAGAAAGGTGCCGATTTTACGGTCACTGATAAACACAGCTGGACTCCGCTTCACCGAGCTGCTAATTCGGGTCAATTAGATGTAGTGAAGTTCCTCATAGAGAAAGGTGCCGATTTTACGGTCACTGATACAGACGGCTGGACTCCACTTCACAGAGCTGCTAAAGAGGACAAATGGGATGTAGTGAAGTTCCTCATAGAGAAAGGTGCCGATTTTACGATCACTGATGTAGGGGGCTGGACTCCGCTTCACGAAGCTGCTAATTCGGGTCAATTAGATGTAGTGAAGTTCCTCATAGAAAAAGGTGCCGATTTTACGATCACTGATGTAGGGGGCTGGACTCCGCTTCACGAAGCTGCTAATTCGGGTCAATTAGATGTAGTGAAGTTCCTCATAGAAAAAGGTGCCGATTTTACGATCACTGATGTAGGGGGCTGGACTCCGCTTCACGGAGCTGCTAATTCGGGTCAATTAGATGTAGTGAAGTTCCTCATAGAAAAAGGTGCCGATTTTACGGTCACTAATACAGACGGCTGGACTCCACTTCACGGAGCTGCTAATTGGGGTCAATTAGATGTAGTGAAGTTCCTCATAGAGAAAGGTGCCGATTTTACGGTCACTGATAAACACGGCTGGACTCCGCTTCACGGAGCTGCTAATTCGGGTCAATTAGATGTAGTGAAGTTCCTCATAGAAAAAGGTGCCGATTTTACGGTCACTAATACAGACGGCTGGACTCCACTTCACGGAGCTGCTAATTGGGGTCAATTAGATGTAGTGAAGTTCCTCATAGAGAAAGGTGCCGATTTTACGGTCACTGATAAACACGGCTGGACTCCGCTTCACGGAGCTGCTAATTCGGGTCAATTAGATGTAGTGAAGTTCCTCATAGAAAAAGGTGCCGATTTTACGGTCACTAATACAGACGGCTGGACTCCACTTCACGTAGCTGCTAATTCGGGTCAATTAGATGTAGTGAAGTTCCTCATAGAAAAAGGTGCCGATTTTACGGTCACTAATACAGACGGCTGGACTCCACTTCACGTAGCTGCTAATTCGGGTCAATTAGATGTAGTGAAGTTCCTCATAGAGAAAGGTGCCGATTTTACGGTCACTAATACAGACGGCTGGACTCCACTTCACGTAGCTGCTAATTCGGGTCAATTAGATGTAGTGAAGTTCCTCATAGAAAAAGGTGCCGATTTTACGGTCACTAATACAGACGGCTGGACTCCACTTCACGGAGCTGCTAATTGGGGTCAATTAGATGTAGTGAAGTTCCTCATAGAGAAAGGTGCCGATTTTACGGTCACTGATAAACACGGCTGGACTCCGCTTCACGGAGCTGCTAGTTCGGGTCAATTAGATGTAGTGAAGTTCCTCATAGAGAAAGGTGCCGATTTTACGGTCACTGATACAGACGGCAGGACTCCACTTCACGGAGCTGCTAAAAAGGACAAATGGGATGTAGTGAAGTTCCTCATAGAAAAAGGTGCCGATTTTACGGTCACTGATACAGACGGCTGGACTCCGCTTCACGGAGCTGCTAATTCGGGTCAATTAGATGTAGTGAAGTTCCTCATAGAAAAAGGTGCCGATTTTACGGTCACTGATAAACACGGCTGGACTCCGCTTCACGGAGCTGCTAATTCGGGTCAATTAGATGTAGTGAAGTTCCTCATAGAAAAAGGTGCCGATTTTACGGTCACTGATACAGACGGCTGGACTCCGCTTCACGGAGCTGCTAATTCGGGTCAATTAGATGTAGTGAAGTTCCTCATAGAAAAAGGTGCCGATTTTACGGTCACTAATACAGACGGCTGGACTCCACTTCACGTAGCTGCTAATTCGGGTCAATTAGATGTAGTGAAGTTCCTCATAGAAAAAGGTGCCGATTTTACGGTCACTAATACAGACGGCTGGACTCCACTTCACGGAGCTGCTAATTGGGGTCAATTAGATGTAGTGAAGTTCCTCATAGAAAAAGGTGCCGATTTTACGGTCACTGATAAACACGGCTGGACTCCGCTTCACGGAGCTGCTAATTCGCGTCAATTAGATGTAGTGAAGTTCCTCATAGAGAAAGGTGCCGATTTTACGGTCACTGATAAACACGGCTTGACTCCGCTTCACCGAGCTGCTAATTCGGGTCAATTAGATGTAGTGAAGTTCCTCATAGAGAAAGGTGCCGATTTTACGGTCACTGATACAGACGGCAGGACTCCACTTCACGGAGCTGCTAAAAAGGACAAATGGGATGTAGTGAAGTTTCTCATAGAAAAAGCTGCCGATTTTACGGTCACTGATAAAGACGGCTGGACTCCACTTCACGGAGCTGCTAATTCGGGTCAATTAGATGTAGTGAAGTTCCTCATAGAGAAAGGTGCCGATTTTACGGTCACTGATACAGACGGCAGGACTCCACTTCACGGAGCTGCTAAAAAGGACAAATGGGATGTAGTGAAGTTCCTCATAGAAAAAGGTTCCGATTTTACGGTCACTGATACAGACGGCTGGACTCCGCTTCACGGAGCTGCTAATTCGGGTCAATTAGATGTAGTGAAGTTCCTCATAGAAAAAGGTGCCGATTTTACGGTCACTGATAAACACGGCTGGACTCCGCTTCACGGAGCTGCTAATTCGGGTCAATTAGATGTAGTGAAGTTCCTCATAGAAAAAGGTGCCGATTTTACGGTCACTGATAAAGACGGCTGGACTCCGCTTCACGGAGCTGCTAATTCGGGTCAATTAGATGTAGTGAAGTTCCTCATAGAAAAAGGTGCCGATTTTACGGTCACTGATGTAAAGGGCTGGACTCCACTTCACAGAGCTGCTAAAGAGGATAAATGGGATGTAGTGAAGTTCCTCATAGAAAAAGGTGCCGATTTCACGGTCACTGATGTAAAGGGCTGGACTCCACTTCACAGAGCTGCTAAAGAGGATAAATGGGATGTAGTGAAGTTCCTCATAGAAAAAGGTGCCGATTTTAAAGTTTCTGATAAAGTGGGTTTAACTCCACTTCATAGAGCTGCTTATTGGGGCAATTTGTATGTAGTAAATTTTCTTCTTAATAATGGTGCTGACATTAATGCTAATACTTATTCAGGCTTTAAGCCTTTAGATTTCGCAGAAAAACCAGAAGTTATACGTCTATTTGTTAATAAGCTTGCTACTTTGTATAAAATGACCCCTTTACACACTACAGCTAAATACGGCACTTTGAAAGACGTAAGTCTTTTTATAAATAAAACTAATATTAATATTAATGACAATTATGGTTGGACACCTTTACACTACGCTGCTGAGTATAATCCTAATTTAGTCAAGTTTCTTATTGATAAAGGAGCTGACATTAATGCCAAAGGTAAATATGGTCGCACACCGCTTTACTTGGCTGCACAAGAAGGTAGATTGAATGTAGTGAAACTTCTTTTTAATGAAGGAACTGATGTTAACGTTGCTGACAAAGATAGTGTTACTCCCTTAGAGTCTGCTGCTTTTAATGGTCACTTGAATGTAGTAAAGTACCTTTTAGATGAGAAAAAGGCTAATATTACTGTTGTTAATACCTATGGAAATACTCCTTTACACATTGCTGTGAAAAATGGAAAAGTTGAGGTTGCCGAATTTCTCATAGAAAGAGGTGCAGATGTTAATGCTCCTAATAATCAGGAATCTACATCTTTGCACTTGGCTGCTGAAAATGGCAACTTGGATGTAGTTGAGCTTCTTTTACGTAAAGGTGCTAATATTAATGCTAAGAATTCTGATGGTAGAATACCATTAGATATTGTAAACAAGGAAAGTCATCCTAAAGTTTTTAGAATTATATTAGATAGAGAATTGTTCGAGGCTGTAAAGCATAAAGATATTGATAAAATCAAAGATTCCCTCGGCAAAGGTGCTAATATTAATACCAGAGACAAGGATGGTTGGACACCGTTACACCTGTCTACAGAAGAAGGTGATTTAAAAGTAGTAACACTTCTTGTAGAAAAAGATGCTGATATTAATGCTAAAAGCAATAATGGTTGGGCATCTCTTCACATTGCTGCTTACAATGGTAATTTGGACATGGTTAAACTGCTTGTTGATAAAGGAGCTAATGTTAACATTAAGAAAAATGATGGTTGGACACCTTTACACTGGACTGCATATAGTGGTAACTTGAATGTAGCTAAATTGCTTCAAATTAAAGGTGCTGATATTGAAGCTAAAGATAACTTTGGTTCAACCCCCTTGTACTATGCTGCTAAAGAAGGCAAATTGGATGTCGTCAAACTACTTATAGAAAAAGGAGCAAATGTTAATACTAAACAAAGGGATGGAAGGACACCCTTGTACTGGGCAGTTTACAACGGTCATTTGGACGTAGTGAAATTTCTCATAGCAAATCATGCTGACGTTAATGCTATTGTCGAGAATCATAGGACTCAATATGAATTCACTGCTCAATTGAGCAGTCGCGCCGATATTCTAGAGCTTTTAAAGATGGCACAAGCTAGTACTTCTACGCCTAGTAGCACTACAGTTGACATTATTAAAAATGCTTCAATTTACACACCTACAGAAACAACTATAATTACCAGTACAAGTCCTAGTGAACACTTAAAGAAAGAATTGTCTAGCGCTGTGAAAGGAAATGATGTTCAGAAGGTTAGACAATTGATTGAAAAAGCAACAGAAATAGGAGTGAAAAATGAAATTGCCAATACTGGTCTAAACTTTGCTGTAGCAAGTGGACATAAGGAAATTGTCGAGATCTTGTTAGAGAATGGGGCTGATGTTAATGCTGAAATGGGAAATGGATGGATATCTTTACACTATGCTGTTCATGATAATCACTTGAATGTGATAATACTCCTTATCAATAAAGGTGCTGATGTTAATGCTAGGGCAAAGGATGGTATTACATCTTTACACTTAGCTGTCCACAATGGTAATTTGGATGTAATAAAGTTTCTTATAGATACAGGTGCTCAAATAGAAGCTAAAGATGATTTTGGCTCAACACCTTTACACTATGCCGCCAAAGAAGGAAAATCGGATGTAGTAGAGTTTCTCGTAAAAAAGGGTGCTGACATTAGGACTAAAAATAATTTTAATCGCACACCTTTACACTGGGCTGTTTATAATGGTCATTTGAAAGTAGTTGAATTCCTGTTGGGTAAAGGTGCTGCAACTAATGATAAAAGCAACAATGGTTTCACACCTTTAATACTGGCAGAAAAAAATAATAAATTAGAAGTGGTAAAGCTCCTTGTGAATAAATTGGCTAGTCTGAATAATATAACACCCCTACGGGCTGCTATTAAATATGGTACGTCAAAGGCAGTAGAGCTATTTATGGAAACTGAGATTAATACTTATAAATATAGATTAATTATAGATAGTGATGGTAATACGCCTTTACACTGGGCTGCACTAGAAGGTAATTTGGATGTAGCAAAGTTCCTTGTAGATAAAGGTGCTGATGTTAATTCTAAGACACATGACGGAGATGTGCCTTTACATTTTGCCGCCAGAGCAGGCAACTTAGATTTAGTAAAGTTTCTCGTAGATAAAGGTGCTGATGTTAATAGTGTAAATAATTATGAATGGGGAATTTTACACGAAGCTGTTTCAGCTGACAATTTGACGATTGTAAGGTTTTTAGTTGAAAAAGGAGCTAACGTTAATATCAAAAATTATATTCAACTAACACCATTGTATGTAGCTGCTGAACGTGGTCATGTGGAAGTTGCAAGGTATTTAATAGAAAGAGGCGCTGACACTAATGCTCTTGATAGTGATTACATAACACCTTTGCATAAAGCTGCTATAGGGGGTCAATTTGAAATGGTCAAACTTCTTTTAGACAAAGGTGCTGATGTTTACGCTAGAAATCATGATGGAAAAAATCCATTTGATGTTGCTTTAGAGCATAACAAGATAAATGTAGCAGAATTTTTAAGGCAAGAACAGGAAAGAAGAAATATTCTCCAACGTAGCCGCCGTGATATTGAAATGGTGGCGAGTAGTGCAACAAGCAGACCATCTCTAATAAACGCTTTATTGAGTTGGTCAAAAATTATGCTAAATCCTTCAAGTGATTTGTTTATTGTCAATCAAAATTTTCCTTTTTTATCGTCCGAGCAGCAAAATAAGACGCCTTCAGATAAAATCTCTCCAGGGTTATCAAAATTTGATATTAATGGAGTAATTTCATTATTTGATTTATTTATCAGAAGATTTACAGGAGAAAAGTATATTTTACCAAAGTATTTTTCATCACCTAAAGAACTTATAGAAGGGAGAATAGATATTAATGCGATAAGCATTACAAATAACTTTGAGAACATATTGAGGAGAACAGATACTGCTAGCAATATAAATGAGTTTATGGATAGTTTCAAAGCTTGTTGTCACTCAAATATCAATGCTAGTTTATTTGTAAGTTTTCTAAAACGGAAAACTCAGCAACCCAAGGACAGGTCATTATAGAATAATGTTGTAGAAAATTCCTTGAAACTTATTCGAATGATAGTCTCTCATCAAAAATAGATATATTTTTTGAATCTCCCATTGAAAAACATGAATCTTTTATAGCCTTGCATGAACCTCCTAACAGAACAAACTAAGTAATTAAAATTTTTTACATTATTAAAACTGGTTCACTCATTATCAAGCCCGACAACTTATTCTTTATAATTACTGTAAAAAATACAAATAGTTGTTAAACAGCAATTACTTATAACAAAAAAGTATTTACTTTCCTATTTGAAATTTTCTGATTTGCTCTGATTTTATCTAATATTTGAAGTTATGTCATCTTAGTCTTAAAAATCGCTATTAAAATACATTTTATTTTGCTTCGCGAATCTGAGGTTCATTATATTTCAATGGGAGTAATATTCCGGTCCATAGAAATAATTATAGAAAAATTTCTATAGTTTTTGATCAAAGCATAGCTTTTATAAGGGGTGATCAATAAGTTCTTAGCCCGACATAGAAGGAAACAAATTTGAAATACAAGATCATTTTATTTTTCAACATAGTCTCCTTTGACAAAAATACACTTGATTAGTCAATGCTGCAGTGCCTAATAGTCTCCAGGAAAGTTTTTTTCTTTCGACTCAATCCACTCGTCCACAAACTCACACTGACATGACATTCACCATATCGGTGTGAATTTCCAGTGGAGTCATGTTCTTTTTGTAAATAATAATAGCTTTCAGCTCAGTTTTCTCCACTTTTCAAGTACACACGATCATACCTCACTCAAATGTCAATAGAGACTAAACTAATGGGTCTATCTATATCAAACTTGGTAAAGATTACATAAAAGAAGTGCTATTTACTAACCCTAGCTGAGATACCCCGAATTTCAATTCCTTCTATGTCAGGCTATGAACTTAATGACCACCCCTTGTAATTGTGTAATCTAAATTACACGAAACATATTAAAATACTATAGTTTTTATGATCAATTAATAAGCTGTCAGATAATATGTTCGTCAGCATTGGTCTCGATCAATAAAAATAACAACATACCCAGTCAAAACATGTATACCAATTCAGTAGCAACGGCTCAGAGTCGGAAACTAGAATGCATAGTTTCTCGATGTCGTCAACCGGTTCAGGTGGCTTTTCGAATGACGTATCTCCATCGATCTCCACAGTTGGAGACGAATCATCCAGTATGAACAAATATTTCTTCGGCGACTTCAATAAACGAAAGTCAAATTCGTTGGGCTCTATATTCTCACGAAGAGCTGATTATTTATCATTTAAAACAATACCGCGACATAAGATTAATTGCTATCACATCAAAATGGAAGACAATGGAAATCATAGCAATGACGAGACCCGATGTTTCACATTGTCTACTCTTAGCACCAACAAAAGGAATCGGTTTGTTATCAATTTGTTTCATTTGATTTTGTATATTCGTCAAAAATTTTTGTGTCACTATATATTATCCTAATATATTAATACTTATATATCCTAATATATTATATGCAGTTAGCTATTGATAACTTGAAATAAGACGAAGAATTAAATTTTTCCACTCAATATAAAAATCCAAATTTAGTTATATATGACTCGATTATCTAATTAAAACCCTTCTTATTCCTACTCTTTG
Source organism: Archegozetes longisetosus (assembly GCA_018873245.2). NCBI lineage: Eukaryota > Metazoa > Arthropoda > Arachnida > Sarcoptiformes > Trhypochthoniidae > Archegozetes > Archegozetes longisetosus. The sequence goes on along the minus strand of JAEMBT020000008.1, from coordinate 9,563,868 downwards.
TTATAATGAATGCTGTCTTATAACAAGTTGTTTATTAATAGCAGAAAACAAAATCATAAGTGGTTCAAGTTTTCAATTGAATGGAAATTTAGTTTAAATCATTAATATCTGTTCACTAAAGACTGGAAGAATGCTGATTTTGTTCTCACTTCAGTTTTTGTTGAATTGCCATTTTGCGTAACTTTTATCATATATTATATCGAATTGACAATTGATTGCATTGCATAAAATACTTTGATTTATGTATTCAATTGAAAAAATATTGAAAATTATTAGCAGCTTTGCAGTCAAACGCTCAAAAATTCTGATTAATCGCTATCTCTTTACTCACATATTTAACCTTTATTCTTTCTTTATTGCTAGGAACACATTTGTAGACCTTATTCTACTATTATAAGCTAAAATAGTTGTATTTTCAAAGCATTATTTGATATTATAAGGGTTGTTAAAGATCTTTGGTAGAAGATCACAGCGTAAACTATTAATCAGTAGATCGAATTGAAATCTAAAAATCTTTATTCTTTCAAAATGGAATTGATGCACAAAGTTTATAAAAAATGTTGAACATTAGAATCGCGAGCATTTTGTTTTATCAGTCATCATAAACAGCTGACTTTTTGTGTTTAAACAACTTTTATTTTTTGAAGTTTTAATGTGTTTAAAATAATTTCTAAATATTTCAATGCGTGGAACTTATGATAATGCAAAACACGGAACAACTGACAGAATTGAAAGAACTACACCTCGAGAAGCTAACAATACCATAGTTCCATTCGTCTCAAGAGCTTGGATTGCACTGAAAGTTTGACCGTCAACAAATTGGGTCAGTGATTGTTGGATAAGAAGTTAGATGATTGCTTTGTAAAATATCCTAACATTGGACATCAAACTTTATGAAGAGAACAAAGAAACTATGATGGCTGTGAGCAACAAACGAAAAGAATGTAACAATGTTGTTGCTCTGAAAATCGTAGAGAAGAGGAAAATAAGTTTCACGTTAAACGATCAGATGGTTCAGTGAAAACAAAAGGATAAACCCCTTTCATGTCATCGCCAAACTTCTCAAAGCACTAATCTATATTAAAGACAGACTCCAGTTTTGCAAATGGCTCGCGAATTGACAAAAATGTAATTTTTTCAACTTGGAGCCTTCTAATGATTTTTGTGCTTAGCTAATTCGTTAGCTCAACCATCAAAGTGACCAACATTTGGGTCAAGAGCGAGGAAGACATCAAAGAAAGTAAACGCTGCTGTGAACTAGTGCCAAATCATGGCTAAATTGGAATTTTCATGAATTCATAGCTGAAAAAATTATCAGTAGTTAAAGAATTAGAGCAAAGTTGGAATGGCAATTATTTTCGAAAAGCTATTCTTAACTCAATGCTACCCCTCTTTGAAATCATCAGATAGTGTACCTTCAGTTGAAGGTGTGACTTTCATTCGAAATTAAGTTTCATATATGAAAGCTAAAGCAACTCGACACTGCTACTCGAGAATCAAAATTTCCTCTACTGTATAATGTTTGTCTGGGCAATACTCTGAATCTTAACGTGCTGAACACATTTTGAGTGATTATCAAAGAGGAGGTTGAAGTGAAATGTTTTGAACTGGAGTATATTAAAAGTTGAGTTGAATCGTTGCAAAACTTTCTCAGTCAAACCTTACCTTGTTCGACTTGAAGCCTTTAAAAAGTTGATGATCAGCTTGCTGATTATTAATTAAACTGACATCAATTCCATTTCTTGTGTAGAATTCAATAAAATAATTTAATTTTCTATGTATTACAGTTTTCGCTCTGACCACCTATCAAAATATCTCGCGTAACCCTCTAAATTAGAAAAATACTTTAACAAAAATTTAATTGTTCGAAATGATTCTAAATTTTTCTCCCTAATTAATGTTAGGCCGTTATGAATTTAGGAAATTTGTACCAATTTCTCATTACTCCACATGTCAAATTTTAATCTTCAATAATGTCTAAGGTTTTAATAATTTTATCAATGCGTTCAATTTTTTATATTTTATGATATGAAATTTTTACATATAGACCATATTCTATTTCATTAGTCTCTTCTTATAGACTATTAAATCTATTTTGTAATTAAAAGTTAAGTTAAAAATTTAATGTTTTCGAGCGAAGGCCTTATTGTTATAGAGAAATGAATTCTCTGATTTTAAATCAGTTTTCATTCTTTTGAAATAGTTTGTCAAACAGTTATCTTAAAATGCTTCATATTTTATGTAATGCTTTACTAACGCTTTCAAGGTTATCATTGTATTAACGTTTGCTATAAAATGCGGTGAATATTTTAAAAGAATAACAATTAAGATATATTTTGTTTATATAAGATATGTTAAAAAACTTGTATAGTGTCAGTCTTTGGGCAGAGGCCTCAAGGAGAGGACCTCATTATGCCTCTGAGTGAAAGTGGAAAAGTGTTAGAAAAAGTAAGAATCTTTTAATTTGTGAAAACCTTTAAATATTTTTATAATTTTTTATGTATCAATCAAATAATGAAATCACGTCTAAATCTTGAGCTATATTTCTTTTATATATTTGTTATTAAATATTATTTTAATTACTTATAATTTTTTAAGAAAATAAAAAATTGCAATCAAACAAAGTCTATTATTACTAATAACTTAATAGAATGTTTGTTTCAGAATTCTGGATAGACAATTAATTTTAGTCCCCAGTTATGCGTTTAGGTTTATGAGCTCGAACCAGAACCGCATAAAATTATAATCAAAACTAGTGTTGGAAAATCTAAAGAAATATTTCAAGTTGCTTGAGAAAGTTTCTAGAGATTTCTTTTTACAACACTAATCAAAGCCTCATTTAGCTTTTAATAAAATAGACACATTTGAAAAATAATTGTCAATTTAATAGATTTTTTGTGTGAAAATATTCAAAATGTTAAAATTTCAAATCTTATTTTATTAAAATTTGTGACAAATCATCAAAAATATAAGGAAAGCACAGCTAAAAGTTATTTTTATCATTAATTGACTGATTCATATTTTATCTGTTTTTATCTCTATTGTTCCTTATATTATTTTCTAAATAAAAGATTGAAATAACCTAAAATCTAATACTTATTTGTGAAAATAGTTAAAATTAATTTCAGAACTTTAGACAAGTATTTTTAGCCTCTCGTTAAGCTTTTCGGAGCTCGGGCCGGAACGGCATTACAATTAATATTCTCAACGAATCAAAAAATTCTTCAAAATTTATGGTCTTTTATGAAGTATCTTCAAATTTTATATTCACAAAGTATTTGTTGGTTGGTCACAATTTTTCCCTCTATTCGGAAATCTCGAATTTGTGATCAAAGCACTAGAGAACGAAATTACCAGATATACGGTCCGCGAAATAAATCAAGCGACAAAACAAATTTATTGATAACTTTTTAATTGTAAATAATAATTTTACGAAATTTTCAAAAATTAAGGCCCGTATGCACAGCTGAGTTTTAGTTAAAACAGTCTTAAGTCTTGAGACGGTTTTCGCTAAAACGGTTTTAACTCAAAACTTAAAACTCATGCACAGACTGTAATAAAACTAGAATTAGTAAAAACCGTTTTAAAACCAGAAAACCAGCAAAAAATGTAAACAAATGTTTGTTTATTCATTAAAAAATTGAAAATGAATAAAAATAAACTGAATAAAAGTGATAATAATGTTCGGAGTCGTCAAAACAATTTTACTAATTATGAAATAGAATTACTTAAACAAATAACTGCCGACGAAAACAAACTCAAAATAATTGAGTGTAAAACGACTGATAAGTATACGAAGCAACAAAAAGATAACGTTTGACAACAAATTAGTGACGAGCTTAGTCAGGACTTAAATACAAATAATAGAGACATCAAGTCTATGAAAAGCTTTTGGAAACGATATAAATACGAATGTCGTAAGAATTATAATAAAGAGAAATCAGAAATAAGACAAACTGGTGGCGGACCTCAACCTCAGAAAACCTATTCAATTGATAATTATATCAATAGTTTTATATTTACTGTTAAGATCTGCAGCTGAGATTTGAAACTGACCGGTGGCATAAAATCTTAAAACAATAGATAATTGAATTATTGGAGGCAATGAGTCTTTTTTTCATTTTTATATTAATTAAATCTATATTAATTAGATTCAACAGGTCAATGAAACACTGTTTTGTAAGTCTATATTTTCCTATGAATGATATGTCAATCACAACTATCAAATGGATTGAATCTGTCTTTTAATACTCTTTGACGTTTAAAACTTTTATTCGTCACTATTTCATAATTACCTAATTCTTCAATTTGAAAAAATTGGTTCATTTTCATAACATTTTTTTATAAAATTTTGATTTACTTATTTTGTTAATCACTAAAACCGATTTAAAGCTAGTAAAAGTGGTTTTAGTTTAAAACGGTTCTAAATTTTTACTGTGCATGAGTTTTAAAATGAGTTTTGGGTTTTAAGCCCGGTTTTAGTCTTAAAACTGTTTTAAAACACGCTGTGCATACGGAGCTAAATGTTTTAGTATATGCGCTGCCGTAGCCAGCTATTTTTGTCTGGGGGGGGGCTAAATGTCTGAAAATTCTCAGTTAAGATAAGCTTTATTTAATCAAAATTTAATACAATACAATTTTTCTGTTACAATGATTTTTACCAAATTCAATGACAAAATTATCTAGATTAATGGATAATGCAATTTCTCTTTCAATCGAAATAAGAGCCAAACCGTTTAATCTGTCATTAGACATCGAATTTCTTAAATAAGTTTTAATTCTATTTAATGTTGAAAAACATTATTTTTTTCAAACTTTTATTAAAAGTGCTTTGGTATTTTATTGTGTGAAATGATTTAATATATTAAAATGTAGAAGTTCAATAACTTTCATAATTCAAATGTACTTAACTATGAATTAAAAAGGGTTTGAAACAAATATACAGTATTTTGTTTTAATAACTTTCTTATTCAATAGTTTCAAAGCCTGTGTAAGCATTTTTCCATACTGGTCTACACTTAAACTTTGAAAAACCTTTGGGGGTGCTATAGCCCCTTAGCCTCCCGCTAGCTACGGCTGTGAGTATATGTAAAAATTGAGTTTAGTTAAAGAATCTTTCAATTGCACTGATGAAGAAATAAATTTTAAAAATTAAATTTGGGTGCGAAATAAGTTTAGCAACTTCTCATAAAATTATGAAATAATTAAACATTTTTACAAATAATTGATTTTTAACTACTAATTAAATCTTAAACTTGATAGATTTAAAGATTGTGTTGGTGTAAAATATTAGGGATCAGTTTATGGGTGACTTCTTAGCTGTCATTTTTATAATAAGTTTCAATGGCAAAATCATTGGTCTAGTAGTAATTTGGTTATAATTATGAAAAAATTTATTTTCCCACTTAACACTACAATAGATTATCACTATTTTTAAACAAAAATTATTAGAATCTATTAAGAAATATAAAAGTTATAGCCGCTACAAATTACTAGATTTGTGGTCTATGGAAAATGCCATTATATTGGTCTAGTTGTAATGAGTTAGTTTTTAACGGTCTATAACTTTTATATTTCCTAATAGATTCTAATAATTTTTGTTTAAAAATAGTGATAATCTATTGTAGTGTTAAGTGGGAAAATTAATTTTTTCATAATTATAACCGAATTTCTGCTTGACCGATGATTTTGCCATTGAAACTTAGTAATTCGACTGAGTTAGAGTACTTATTTCATAGGCAAAATACATAGGAATCAATAGTAATAGACCTTAGAAAATCACTATTTGAGTGGTCATAACTTGTGAGTGTCTAGCGGTCAGCCTTTTTTGTACGTCATTTCGAACATCATATGACATTTATTTATGCCATAAAAATATTTTTGAAATCGGTTATTACATAGTCCCGAACTTCCTTCGTAAGAATTAATTAGTAGTTAAAAACCAATCATTTGTTATGCCCCTATATTGCCCCTTTTATATCTTCAATTTAGGCTGTAATTAATGTATGCTTACACTTGTGTTGTCACATGCTTTGAAGGTATAAAAGTGAAAGCATTCGTTTCTTTTAGATCAGTATTACTACTATTGTCTTTGTTGTTATTACTATTATTATTATACTCAATAGTATGAATTGTGTGAAGTAGTATTAATCCTTAATTATTAACTAATGATTTTATTATTATGTAGCTCTACTGAATATTAATTAAAATTTTTAACTATATATATGGTTTGAAGAATGTGGTTAACGTCTAGACATAACACATTTGTAAAAATGTTTAATTATTTCATAATTTTATGAGAAGTTGCTAAACTTATTTCGCACCCAAATTTAATTTTTAAAATTTATTTCTTCATTAGTGCAATTGAAAGATTCTTTAACTAAACTCAATTTTTACATATACTAAAACATTTAATTCTTGAAAATTTCATAAAATTATTATTTATAATTAAAAAGTTACCAATAAATTTGTTTTGTTGCTTAGCTTATTTCGTGGACCGTATGTAGGACAGAAACGACTAGAAATGCAGATCAGGTCTGTCTCAATCATTGACAAAAAATATAAAAGAGAGTCAATAAGAAATTTTCAAAAAATATAGTGATATTCTATGATGAGAATACCAATTTTATCCGCATATCCACCATTTGGTTTCGTTCACTCTATTATTCACTTTTACTATTAATCGTCATAAGATTATTTGCAGTATAAAGATGCCCATCTGCTCAAAATGTCGAGTAATACCAGTTTCGATAAAAGTTAAATTAAACATTCCATTAACTGATAGAGAAACCTGAGCTCAACTCAATATATACGAAATTTTCAATGAAAGTTTCCATAAAGTTGGCCGTATATAAAAATGATCCAAAACTTTCACTTTTGCGAGAAGTTCTCACATTCAGTTATACACTAACAATGGAACGTGCGATATTGATAACTGAATCTCCGTGTTCCGATAGTTTTTATAAAATGTTAGGCTCATAATTAACACGTTTATTCTATAATTGCATTCAAATGGCCATTCCATCATCATTAAATTAATTAATTAAAATTAAGGATAATTCATACCAAAATAGGATCATTTCCTAGTAAGTTCCTTACGGTGGCGCATTGCAATATTACAGGAGTCTCATACTTAAGACCCTGGTTTCGAGTCCAAGGATTATCTATTTTTTTGTCAACTTTTTTGTAATAAAGTGTAAAGTTTTATGCATTTTTTGCAGTTTCAAAATATAAACTTCGATTCGGTAGTATAATAATTATGTCTTAAAATACTACAACCTGAGAATTCATATGAAACTTTTTACCATAATTTCAGTTTAATTCTAAAACTAGTAAACTGCAAAAAATGCATAAAACTTTACACTTTATTACAAAAAAGTTGACAAAAAAATAGATAATTGACTCGAAACGTCTTAAGTATACTGGTACGAAATGATCCAGGTATGAATTATCCTAATTTAATTAATTAATTTAATGGAATGGCCATTTGAATGCAATTATAGAATAAACGTGTTAATTATGAGCCTAACATTTTATAAAACTATCGGAACACGGAGATTCAGTTATCAATATCGCACGTTCCATTGTAAGTAACAAAAATAGAAATAGAAATCATTTATTATGTAATCAATGCTTTTGTACAATTTACGGTTAATAAACAGTTAATCAAAAACTATTTTTCAAAACAGTTCATAACTAAATACTTATTTACATAAATATACAGTAATTTAAATAGTTTTAAGATTTGTTGTCATCAGCTTTTAAAAACTGAAAAGATTGAAGGTTTTCTCCTCTATAACCCAAACCTCTTTTATCTGATGGCAATTGCCCGCATTCAGGGATCAGTTCCGCTATTCCATTAAAACATTTTCCCAAACCTGAACCACTTTTCCAGCCCTGACGTTCCATTACCTGTCTTCCGATGCCTTTCGTGTGTCTCTCAAAATAACCAATTTGTGAATCACTGGCAAAATGAAAAAATTTTAATCAGATAAAATAACCTAAAATAAGCTCAAAACTGTTGATTTCATACCTGTTATCATAAACAGAATTAACTTTAAATTTATCTGATTTTCTCTTTCCTTTCCTTAACTTTATCTGATCTCTGATTGCCATCAAATGAATGGTATCGTTATCAGCGAATGATTGACTTTTGCGATACAGACTCATATCGAGATCCCAGTCATCAGCAGTTTTTTCATCGAAGTCTCCCTTATTGTCACTCAAGTCCCAAAACTGCGCGTCAGTATAGAAAACAAGCCCAGACCCACCTTTTTCCCACTGAAGCTCAACTTCTTCTTCAAACGATCTCTCTTTAGTCCTCTCCTGTTGTCACATCATCGTGTAGTGACTCATATCTATCCCATTCTTCATCTTCATCTGAACCATCGCTACTCTTATTACCATCACTTTTCTTAAACGTTTTACTCCTAATATCTTTATCTACATAACTATTACTTAATTTTACAAAATTAACATTAATTATATGTCCTTTTCCAATTTTAACTAATTCTAAATCATTATTAATTGGTTCATCACATTTAGATTTATTTTCTGACATTTTATTCGAACCTTAATTGTATTGAACGCTCGAATAAATTCTTTTACGCATCGATTTCGGGAATTCGAGATCCAACTTTGAAATAATAGCTGCCGGTAATCGACATTCTCTTACCAATTGCAAATAAAACCGTTGAAGGCGTGCCAACATTTCCATTAGGCATGATATCAATCGGCGGATGAAATTCACGCAACGCTTTCAACTGATTTAGTGTTAGTTTCAGTTCATTTGTGTTATCACTGAATTCAATTTCTGTTGAATCGATTATTGTCTTCAATCTCTTAACTGTACTTTTATTTCTACGTCTTGAGTTCAGAGAAGAGTTGAGTTCAATATTTGTTCTTTGTATTAAGTGAATGCTTTTATCTTTGGTTTCTATGATTAGGAGAAAATTAGACAAAAAATTTAATGATTTGTCTTAAACGTGTCGCGAATAAAATGATTCGAATATATGATAAGAATTGGCCAAAATTTTTTGTGGTTATTATCGAAATATTAAAACTTGAAATTAAAAGTTTGAGACATATAATGACCGAAGTTGGGCTCTAATGACAAAAATAAAAACTTTGAAAAAATAGTCTTAAGCAAGGAACATTACATTAACAGATCATATATTCAAAAATCGAAAAATTCGACACAAAATTCGAATATCTCGAAAACTATTCGATATAGAAAATTTTTGATTTGATATTCGGATTCAGCCTTAAAACATACATATAGATCCGTTTAAAAGTGAATTTATAAAAAATATAATGTTCAGCTTGAATAATATAAAAAACCGTCAACATGTCTTCACATAGTGAAAACGCTACGGTCTACAGGGAGTCGGCCCCCAAGGCTCCTGTGGTTCCTCAACATGCTACTGGGATGGCGGACAACGAACAGCGTCAAATTGGGTCTTCCAGCGGTACCCAATTTGATGATCAGTCCCGATGAGAATTTCTGAATGATATCTGCCTGGAATTGGAGGAACAAGAGTAAGCTCGGCGGCGACTAAAATGGGGAGTCCGGTGGGGGCGGAGGGTGGGTCCCTACCAAAATATTACATTTTACATCGTGATTAAATATGTTATCATATATTTAAAAATATATGATAGACAGGGTTCGGCAACGTTCTTTGTCTCAAGAGAACAAACAAATTGTGACAGCTACGAGTAATAGACGGAAATAGTAACAATCTTTTTGCTCTGGAAATCCTCGAGGAAAGATAAATCAGTTTCATACTAAACTATTAGACGATTTCGTTAAAAGAAGAGATAAAACTCATTCATGTTATCGCCAAGCCACGCAAAACACTGACTTATATTAAAGACAGACTTGAGCTTTGCAAATCACCTTGGATTGGTAAGAAAGTGATTTTCTTCACGAGGTACTTTCCAATGATTTTGTTTGGGTCATTCGTAAGCCCAACAACCGAGACGACCGCGTTTAGGCTGTGATCAAGGAAAACATTGAAGAAAGTTAGTGCTATTGTGAATTGGTGCGAAATCAGACTTGGATTAGTATTTTCGTAATGTTTATGGTCAATGTAATTGTAGTTAGTTAAAGAATCTGAGCAAAGTAGTGATGGAACAAATTTTTGAGTAACTATTTTCAAGATCGATGCTAATTTTTGAAATTACCAGATAGTGTTTTGAGGTGAAGATGTCTCTTATACTCACAATATAATCCTGCGCATGAAAGCTAAAGCAACTGAACGAATTATCGAGAATCAAATTGGCTACTTGGATAGTATTGTTCCACCCGGTATCCGTGCACATTTTAATCTACGAGACATACTCGAGCGATTATAAAAGATAAGGTTAAAGTAAAAATACTACCTGAAACTGGAGCAGATCGCTTTCTGCACTCACTTTCGTTGACTTACTGAAGATGCTCTCTACAGCCTCGAAAATCGAATCGAATTGTTTCAAGATCTCAAATCTTATCTTGATAGACTTGAAGCCTTCGAAAAAGCTAGTGTTTGACTTACTAATTTTTATTCAATGAAATGGACTCAGATTGTCTACCTCATTCAGTTTTGATATGGTCCCTATCAAAATATCTTGCGAAACCACGCACATTAGAAAGTTTGACCTTAAAATAAAAAATAACCAGACTCTAAATATCCATTCTTCAATTTAGTGCTAGATAATTATAAATTATAAGAAAAGTTCTCAAAACTTAATCTAAAATCTTTTATCTTTCATATAAAACTTAATAATTTGATCAGTTTTTACATTGCTTAACGCGATAATGTGCTAAATACAGATCATGTTCAATTTCAAGTTTCTTTCGATAGACTATCTATTTTTAGTTAAAAGTTATGTAAACTCTTAAACGATAAAACGTTTTATACTAAAGATTTGTTCAATTAGAATTGTTTGTAAATTAGAATCTTTTGACTCACCCATCGATTCTGTGTAGAAGACTCAATAACTCGTAATTTGAGAGAAAGTTATTGTATTTGAGATACTTTTATTACAATTAATATTCTATTTCAAAACATTTTATGAATCTTTACACTCCCCAAAAATTCAACTCATCAAACCATTTATATGACTAGAGTTAGACATCAGCTCAGCTCAAGCTCAGGGTAACTGAGCTGATGTCTATCACTATATATGACTATTCATTTCTTCATAAAATAACGCGCTTTTGACAGATGAGTCTAGGTTCTAAAATAGTATACAATAGTAAAGGATAGGATTCATGACATTTATCTGGTTAAGTATTGCTATTATTATGTCATCTTCGACATAATTTGTTCCCAAGATTTCAATGAAAATCAATTTAATATCTGATTTTATGACCTAAACTCAAATATTAACTTTAAGATTAACTTTAAACACAATTTAAATTAACATTATATATAATTGACAGTTCGAAATTACTTATTTAGTCATTTGAAACGACCATCAATATTTTGAATATTAAAATTGTCAAATAATAAATATAACAGTTTAAGTAATTTTTGGGCCATTTCGACTGTTTTAGCGTTTTGGGGTTTAAAAGTTAAGAATGTGTTCTCGTAGGGACTCTGTAACATAAATCTCATTTAGCCCTTTAATGTATGAATGAGTTTTTGCAAGAAGTTTACTTAAATAATATTTGTTGGAAAGATTTCTAAAAACATGTTAAGTCACTTATCAGAAATCGTTATAAATCTACTAATCATAGGCTGAACTGAAACTTTTAAAGCTTTAGTATAAAAACTAAATTAATTATGAACTTCAGGTCAAATCACTTATACAAATATTAGAAAAAATAGTAAATATTTTTGAAAGTATTGATCAAAACATAAAGAAAAAGAAGTCAAATTAAATGTTTATAGACGTGCTAAAATTTTAAAAAGCTATAATAAATGGCGAAGAACAGGTGGAGAAGCGGCAAAGAATCGAATAGGCAATTATATAAATTTCTATAGAAGTTTATACTCACTAGGGAAGTTCGAAACTGTGTAATAACCGATTTCAAAAATATTTTTATGGCATAAATAACGTGTCATATGATGTTCGAAGAGGTATATAAAAAGGCTGACCGCTAGACACTTTCGTGTTATGACCACTCAAAAATTGATTTTCTATGGCTTATTACTATTGATTCCTATGTATTTTGCCTATCAAAATGTACTCTAATTCAGTCAAATTACTCAATGAATAGCAATAATATTGTTAACAATGGAAAACTTCAAGACATTTTGAACAAATAAAAAGATTATCTGAAATTTCATATCTAAAAGTAAGTTTCTATATATCGATAGCTCTAACTTTTCGTATCTATCATGTCTTTTAAATTCAATGGATTTCTAAAGAAATTTTTTAAGAAATAAGATATGAAATTTCAGATTATCTTTTTTATTCAAATTGATTTGAAGTTTTTCATTGTTAACAATATTATTGCCATTCACTGAATAATTTGACTGAATTAGAGCACATTTTGATAGGCAAAATACATAGGAATCAATAGTAATAAGCCATAGAAAATCATAGAGTAAAGGAATAGAGTATTCACTCAATGGGGAAAATCGGAACGAAATTTCGAGCCTCTACAGCCCTCTAACGTTGGGTCATACATTTAAAACATGTGTGCGCAAAATACAAATTATATGAGTTTAGCTAAAAAGAGAAAAAAAGCTAAAAATAATGCAAAAAGTTGGGACAAGCTGGATTCGAATAAGGTCTCCCTTAGGCTGTGAACCACTTTCACGACTGCTTAACTTTTTAATTTGAAAGAATCGTTGCATTATGCGTGTTAAAACTATTTAAAAATAAATTTCATATAACAAGTATATCTGATTAATTTCAGTATACACTCGAATAAATATGAAGGCTTAAAAGTGATTAATTAAAGCATTTATTTATTTTTTATTAAATCATTTTGGATTATTAAGTGCAAATAGGGAGTGATAAATCAACTTTTCAATAAGTATATTAACCCTTCGTCACAACTTAACTTCTGAAAACGTAAAATTAACTGTGGAGTAAAATGTTACCCCACGTCTTCCACGCTTTATATCTGTTCCAGGTTAGTCCGGAATGTTTTCAGAATGAAAGTTAGTCCTTATTTTTAATGTTTTCATTAATTAATTAATTTAATTCTAGTTATTATCTGCTACAGCGTCATCAACTGTTCAATTGCTAGTAGCGACATTACAGCGCTGCGACACATATAGTAAACACAAAGCACTGCGATATTAGGGGGGAATTTCTGTCCTCACAAAGACATGTTGCCAGAAAATAATTTTTTAAAACAAAGTTATAATTCCAAATTAATCAGGATTTTTGTGATTTATAGTCAGATATATGACTGAGGAATAGCTAAATTTTCAAGAAATGACGACATTCTGTTGATTTTAGCGAGATTTTTAAAGTCAAACTTGGGAACATTTTACCCCACAGTTGTGACGAAGGGTTAAAGCAAAAAAAAATTAATTCTAATAATTTGAATTTAATAATTTATTTTTATTAAACTTTCAAATATATTACACGATATTAATTATGTGAGACTTTCTGTAATTTACGTCTACCCTTATCTTTACTATTGTTAGAAATTTCTAAATTTTTAAGTTTTACATGAAATCGAATCAAAATACAGCATAGTAATGAAGTGATGTTTTTAGAAATATTCTCTCTATGACACAATGGAATGAAACTAAAGTCAATGCTCTTATGAATAATATCCATCAACTCATTTTTAACAAGTGAATGAAATATAAGTTTTTCAAAATTTTCATTTATTAAATTTATGATCGATGTTATAGTTTCTAGAGTTTTAAGAGATGGAATAATAAGGTTAGAATCATCATTATATTTCTTGAAATTAATGAAAATGGTATCTTCACGGAAAATGATGTTTGTTGTCTCAACTAAAGCTGATTGACATAAGCTACATTCTGTTGATGTGAATATGCGACGTAAAATATAACCAGAAATGTATGAATTGGAATTTTTGGTAATTATATCATCAAATAATTGATGATGCTCTGATGGGAGTGTCATTAAGTTTATATTGTGTACGTTTGATGTAGAACTTTTTTGTAAATTTAAATTAAATGTTCGCGAGTTAAATATATATGACAGGAGACAATCATCATTCCATTCACAATTTGTCTTAGTTGAAGCAGATGCGAAGTTGTGAACAAGAAGTGATTTAAATGCGGATGTGAATTGTTGAACAGTTAATGTCGATGAGCACCCAGCTTTCTCACGCATGACACCAAATGAAGCTTCTGCAAAGTCCTGTTGAATGTGGCGAGTGAGAAGATGATCATGTTTAGCTTGTGAAGATGATAAATCGTCGAAAAGCTGAAGTATGGAATTAATTGATAGTAAAAGTCCGTTCTTATATGGTGGATCGCGCACTTTTTTATGGCCACTGTAGTATTCGAGATCCTTTATGAATTTTCTGTGGTTCATGAGAAATTGATGAGGTGCATTCTTTAGTCGTATAGCAGTTGAATATGGTTTTCCATTGTTATTACTGAGAGATGAACTATTTAGGCAGTCAAATATTGAGTCTATTATATCGATAAATTCAGCTGTGTATACATATGAGGGTGATGAAGCATTTCCGAGTGAAACATGTGTAAGCAATGCTGCTGATGTTGAATGGCTTAGCACTTGAGTTGCGTATTTTACGCGCTGCTTAGTGAAGTTGGATAAGTTAAAGTGCGAATCTGTAAGTTTAGGACATAATCGTAGACAACGCATCGAATCTTCTTTATAAAATGATGTGATATCTGACCAACGAGCAATTTTGTTTGGTGCGAATTTAATATTGTAATTAATGAAGCTGTTTCGTAAGCATTTTATGAGATGAGGCGTGTCCCATGAAGCAAACACTTTAACTTTTTCACCACTTTCAAGTGTATGGTAAAAAATGGGTTCTCAGGTGTAACCTTTAGAATGTTATTTAGAAGTGATTGATTGTTTGGACCCATATCACAAACAGTAATGCGTATGCGAATGCCGTTTTGATGGAGTAGTTCAATTATTGACAGTAAATATGTGTGCATAACTTCAGATGGTGTAGAATTGTTTGCGAAAATATAGCATAAGGGAAATTTCCACGAACCTTTTATGCTTCTGATGAAATAAACAAGAGCAACAGTAGCTTCTACTGGGCGACGTTTCAAATGACCATAATCTACAAAACCTTCTATGATGTCTTTGCGATGATTATAATGAAAATGTGTATGTAAGCTTATTTCATCCCATACTAATGCAAAATCACGATCTATGTCGTTAATGCGCGAACTTAAATGTTTAATAGCTGATATGATAGATGGTTGAAATCCTGGTGAATTAACTGTATATGATAAATGACGAGAAATAGTAGATTCAGATGGCATTGAGAAATGTTTGCGAAAAAAGCCAAAGGCTGTTGGACTGCGATGTCGAAAAATGGATGAAAAATTCTTCATTGGTGTTGTCCATTGTGAATTAGCTTTTTCTTTACTCAATGCGTTAATGAATTGACCTAAAATTATACAATCATAGCTTACTAGTAAAGGAATGCCTAATAAATATCTTTTTACTTTTAATGAAATCAGCTGCTATTGGACTGAGAAGATGTTGAATAGAGTTTACTGCCTCCAAGAAATCTGATAATGTCCACGGGCGTGCCTTTTTCAATTGAGAGATCCTATATGTTGTGTGTTGTTATTAGTGGCATGCATAATCAGATAAAGTTATTTATTAATATTCACCTAAATTTATATTTTCTAACTGTTGCCTTAGCATTCTTAAGTTTTTCAGCAATATCAGATGGAATTATTTTGGAATATTTTCCTCTTTTACGATTCGAGACTTTTTGTAAGGTTATAGATGGTAATGAAACAGATATTGATTCATTAGGGGGATTTTCATGAAAAAGTAGGCTTTCTGTATCAGAGATTTCTTTTGAAAATACAGAACTGTAATTATGGTCAGAGTGAATATTCGTAAGAGCTGTAGATGCTAATTGTTGAGATGTAATAGTTGGGATGGCCATGGGATTTAGTCTTTTTTTATCAAATGGATTATTAAATTCTTTGTCTTCAAAATGAGCTCCACAGATGCGCTGGTATTTTGGAATCTTTGATGCTTCGAATTGTGATGAAAGAGTTGAATTATCAGCAAATTTAACCAATATTTCACATCTAATTTCATTTTTAAAAAGAACATTTTAAAGGACTCAAAATTTAAATAGTTCAAAATTGAAAGAATTAGAATTTAAAGTTTAAAGAATCAGAGTTTAAGTTTAAAGTTTGAAGAATCAGAATTCAAAGCTTAAAGAATCAGAGTTTATAGTTTAAAGAATCAGAATTCAAAGCTTAAAGAATCAGATTCGAGATTGAAAGAATCAGAGTTTAGAGTTTAAAGAACTAGAAATTAAAGACGTTAAAAGACGTAAAGTTAAGAGTTTGAAGAAATATAAAGAATTGAGTTTATATTTCAAGGAGTTTGGAGTTTTAAAAATGCTTATGCACAACGCGTCTATAGAACTTAAAAGAAGAATGTTAAAAGAACTCGTAATCGGAAGACTGCAAGCCCACGAAGGGTTCCTCTAAAGATTAAATTAATGATCTCACCATCGAGTACATGGGCTCCATGCGGTTTTTTGCACCAATTTTACGCACTTCTCGGCCCCTGAGCAGTATAAGTGATTCCGAGAGGATAGACCATTAGTAAATTATAATTAATCTTTTATAGAAGAAATTATTTACCTGTTGCGGTCTTTTGGAAATGAGTGAAATGTTAAATTTGAATTATTTGATTTTGAATTAGTACAATTTTGTACACAACACTTAGACATTTTTCAAAATTTTCACTATTAAACACAATAATCAAAGCATAAACTTTAAAAAGTCAAAGCATATGTACATGCGTCAATTCAAAAAGACCTCAACTCTTCAACTTTACTACCTAGTTACATGACCCATTTTTAGATGTCACCTCTTTTACGACGTTCCATTTATTATAATTGACTTGAAGTATCTATTTATATAATCTTTGTAGAAAATCACTTTTTGAATGGTCATAACTCGTAAGTGTCTAGCGGTCAGCCTTTTTTATATACCTTTTCGAACCTTATATACCTTATATGACATGTTATTTATGCCATAAAAATATTTTTGAAATCGATTATTACATAGTCCCGAACTTCCCTCGTCAGATCTAAAAGCTTCTGAATTATGTAAATCTAAGAAACGATTGTATAAACACATGAATTTAAATATATAAACTTAATGAAATTTTGTTATTTTGAAGACAATTTAACCAAATATTTGACAACTTTAAAATATGCGGTTTCTGTAGAAAAGTTCGATAAGCAAATTAAAATAAACTTTTATCATTCAGAATATACTGTCCGTTTAAAAAAAACTAAACTCAAATCCTTATAACAGTTTTTCTTTATAATTACTCATGAATCAGAACTTACTAATGAGTAAGTTTGAAACATAAAACGAAATTTGATCACTTAGTCTTTGATTTTGAATTAAAAACACTTTTAATCATAAAAAATAATGTTCAAAAAAAGGAAAGAATTTTTGTTTTGAAAACTCATTTATTAACTAAATCTTGTGATAAGGTTAGGGCTGAATTTTTTGAAAAATTTGGTAAAACTGGGCCGACCAATGCAACTATTCTTAGAATTTAATCAAATTTATTTCTACATGTCTAAAGTACTTTGTAGGACTACAGTTCTGAAATATGTTTGTAAGATTATGATTCATTATTAAAGGTTTATTTTGAAACATTCAAATTTCAGTGAATGAGTAAACGATTTCACTTTTGACTCACATTTCCAAAAGCAATAAAGTATTAACTTTAAAATCTTCGTTTAGTTTTTAAAAAAACGGACAGCAGATTTGATAACAAAATCAACTCAAAGTAATAGCCTATTACTAATCAACTTTTCTTTTAAAGCAGTTAAGTGTTTATTGAAATGCAAGTATCAAATTTTTTTAAGTAAACATTTTGCAAAAACTCACTCATATGTAGACAAATGTGAAAAATATTTGTGAGTTTTATAGAATTATCGTTTAAAGTCTTTAAATATGTTCAAATTTCATAAACTTTGTTATTAATATTTGTGACGATTACTAAAAATATAAGAAAATCACAGCTGAAAGTTATTTTGTACAGTCAACTAATTGATTTAAATCTGATTGGTCTCTAATATTTATCTAATAAAATAAAGACTGCAATCAAATAGATTAGTATTAGGAATATAATTAATGTTGATTTGGGAACTTTGGACAAGTTAGTAATCTTAGTTGTCTGCTAAGCGCTTTGATTTTGAAGTTCGAACCAGATCTGTATGACATTAATTCTCAATGAAACAAATTCTTCAAAATTGATAAATTTCTAATTTTTCATTCATGAAGTATTCTATGGCTGTCGGACATGTTTCTCATTATTTACTCAACAAATCTCGAATATGGGGTGAAAGCACTAGCAAGCCAAATTACCACATGATCTGTGAGTTATGTGTAGTACTGACACAACTATGGTTACTGTCAGATCAAATCTGTCTCAGTCCTTGACAAAAAATATCAAAGGGAGGCAGATCAAATCAACTTTTCAAAAAATAATGTGATTATTGCTGTCAGGCAAGAAATAACTTTATTTGCGAATCCATTAGTGAAGAACACTAACCATTTGTATGATTGCAGCTGCATTTCTAAATTTTGCAAATATTTTCTCTAAAAACAGTTCTGAAGATTCCAAAGGTATAACTTGTGAAGAATTTCTAGTTGTTTTGACTGTCTGGTTAATTGGTTTTGACGTTATATTTTTGACACTTTCATGTTTGAACCAATCAGTTAGACTGAAATCATATTTAGAATTATAAATGACGATGTTATACGAATATTTATATTTTAACTTTTAACATAAGAGAAATTTTGATCAATTTTTAAACATTAAATTTAATTGATAAGATTCAAATGAAATCGATCTTTACGAACCTTTATTCAAAATCATTTGTGTCATTTCTAAAATTTTAACTCTTACAAACTTTACATGCAATAAAACTTCTAGATTATTCTGTCAGAACATGACGAGTCTATTCTCACGAAAGTTTGAAACTGGATTTTAAACTCATACATATACAAATGAATTTGTCGTCTTAGAATAATGTCATGTCTATTCTACAGACCGGAAGTCAAATACTTTCGAGATATTCGAGTTTAAAGTCTGCATTGAAATAATATTAAAATGTGAAATTGCTATAAAAATGGTTAAGTAATGAAGTGTATGATTTAAGCTGAGAACAGCTTCAGACAGAGCAAATAGAAATGCCAAGTGATATGAGACTGTGTTCTACTTAGGTTTAATCACGTTCCTGGAGGTTAGATTAAATGAGTCCCCATCAGGTGTGAGCCCAACATTGCGAATGGCCACATCAAACTATTCTCACTTATAGTGTCGAGGTGTAATGTAAAAAATATCGCTTTCAAAGTCATTTTTCGAATAGGAAAAATTTATTTAACTTTTATTTAACTAAAAGTTTAGTAAATGTTAAGCAGGAGTTGTGTCGGTTTGAACGACTGCGTCGTGAACTGTCACACAAATATTTGGTGACAAAACTCTTGTAAAGTGATTAGTTTTTCTAACATTTAAACAACAGGTTGAGAACAAGACGACAAAATCACTTTTATATTTAGTTCTTCTAATTCTTCGATCGCTTCAATTAGAACTTCGACTCCAGTGCTATCGATGAGGAAAATGGATGAAAAATCAATAATAATTGTATGAACTGTTGTCTTTACGTCCCTTAACTTCTCGATTTCATTGATGAAAGAGGAGCAAAAGTTGTGTTTAGTGGACATATACTTCAGAGAAGTTATGGTTTTTCATACTTTGAGACATTGAGCGCTTTCTTATATAAGCGATTCTTAAAACTGAGTATTCATGAAGAATAAGGGACCATGAAATTGAAATATTTTGATTCCATCGATTTGTTTTGCTTCGAAAAAGATATCGGAGTCAACGTAGATCTCACTGAACGGTAGCTGACCGTTAATTGTCAATTTGGGACTAATTAGAGATAAGCAGTTTAATAAGTTTGAAATTTGGACAAACTTTTGCTTCAATGGGTCTTCACTTACATCGTGAACCTCAACAGTACTGCTATTATGGAATATACGACACCGACTATCAGACCAATATCTACTCCAAGGAGTAATACTGCTGCGAATGTCACAAACCACTGAGACTATAATTGAGATAATTATCAGATTTAGTAGTATTGAGATGAATACACGATCATTTATATGAACATCAATTTTATTTAGTCCTAGTAATCAACTTTAATATTGAGCTAAACTTTCATAAAATAAACTTTCAAACAGAACTTTGAATTCTTTTTCCGTAGATAAGCAAAATTTGATTGAGTGACGATAAGCTTTAGTTGAGTGACAGTCTGAGATAGGATTTCAAGTTTTATTATGTTTCAAATGTTCAGATTTTTTGATGACTTTATAAACTTTTACTGTTATTTCATTTTGTAATTTGATATTTAAAAGACTCACTACTTCTAATTTAGAGATTTTCCAAGACTTGATTAGATCGTTAAATTGTAAAAATATTGACTTCAATGCAACCAAAATAATGCACGAAAGAGTACAGTAAAAATAAGAACATTTAATAATTAAGTCAGTATATCGTCGGCTCAGTGCTATAAGGTTCTAAATAGATTATATACTAGTTTCAGCTAATAATCTGTCTTAAATTAAATTTTTGAAATGACGATTGAAAAATAAAATAATAGAACATTTTATTTACGAATGTATTTTTAGAATATTCTTTAGTTAGTTCGTTATAATTGCTATTAATGATTATTAATTATCACTTATAATTTGCAATATATAGGAAATGATTTCCATTGGTTTTGAGTATACTTTTAGACTAGATTCGAGCTTCAACTCGTAGTGTGATTCATTAATTTAGTGAATTAAAATGTTCTATTTTGAAGTTATATTTATAAATTACATAAATTAATGAGTTTATAATTTAAGTGCGCTTATTAAGATTATTAAAGTTTTGTGAAATTGTACTATATTTTGAGTTCTATTCAAAATTTTTCATCGGTTTTTGATTGGTTAACATTTTTGAATATCAAATAATTTTTCAGCATATAATAATAATTTAGAATTCATTGAATTTATGAAAAAAATGTTTAATTTTTTTAAATAAAAAAATATAAATTCATCAAAATATTATCCAAATATTGATAGTTTTAAAGTTTTTTTATAATAGAACTTTATAGCACTAACTTTTTACTTTAATTTCAGTGCAATAAAGTTCTTAATTAAAAAACTATTATATATTAGTTCAATAAAATATTTTTCAGGTTTGATTTGGATCTAGTCATAAGTAGACCCGAAGCCTTTTAATCAATTGTATTATCGACATTAAGTTTCTCCATCACACTTAAGTACTATGAATTGCTAAACTTTGAAGTCATTTTTTTTCGAAATTGTTTTTTCACTTTAGAACCTTATAGTACTCAACTGACGATATGAAGAAACCAAAGAATAAATTCTCGAAAACTGAAAGGAAATGTGAAAAATGCCTTACTTTAGGCAAATGGTAGAGAAGCGGTCCTAAAAAGAGGAGAAAAACTAACATAAAAACACTGGAAACAAGTCCAGCGACTTGTGTTTTGCCATCAGTTCTCTCTTGTACTGAACTTCTTGATAATGAAGCCAATGATGGATAGCACGCGAATAGAGATGAGAAGATATTTGCAGTTCCGAGTGCTATGAGTTCTTGATTGGCATCTATTTTGTATTTGTTTTTTTGGCATAAATTTTTGCCAACGATAACGAAACGGCAAACGCCACAATTGATATGATGAGAGAGTCCACTACTATAGAAGGCATTAAATTCAGTCGATGAAGTTTTGGTGATGGAAGCCTTCAAGGATTAAGTTATTCACTATATTATTTGTTAATTCCATTTTTCAGAGTAAAGTTTGCTTTTTATAAGCTCTTCTGTTTTCTTGTCATTAATGCTATGCTTTTTGTGTAAAAACTTCGTAAAGACTAAGTGTGTAATTAATAAAGCATGGAAGGTTATGCATTTATTCATAAACTATGTGTGAAATACTTAAAGATTACTTTCCCTCTAAATTTATTCTTTATATCAACCCCTTTAAAGCCTATTAAGACTTTAACACATGATTAGTCAATGATTGGCGTAATTTGCGTGGACCATTCCATCAATTATGTTTTTGTCTACTATTGTGAGAGTGGATTTTTATATAGCGAAATAACAACTCAGACTTAAACAATTAACAATCTTTATTAAGATATAAATTGAATGATAATACATAAAGATTTAAAAGTGTCGCACAGAGTCTAAGCTCTCTCGCACTTTCTTACTAACTCACTTAATTTCTACTCTATTACTCTCTCTTTTTATACTCTTCTGACTAATTAATAAAAGGATGTTTAAGAATATTTTCGAGTTATAATTTTAAGAAAAGTTATTCCTAAAAAGGGATGTTCAAGCATTCCAGTATTAGATTCCCATAACAATTAATTTCCTATTGTAATTAAATTAGAATAAGAATTTGCTTTTAAAATTAGAGCGAACCAAACAAAACCTTTTATAGTCATAACGAAATAAGAGTTTTACTTTCGTTCTCATAACAAATAGAAAGTTTACAAAACAAATTAAAATACTTTTTGTTTTAATATAACACTATACTTTATTACTATGGCATGTGAAAAAGGAAACAAAATACTAAGATGCCTCACAAATAATTTATGAATAAATGCATAACCTTCCATGCTTTAGTAATTAATAAGCTTTGAAGAAATAATTGTTACCCTGTCGGAATATCTTCCATTACTTCGACTCCGTGAGAAGTATTGAGCTTCATGAGCCAAGAAAATAGTGTAAAACAGACCACCTATTTTTCAGATAAAATCTCATTAACAAATTCAAAGTTCAAGCCTGAAAGTTATAATTTTTAATATACTCACCAAAACTAAATCAATAGGAATTGGGACGGAGAGTGAGAACCTCTTCTTAATCCTAGGCTCAATTAGTTCTTTCACTATTACTAAGGCAAGTATACCAAAAATAGACATTCCCATTGTTATAAAATTTGTTTGATATAGTCTTTTAGCTATTTATATCCAGGTCTGAAAAGGTATTTTGAGTAAGTCAACATTGAAAATGTAGTCAAAGTTTTCTGAGTGTCTTTACATTAATCAACTTGAACGGTACAAGTTTGGTGTGTTCTTCAGTTTTTGGTAATTAGATATCGAAAAGACTGTGCAATTGAGAAGTGGCCACATGTATAGCACAGCCGGTCAGAAAGGCAGACACCAGTGTATTGGAAAGTATTACTGACAGCACACCCAATTGTGTGAAACCCATCAGTACCTAATGAAAATCATTAGCCTTTAAATATTTTCAATACAAGGAATAAATGAGAAAATCTTCCCAAATTCATCATAATTTTGAATAAATGCATAAATGCTTGTAATTTGATTTCATGTTTACTTTACTTTAGTTTTCGATTTAATACAGTTCTGGATAAGTTTTGAACTATGGGTAAACTCTCGTCAACAATTAGTGTAACTTTTAATCAGTGTTAGGCCAGAGATAACTGGTATTTATTATTAGAAACAGTTATCATAAACTTGTTTGTTGAGAGAATAGATTTTATTTGTTTTGCAGTACCCATTGGGTTTGGGTCAAAAGACCGACAATCAAAATACCGACAATCAAAAATATTAACGGTATGAATAAATATTCAATGTTGTGAGAGTGGCTTTTATATACTGTAACAACTCTTAGACTCTAATAATTAACAATTTTAGGTTAAATCCTATTATGCGCCGCCACTATATAGCAATAAAAATTATTTTTTACATTTTTAAATTTTCATCGATTCTTAAGTAATTTTTATCGCTGATTACAAATATCTATTCCAAAAATTTCTAAGTCGAATGGTTTGCGAGATATTCAACTTTAAGTTAGTTCGAATTTAATAAATTCGAACTAACTATAACTATTACTAACTATTTACTAACGAATTATTAAGAGTTAAAACCCACATTGAAGTGATGTATCACATGAAATATTTAATTAAATTTGTAAAATTTATTAAATTCGAACTAACTTAAAGTCGAATATCTCGAAAACCCTTCGACTTAGAAATTTTTGGAATAGATATTTGTAATCAGCGATAAAAACGACATAATCGATGAAAATATAAAAATGTAAAAAATAATTTTTATTGCTATATAGTGGCGGCGCATAATAGGATTTAACCACGCTTTCCATCATTAGATGCACAAAGAATTAAATTAAATCTCTGTTTTTCACTGAAGTTTAGATTTTGAAGGTATTTGCTCCTTTTTCTTCAAAAGTTCTGTTAGAAGATGAATCAAAACATAGCGGTATTTCATCCATATTCATAATACAAGATTTCATGTCGTTTTGATCAGATCTGAATTTTTAAATTCTTTCAAAAAACTCAGGGCCGATTTCTTTTGGATTTCCTAGTATATTACTCTTTTTTTTAAATAAATTTAAGTTTACAGAAGATTTAATGTATTTATTATTTACTTCTGTTACCTCTCAACTGATGGAAGCATTAACTCATGGGCAAAGTAAATAATTTTAAAATGTTTTTTCCACGAACTATATGCTTTTTAATAGTTTGAAATATTAGTTGAAAAAATTCATGACCGGTCTATTCTATTATGAAATTTTACATGTTAAAGATCTGTCCTTAATTCGAGAAACTTGAAGAATCCAGTTTTAAATTACATTTCATCCATTTACTTAAATTCAGGAATTAAGTACATGAGTCTTGAGATTCTAAATTGTAAGTGCATGAACTTATATAAGGCTAAAAACGGTAAGTGACCCTTAATATGCAGCCAAGGAAATGACGATTGGTCTAGCTCGATACAAAAACCAGGCACAATTTATCCTATTCAATATTTTTATACAAATTTGACTATTATTAGCGACCGAAATATCCTAAATCTTTGTATAATGTAACTGGAATTTGTTCAAGGCTAATACCTTATCACCAGTTCATTTTGGTGTCTTTTATAGTCTATCATTTGTTATAATATAGAATGTAATAATAGCACAACCTATTACAACATAGCGACTACGACATAGGAACATCAGGAGATATTGTGAGAGACAACACATCACATCTTACGTTTAATAACAATCAACTTAGGTTCATGAAAATATTAAAACAAGCTGAATACAACTTCATTTGTCTTTCGCTTCGTAACCCCACATTCTTATGACTTTATAAAAAAGTCAGACTATTATTATTTTAATATCAAATTCTATATCATAGCAACTGACGAACTATAAATATTTCAAGATAACTGGCAAATTATTAATTGAACCTAACAAAAGTTCTAGCAATACTATCCGAAGAGTTACCAAATTTTTGTTCGCTAACAATCATTAATACAAAACAATATCGAGTATAACATTTATGTAAGATTGGATTGTTTAATATAAATCATTTATTATAATCATTGGTTGAATATAAATCATTTTAGCATTTAAATCCGTTTCATTAAACAGATTTATAATATGTTTCACCAAAAATGTCAAAGTTACTTTTAGAAGATCTCAGCTTTTTGGAAAGTGCTCATCAAAAAACCATTCACATTTCACAAGGTGATGGGTTTTGTCTTATCGTTAATAATATAGAGTTTGATCATTTCGGAAGACGGGAAGGCAGTGAAGCAGATGCCGATAGATTAGATTATGTTTTTTCAACTCTCGGCTTTAAAGTTACTCGTGCAAAAGATTTGACGGCTCCACAGATGAGTGGGCTTTTTGAAAATCTTGCAAACAAACAAGATTTGTTTATATACAAGGCTTTGTTTATTATAATATTATCGCATGGTGATAAAAACGGAATAATTTGCGGAACGGATTTCGTTGAGACTAAGGAAATTAATAGTGGATTCATAACTGATAGAGAATTGATAGATAAATTCAATGACATTAACTGTTCACAACTGAAAGGAAAGCCTAAAATTTTTTTATTGAACTGTTGTCGTGGAGGTTGATATCTTAATAATAGTATATATTCTTATCTTATTAACTTATGTGTCTTTAGATAAGCCTGATACTAAAGAAACAGATTCACTTGATGATGATACTGGAAATCTTTCGAACATTTTTGTAGGCTACGCGACTCGTGAAGGTTTCTATGATGAGAGATCGAGTGATATATATTGTATTTATTGATTAATATTTCATCAGGATACATGAGCTTTAGAAACACACTCATTGGTTCTTATTTTGGTATGGCAATCGCTGATCAACTCGAAACTCATGGTCAATATATGGAATGGGATGATATTTATAACGAGGTATGTGATTGAAAAGTGTTTACTAGCTCTTTAGATCATGTTCTTACTATCTTTCTTGACAAAACTTTATTGCTAGACTTTGAAAACTCAGGCTTTAAAATGACCAACATTGTGATATAATTCTACACACTTATATTTATCTGCCTTTGAAAATAGATAATAATGTCGTGTCAACTTAAACACATTGAATATACTGATAAAAACACCAATAGAGTGATTAAAGTGCATCAAATTCCAAACTTCAAAAAGTATAAATGGAATAACAAATTGTTCTTTAACTTTCGGTTTGAACCGTGGCCGATTTTTTGGCCACGCAAGCTTTGTTATTTCTTATAAAATCAACCCTGCCACTTGCAGACAAATCCTTCTAAGAATGCCTCATACTTTATTAACACTATTGATTTAATGTGCTAAATACAGGTTTATTACTTTTAATTATAAATTAATTTGATTGGAAAAAAATTGGCCACGATTCACTCATAACTTTCACAGTGCTTTAGCGCTCATGCAGTTAACACGTTTTAAAGCCAGAAAAAAATCGCCCAAGGTTCATACAGTGTAACTTTTTTACGGTTCAAACGGAAGGTTAATGACGGCAACGAACTAATTAATGGAAATGTTCTTATCATGTTTCGGGAAGATTTTGAAAAATCCCTGAATTGACGAAAAATATCTTGAACTTTGGGAGGTTTATGTTCTCTTAGAGTTGAGATTCAGAGCATTTGCAATATTAGTTATTTAAAAGGTCATAGTAAATTTTTATAAAATTGAGAATAATTATAATTTATTTATACTATTTAAATCTGACATATATTATAGATTCAAGTGAAACTAATCACAAATGTATATTTATTTTCTGAACTTAAAAAATATCTGTAAAATTATTGTTTGTGAAATTTCAAATACAACAATGTATAAACCTAACTACTTGTGATTTTGAGTTGAACTGAACTTACATAAGCTTTATTTTCATATAACTTATTAATTCAAAGGTTATTGACTTGAAAGAAATAAGATTTTTGAGCAACTTCAAATGCTTAACCTGTCACTTTAATCCCGACGAGATCAGTACTCAAATCCCTTTATACAAATTTATGAGAAATACCAATAAATCAAGAAAGACATAAGTATTTAGATAGAAAATATAAGTTCTAAAGTTTGAGTAAATCTCTGCATAACTATAAGCTTATACGAGAACAAGTCTTTAAAGAAGTATGATATTTTTAAGAAATAAACTTCTCGGGTCCCGAAAAGCTTTGGTCTTGATCGAGACTCGAGAATTCTCGAATTCCACTTTTAAATTTAGAATAGTGCTGTTCCTTTCTAAGTCTCAATTTTTCTCTTGAATATTCACGTCTTTTATTACATCATTTCTCTCCATCAATATCTAACACAATAAGTTATCTTCATTAATCTAGAGCCTATTCGCTTCATAATTTTAATAAATGTGGATACAAAGCAATCTTTAAAACTTGAGATTTTCTTTGATCGTCTTAAAATTCATTCACGGTAATTTTTTTTATTTTTATGAAGATCGCTGTTTTATAGAATTAATATTTTTATCAAATGGATCCCATCAATGTCTTTCTCGGTCCCTTATTAGCTTTCTTTGGTGAAGTTATTTCGTTATTGACCGAGAATACTGATGGTTGCTTCCTTTCACTAGACCATTATTAGAGTCTCCATTAAAGCTGGGCTTTAAATTTTTCTCAAAATATTTAAAATTCGCAATAATTTACTTATAATGAGATTTGATATAGAATCACTTTCCTAATTTTTGTTAATAAAGTAATTTTGTAAAACAATATCAAGTTACTTTAATAAAATTGAAATTCAATTAAAAAGTTAATTTGAATCACATATAAATCATGACACTAGTAAATATCGCAAATTTTTATGATTAAACCAATAGTTATGAATTTTATTGAAAAACTTTCAATTTTTAATTTTCAATATTTTTATAATTTTTGGCAGTTTAAATTCCCACTTCATGAAGATGTTTTTAGTGTAATCCCCTAAATTCTACCTAGATTGGCCATAATGAACAACCTGAAAGGCGTCAACATAAAAGTTTTTTTTAAAGAAATAATCTTATAATATCCTAAATGTTTAATTAATCTATATATGAAATCTTTTTAAAGTGTTTCCTAAATTAACTTTAATATAAATAGCGAATTTAAAGTATTGATAAAAAAATTAAAGCTTATGTTCAACTAATCATCAAAGAAACCAATATTTTCCATAGTGCTTCCTGCTCTCAACGACTTCAATGAATGTGGAATCATTCGAAAGGGAATGCCTCAATTCTTCCACACTTCCCCACTGCCCACTTGCCATGACCCCACCCACACGATATATACATAATACTGTACATCATTGGCTTCAGCTCAATGAGCTGAGAAAAATGACTTCATTATTGAACTGGTCACGGGACTTTTGACCTTTGCTTGAATAAAATATTCATCTTTGTTAGATTTGGTACCTCGTAGTGGATAAACTGGGATTTCTCGAGTCGTAACGCAAACAAGTCTGGTATGAACGAAAGGAAAATAGGTTAGGTCGCGGAGCGATTTGTTATTCAAGTAGAATTAATCAACTCAATAAATCTTTCACTCAAACAGTTTTTTTTACTAATCAAGTATATAAAATTATTTATTGATAATGTGAGCCCAAATTAAAACCTTGATTTTGATCTCACAGTGTAGTTGTAACTCTAGATTAAGTTATGTCCCAGATAAACTTTCCTTTTATTTGAGTCAATTGATAAGACCCATTATTAATAAATTAGGAATATTTGTGGGCTTTTTATAACCTGGACTGAAATTCTAGTGAAAACTTCTGAAAATAGTGAAGATATTAGATAGGAAAGGCTGAAAATATGCCATCAATTGACCATTTACTTTAAGCAAGTAAGTTTAAGGAGCAGAGCCGTTTTGCGAACTGTATAAACGCGCGGTGCACTAGAGTCAAATTGAAAATGATGCGACTCCAGTTCATACTTATTCATTTAGGGTACGAATTCCTCCAACACTTTGAGATAATTTTCGAAATTGCGGAATAATTCTTATTCGAGAAATAGCACACCAAAGTCAATCTAAAATAATAAAAATAAATTCATTTTAATGAAAATTTGAAAAACATATCAAAATTTAGTTATGAGATATGATACTATTAGGACTTTAAACTAACCCAAGCTAAGCTAAGCTAAGCTAACCTAACCTAACCTAATCTAGCCTAACAATAAAAATATTTTATACCTTTAAAGAGTATAGTAACTTCTCTCCGTATTGCTGGGGCCTTAGCCTAAATTCTGACACTATATAAGTTAATATAGCCTAAAAGGTAAAAACAGACCTCATCTGTAAAATAAGTTGTGTCCGAAATTTCTTCAGTTTTAATGAACTCTTAAAACCATTTACAATATTCAGCTTTCTCAAAATCTGACTAATAACTCATAACACTTACTTGATATGGATGAAAATTAATAATTTTTGTGCCATTTCTACATTAAGACATCGAAATTCCCAAATCTTTAGCTCCTTTTTAAGTCCTTTTACAGCACTTCTCTGAGGGCTTTCCTTCAATTCAATCAATTTTTCAAGAATCAAAACAGAAGGCTTGATATTTTTTTTCCTGTTATCACACTACCAATATTAATAATCCAAATAGAGCTCTTGGTTGGAGGTTTTTTCTCAAATTCTTCGAAAGCTACCTGAACCTTTTTATAATACTCTAACTCAAAAAGAACAAATTTAACAATAAAAGTGTATTTAACTGTTGTAAACATCATTTTTATTATTTATTCTTGTAATAGATATATGTTTAATAACATTTCAAATTAGGTCTCCTCTAATATTAAACTTTTATAATAAAGCTTTTCTTCAAAAGTGCATGAGTTAGGAAAGTTTCGATGTTCGATTGGGTTCGATTTTAAATTGTAGACCCTTGTATGTGTACTGGAGGTCGCAAGGAGCGTATCCAATTAGGTCATGTCCCTGACTTCAACTGAAGTTTTACGAAATAACCCCCGAATTATTAAAGAATACGATTATTACATCTACAAAATAATTTGAAAATTATTTATTATTTATGAATCGTTTGACTTTTAAATCTAGAATGATAAGAAAATTGTGAATAATTCAATAAGCAAAATAATTGGCATTAGAAATATATTTCAAAAGTTGTAAGCCGAAATTTTTCGAATTCTTAGAGAAATATCAATTAATTTTAGTGAAGAATTTTATGCAGAACCAATTTATGTTAAAATTATTATGCTAAATAGGATGACTTCTCAGTAAAATAAGCATAATGTATAAAACATATCTGTCAACTCTAATAATAAATTTATTTTCAAATCAATTAACAGAATTAACAAATTTTTTAATGATTTTGGATAGAATGTATTGAAGAAAAACTCAAAGTTATAATAGGTAGAATGATTTTAGGTTAGTAATTGAGGGTTGTCTGTATTAGGAAGATACGTAGTAGCTTCTATTGTATGTTAGACACCTTAATATTGCAGATTGCCCTTCAATTAAAGCTTCAACTGTATGAGGAGCCTTTTCTCTACTTTCAATTATCAAAGGGCTTCTTAATAATAATACCCAAACCAAAAAATTGATATTCAATACTGTTTAGTCATTTAACCTCATTCAGTAATTGGATATTTTTTAAAATTACCTTGCACTTGTGACTGAAACATTTGAAGGTATACATTAAAACATAAACTTTGATTTTAGTTAATTTTTGAACTTTTAACTAATGGTAAAATAATATAGGGATAATTCTCTGATAAACTTATCCCGAAAAGTTTTAATAGTAAAAATCAAAAATAGTATATATATGAATGATTTACATATGATTATACAAATGATATACAAATGGTATGCAAATGCTAACTCTTATTCATATTAAACCGTACTGAAGTCTAGCCACAAGTTTGATAAAGATATCAAAAGATGTATTAGTTCAAATTATTAATCATTTCAACTAACGTTCAATTTAAAATAATTTACAATACTTATGTTCACAATTTGAAACTTAAGGTTCAGATCTAAAATATCCTAGAGAGCTAAATATATATAAATGCTAGTACTTTAATAATCCCTTCTGATATTTTGATATAAGGCTCTTCTTGCGGTCAAAGCTTCAGTTATTGGTTCTATTCAAATTAATAAAACATACTTAATACTAGAGATGCCGCCTCATCAACTTTAAGCTAATATATTCAGACTATAAGGCTCATTTCCAGTTTCGAATTTAAACCTCAAATTGGAAATAATAATCACCAGTTCTGGAAATTCTCAATACAAAATCTATTACTTCATCAAGTATCCAAAAAAAATCTTAACTAAAGTTTTAGTATATCTTGAAGAGTCTTTCAAACTGGAGGAACATTCATCTCTGAAATATTAATAAATTCTACTGAATTACATGATTCAATTGTGTTGAAAATTAATACTCAAAGATTTTCTAAGTAGAAAATTTTATTCATTGTTACTTTAGAAAATTTTTACAAACTTACATATTGAGGAGAAAAATTTTAGAAAGGTTTTTCGCCGAGAAACCTACTAAAAGTTTTATTTTACAACATCAATTTAATGGCTAAAATAGAATGAATATTTTTAAAATTATCCATGAACTCATTTTTAAGTTCAAAATGACTATAATAGTGTGAAAATTTGAGAATCTCAAGTAAATATTTTTAATCGGAGGTATTATTTGAAGTCCTTCCTTTTAATTACTTTCTTCCAATTTTTCAATGACTTGAGGGTGGCATCCCTTATTAATATTTTAATTTTTTATAATTAAATCAATAGTTGTTATGGTTCTAGTATCGTCAGTTGTATAGAAGGTAACAAGGAAGAAACATTTTGAAAGTATCATAATATTATTAATATATTCTTTAAAAAAGCCTGTTTACATTAAAGAGGAATCTTCCAAGCGAGCATTCGATTGTGTTTCTACATGTTAACCTACTTGCAACTAGGAAAATTTGGGATCCAGGGATAAACAGAAGGGTAAAATTTGAATTTCTTCAAGATGGTGAGATTTTAGACAATTTTTCAGATAGAATTAACATTCACATTAACGAAAAGATATCGCTAATGTATAAATTAACGAAAAACGATGGCTTCCTTTTGAAAAGTAAATCTTTGATTTAACATAAAGCTGCTAATATGATATTTTTGTCATTTCACTAAAAGATAAAAATTAAAATAGATGCGAATAATCGCTATATTATCAAAAAGATTTTCTATAACAGTCATTTCATATCAGACAGCACCTCATGGATTCATCTTATCAAGTTTTCAGTACTTTCTTAATTAAAAGTGATGAAATCGAAATACTGGCAAATAAAAATCAGATTTTCTGGAAAGAGCCTATTCCAGGAAGGTGAATCACTACTTGTGACGAACTAAATCCTAATCCGAGGTGTACATGAGATTGTTTGGAAATGGTTATGTTTGCAATGGTGTCTTCCCAACTTATAGACATTCACTCTATAGAACTCACTTTAAAGACATCCACTTCATAGAATTTCAATCTATAGACAACCAATTGATAGATATTTCATTTCATAGACAAATTTTTCGTTAGTTGATTCAATGAAATTTAGTTTAGACATAATTTTCTGATATATCACATAAACTTTAACTTATTAGTAAAATTCAAATATAATATACAGAATTCTAATTAAAAACAAATTAATATATTGAACTGAATAGACTCAAAATTTTAAAAAATCACTTTCATTAACTTGAGAAATAGATGAATGGGCTTGCATCTTACACATGTTGAATACCTTAATTCTCATGAGATTATAAGATTAACAGCAAATATGAGATTCAAAGTACTTCATTTTCAATTTAATTAATATACAACTATCTCAAAAGTCTCAAATATGTGAATGAAATGAAAGAATTATTTTGAATAGCTTAAAATTTTTTCTATTTAATGAAATGTTTATCAATCGGAGTATATTCGTTTGCAACAGCGGATACCATAGAAAATTAATTGATAAAAAAATGCATTACACTCAACACTAGGCTTAAACAGTAATAAAGATTAAGCTTTTATCTTAATTTTAGAATAAATATTCAAATTGTCTCTTTGACATATCATTGAATTTTTAATATTATAATTAGGTTCATCGATTTTTGCATCTTACTTTTTTCATTAAATGATTTGATATGCGAATGAAATGTTCTACCGTTTATCATACTATTAGATTGACAATAAAATTGAGTTATAAAAACCTTTTTTAACATATGAAACGAATGAGAGACAAAGAAAAAAATATAGCTTGCAATCTTTCGATTGTATTATTTAATCAAGCACTTCGAATAATTATGAACTAAATGCTCATTCATATTCATATTAATACTTATTTATAAAAAATATTGTAACACTCTTTGTTGTGATATTTAAAAAATATTTGGTTAATTTTTCAATTCTTTATGTCTTTTTAGCATTTATCAGAATAACTTTTGATTGAAAATATAGCTTTATAAACGAAAAGTTAAAGCCTTGTGAAATTTAATCAGAAATCAAACGCATAATTTAATTACTGCAGTAAGAACTTTCGATTAGATATCATTTTGAAGAAATTTATTTTTATTTTTACAATTTTTTAAAAAATGAGAAAACAAAAATAAACTATTGATCAGTATGTGAAAATATTAAAAGTTATTTCAAGAACAGTTTGAGAAAATAATGAAAAAAGGGCTCGATTTATCTACAAATAACAGCCCTTGAATCAACTGTCCAAACTATGAGCTTTTCTGAACCTGGACAAAGCAGAAAATATTTGAACAACCCACTAAAACAAAAGAATGGTAGGCTTAGTTTCAATATATTTTACAGTATTATAATTCAAATAAACAATCAAATCGTTTTCAGAATTTTGAATTATTTCTCAAATAGAAAAGTACTTGAATGATAAGAATAAGATTAACCAAATGAGACCAATAGTTTATTAAATTAGAAATAAAGAAAATAATCATCCACTTATGAGATAAGATTAAGTTCAGTCTTTCATAGAAAGCTTTTCGAACACACAGCAATAAAACAATACATCTTATTACCATCAGCCTTATATCAGAAAAGTTGGCAAAGATATGCTTAAATAAATATTGATAAGAAGAATTAATATAATATTTGCAACCTTTTTTGAGTGATTGGAGTCTAAATATTTGTACTTTCAAGGTGATTGAGAAAGAGTTGATCTTAAAGTCTTGCATAAAATTATGTATACTATACGTTAATAGTTTTGCTATATCTTGTTCAAAAAACAAGTTGAAAACATTTATAGAAAATATTTTTCATATGAGAAGTTACTTAGCTTTATGCAAATGAAAACAACAGGATTAGTATGGTTAACTAATTAATAGATTGTACTTAATGTTGACTCAGAGACAAGTATATCTCTAGAATTGATATCCTAAGATATTCGAATGAAAAGTTATTCGTGGACGATAGTAACTTTATCATATCATAGAATCTTATCATAATGGTTGAAGTGACTTATCTCTCCAGTATTGACAGGAATTAGAACATTTTTGATAAACCCATGATATTTTACATTGAATCCATTAGAACTCGATTACGTTGAAAACGATTTTGGAGTCTTTCATTTTACTTCAATAAATCAATAAACGTATTTATAATAAGTTCAAAAATATATCTCAACACTTCGGTTTTAAAAATGTATAATTCAAGTTAGTATCACTGAATATTTCATGTCAATATACTATCGTATAAACCGTCAAATTTTTTAAAGTACGAGTTCATGTTCTTCTAGTTTATTTTTACTAGGCTTAAAATAGTGTTGACATTTAGCTTTCTAAGCCTTAAACTTTATTGTTAGTTAACTTTTTTTTAATAAAATGGTTTATATCAATTGTTAAAACTTAGCTAATAAATATTGTATGACTCGAATCGAAATACATGAGGGCTTGTACGTAAGCCCATCCTTGTATATTCATATTAAATTAAGTAATGTGTTACTCAATTTTTTCAGATGTGTTAGTTTGCACCTTAACAATCATGATCAATTTGGTTCTAATTTTTAGTGAGTACTCAAATTTTTTTACTTATAAGTCATTCTATTAAATTTGTAACCAGTCTAGGTATCACTTATTCAATCGCGTAACTTTTCTTCAAAAGTGTAATAAATTTCTGTTATCGAACAAATGTTAAATTAGCGATTAAACCATTGTTATTGAATGGCTCTTAAACAAATATCAAATTAAAAGCTATGAACAATTAATTCAGTAAGGATAACATTAAGATTAGAAGCAAGAAATTACTTTTATTAGAATATCGATCAAATAAAAATTCTTATCCTAAATTTTTCAAGATATTCGCAGGATTAAATTGATTATAACAACATCAATTCTACTCAAATAAGTTGCATATTCAAATCATAATAGCAAATTTAGTTGTAATAAATTTTTAGTTCCTTTTGTCTCACGATTTATGCAATTTTTTGCTTTGATTGCAATTAAAGATAAAAAGAATAAAACTAGATGTAAATTAAAGTGCTTTAGAAATAAGTATTCGTGAATCGAAGTTCATATCTAAAATTTGTGCTCACAAACTGAATATTTGTTGATAGAAAAGTGAAGCAATTCATTGAACTTTTGTCTTTGGTGTATATTATGTTTTTTATTTTGTTTTCTTCTCGACTGATTCTCTATAGCAGTCGACCTTTCTCATATTGCGTACCACTAAAATAAACCTTAAAATATCTGTACCAACAAAAAAAATTTATAATTCTAGTTTATTTGAGCTTAATTTTTAATAAATACACTTAGAATTTATTTGAGAATATTGATATACATTAGGATAATAATGTATATTAATGAGAAATTTATGACCATTTTAATTTACAAAAATAGCCGATTTTAGGGTTGATATTAGTCAAGCATAACCTTAAGTTATTTTCGACATTAAGCCTATTTTACTCTTAGTTTTGGCTAAAAATGAAGAAGAAAGTGCGGGTTCGCATAATTAAGTCGAAGAGAAGGGAAGGAGACAACGAGCAGCTTATTTTGAAAGTTCTTCATATTTTTGTTTTAATTGGATCAAAAGTTTTCAATTAAGATATTCGTAAACCTTAAGAGTCGAATCACAATAAATCTCAGTTAATTTGTATTTATTTTTTAATTCACTGTTGACATTGAATGAAGGTTTAATCCAATCGTTCTTAGATATATACAAATTTGAGAAATAAATCTCGATATGTTTCAAAGATCTGATATGATTGACAAACATTTTTCCATACTTAATAAATTCTGTTACGTACCATCGATTGAGAAACGCTGCTGTATAGCAATTAATATTACACTTTCACGATACCCTACTTCTACTGAGTTGTAAGCCATTATATAATGGGAAATGCTTTACGTGAAGTCTAAGATTATCTCTTTTAGTCTCTAATATCCGTAACCATATAGGGCTTCAAAATTTAACCCTTCACCATAATTGTGGGGTAAAATGTTACCACTCTAAAAATCGTGCAAAAATCAGACGACTATAATATATTTTGGGAATTTAGCTATTCCTCTGTCATATTTCTCATTTTTTACTATAAGAATTCGGTTCGTTTGGACTTATAGTTTTAATTCAAATCATTTTTTTCTGATGCCAGGACAGAAAGCTGCCCTAACATTGCTTTACGCTTTAGCAGTGCTTTACGCTTCCTCTTTATGTAGCTATGCTCTTATGCAGCTATCGTATTGTGAAACAAATCAAAGGCTTTCACTCTAATTGAGCACACTAATGAAACAATAAGTATATAATATGTGTAGCAATGCGATAAGTAGTGTGTAATAATTTAATAACTAGGAATCAATTGTGGGGTAAAATAAAACGCGCAAAACATGGAGTAAACTTTAACACCACAATTAATTCTAGGTTTTCGGAAGTTGTGCTGAAGGGTTAAATAAAACTATCATATCTATGAATAAGTAAAAAATATATATAGTTATTTACCACTTTCTCTCAAAAAATGCTAATTTTAATATAAAAAAGTATAATTTATTATTCTTTATCAAATTTATCAACTTCATCTTAAAAACAGTCATAATTTTTATGGAATAAGATTTTAAAGATATTATTTTATCATTTTTATCAATTATATAATTATTTTCATTACTACAGGTAATATACCTTTGGTCTCATCTGAATGGAACTATGATGGTATGAATGATATTTTCTTTCTATTCATAATGGTTAAACATTAAACTCAGTCAAGTTCTTGAAATTTTTGTGCTACATAAGGAATCTCTTAAAGTAGCATTAATTGAGACTTTGCATAAAATTGGGTATAAATAGTGTTTATCATGTCATGGTAAATGAAAAACACATGCCTTTAATTAAATCCAATTTCATAGCTCTTCCTTAATTATGACTAGATATTTGATCATTAGACTATTGATTATAATGCAAATTTTTATTTGTTTCTGTATGACTCTCACCTAATTTTTATGGCTCTATAACTTAGTGACTGTTGATTAGTGAAAAAACAATGAGAATTCTTTATGAGAAGCCAATTATTGAAAGCTACTATACTTTGTCTTACAAATGAAACTAATGTTGATTTAACTCAAGATTTTTAATTTGAAAATTTTATAATGAAGGGCTTTGAAATAACGGTTTTCGGAATTTGATGACCACTCTTATCTCTTTGATATAAGCAGATATCAAGTTAATAGATTTTGAAAATTTTTAGTTACGTCAAACATAGATTTCAAATCTGAAGTCAGTGTTCTATTTAGCGATAGGCTGGATCCCACCAGAGCACTCCAAGCCAATGATTATTGTCAAATAAGAAAGTCCGAAATTAATTATTATTTTTTGATATTAGGCTTTTATTCCGATGATAAATTTTTAAAATTCAAGGATAAACCTGAACAATTGATTCTGAATTTTAACAAAATTTTCTATAGTGGCAACATATCGATAATCAATTACTTAGACGATATTTTTGAGTACATTTGTCGAGAGAAAAAAATCTTAGAGCCAATACTCATTGAAACTATATTATATATTATATAGGTTTCTGTGAGACATTACTACCAGAGTGAAGCGTATTCCCATCCAGCTGTCTTCTGACTGATAGGCACGAATATGCTTAAAATTTATTATTTGGTCTAGCGCCCTATAGCTTGACTTTTAATATATATCTCAATTAGAGGTGTACAGATCAAAGAAAACCGAGTCCCATCCCATTCTGTCCTGTCGAAACTCTATCCCGTCCTATTCCGTACCGAAGAGGCTAACTTTTGTGCCGTGCCGTCCCATCCTGTTTTATCCCGTTCATCTCATTCCTATAGAAACTATCAACTGTAACGATTGAATGTCAGTGATGAATACAGCGAGTCTTTTTATTATATAATGAAATAGATGCGAAATTTCAACTCCATTTAAAACAATATTGTTTCAATTCTTATCAAAGTTAAACTTAATAAGAAGCGCTTAATCAATATTTTCAGGATCTAAATTAGATCTTCTATCTGCAAGTAGTAACGAAAATAGTATGACGTGTTAATGATTTACACGTTATAAAAACGATTATTGGTGCAAACTTTCATTCATATTAAACTTATTGAAGTCAAGCTAAAAGTTTGATAACGATATGAAAAGTTGTATTAGTTATAAACTGTTAATAATCTAAACTCCCTTTCAATTTAAAAGTAGTGTTCAATACTTATACTCATAATCTAAAACCTAAGACTCAGATTAAAAAAATACCGAATGACTAAAGCGTTAAATACAATGTATAGATACTAGTGCTTAATAAGCCCTTTTGATATTTTTCAATAGAAAAGATATTCCCTTTGCAGTCAAAGCTTGACGTGTTTTTATAATAACTATATTTTGTTTAGGACGTTCAGCAATTACGTTTTTGTATTTTCTTAGAAAAATTTGTACCTTTGAGAGACTGGAACATAAAATTCTGTTCCATTCTACGGTACGGGATCCACGGGATTTCTGATAATCATCAGTCATCCCGTCCCATTGTATGTCTAAATTTTTAATTCCACACCGTCCCGTCCCGCGGGATGGGACGGTATATCCCGTCGACGGAATCCCATTGAAAGTCTCTAATCTCAATAATAAAATTATCAATTATCTATACAAACAAATTCACTTACACTTCTAAGTTTTGCATATCTGTATCCAATTATCAGTTCTTTAATAATGCCTTACTCAAGACTATTTCGTATTTCCAATATAAAGCTTATATCAAGTTTGTGTGATCACTTGCAATCCTTCAGTGTTTTCAGACGTCAAATTAAATATAGAAATAGATCTAAATAATTAAAACCAAATTGATTGGACTGATAGACAATAGTTTAAATTAACTTTAAACACTTAAAAGTCATATTGTAGGTTAAATGATCGCATAAATTTAACATAAGCCTATCATTGAAAATAGCAATACTGACATTAACAGTAGCTTTAGAAAAACATGACTAAAAGATTATCTGCTGGAGATAGCAATGCAAAACTTAGAAATGTAAATAAATCTTACTGTAATTTAAAATATCTCTAGATCAAAACACTTAATGATTTATTGAGAAAATCATCAGTTTAAAATTATTGAATAATCACGGTTTTATTCTATCAAAACTCCAAATATGAAAAATAATTTAAAAAGATATTGAATTCTAGCCCCACCAAACTTGAATTTGTGGGTATACAACTACCTAAAATGTCTTAAATTAAAACTTTTCATTAACGATTTTATTTTCATTCATGAGATTCATCTTTTTACTCTTGAAAATTTGTTGTTAATAAATTCTTAAAAATAATTGTGTATTACGCAAAACACATGTAAAACTTATGATAAAGCTAAGTCTGATAAAAGATATGCAAAAGACTTGCAAGCTTACACATGTCATTTTACTTATAGGAATTTATCTGTTTCAAGACATATGTGTCTCGAACTTAATATATTCAAAACTATTATTCAATAAATTGGTATACTTATCAGTAGATGGACAGAAATACTAATTTAATATCGCTTTGAAAGTTTTAAAAGAAACTTCGACTTTTGACTAGAGAATGCAATAATTTCTTCATTGAAATCATTTTAGAGTAAAAATTTATTTTTTATAAGCCCAAAAACATTATATACGATATTTAGCAATAATTAAAATTATGAAATTTTAAAATTTATCAAAATTTCAAAGTTTAATTGATAAACGATTAATAGCACTTTCTAATTGAAAATTGCTGACAATCAGACGCGTGTTTTGCAATTCCTGTAAAAATAAGAAAAAATTCTAAAATTATATCAATTTTAATTAAATGAAGTTGCATTGAAATTTATTTTTACCAAACGTAATTTTATAAAATTAAGCTTAAAATAAATCTTTAATGATTAAAAAAAATGACAGCCAATGTTTGACAAATTGATAATAATTAACAAATGGGTTTACCGATAGGACAAATTTTAACACGAATATTTAGTAAAGATATTAGGGTTTACTTTGAAATTGAATATCCAACTAAAAATTTAACTCAATTTTTGTTCAAAAAGTTCATCAAATAGAAATTTGAGTGTCAAAAAATGCTTAGAAGTGATAGAAAATGCCTTTAGAAATGTCACTTCAACGTCTAAAATAAAATTTTTAGCGATGATCGAATTTGAAAGTATCATGGCCTGATATCAGACTTTTAGTCTAAAATTAGTCAGTCTTACGTCTTTCTCAGCTCACATTTTTAACTGAGAAATAATTCTTTAAATGTTTCCATATAATTTGAATTAAACTTTTATAACCTTATAATTATTATTCTTATAAATGACAACTGAAGTATTTTTCAAATTTTTAGCCCAAGACAAATGGCCAAAACAATGTTTTGGAAATAGCCAGTCTCCGATTGATATCGATACAAAAATAGTTTCAGTGAATAAGTTATTGTCAATAAGTAGAAAAAACTATGAAAAAAATTTTCAAAACTTCGAGATTGAGAACAATGGACATACAGGTTAATCAAAAAGCTCTTAGGCTCAAAAATCTGAAGAATTTTTTAATTTTAATTTTTTGATCAGCAATGTTGAAACTAAATACAACAGAGACAGATAGGCCATACATTGAAGGTACAGCTCTGGAAAACCAGAGGTATATTTTCGAACAGTTACACTTTCATTGGAGTGATCGAAAGAACAACGGCTCTGAACATGCTATCAATGGAATATTTTCATCTATGGAGGTTCATATCTGAAATATTTTTGCACTAATTTCTAATCCAAATAGCACCACAACTAAATACTAAATCAATTGTTTTCAGATGCATTTAGTTCACTATAACCAAAAATACGGAAATTTTAGTAGTGCTCAAGAGAAAAAGGATGGACTTGCAGTCATTGCAGTACTTTTCGACGTATGAGAGAAACTAATCTATTATGACTTAATTAGTTTAAAAGAAAGTTTTTCAAAAACATTGAATTGCTAGTTGGAATCACAAAAATTAATTTTTCAACATAAGCTCACGAGTTTTTATTTAATGCTTTAACTTATCCTTAAACTTTTTTACTTAATTTTTTTTTAAATAACTTTTGAAAAGATATTTTCAAAAACATGAATCAGATTCCGATATAGTGAAAAGTTTATTAATTTTTCATATTGAAACTGAATTTAAATTCGCATACTGGGTAGATTTAAAGTCTTGAAAAATTCAGCTATAAGTGAATGAAAGAGCTTTAAAGTCAGATTCACAAATTTCTCAAGCCCTTTTACTCACAAACCATATAGTTGTTAAAAATTTTTCATATTTTTTTCATAAAATAGTTAGCCCAAAACAATACGAAATTTGATTCAATAATAAATGGAGTAAAAAATGTTAAAAAAGAAGACACACAAAATCCGTGGATTAATACTAGAATCGACGAAAAAATTAAGCTGGATGATTTTCTACCAAAAAATTTGGATCTCTTCTATCGCTATCAGGGCTCACTTACGACTCCTAATTGTTATGAGTCCGTAACTTGGCTTGTATTCAATGACATCAACCACATCTCACCTGAACAAGTAATACCTATTCTCAATTATTTTTTTTTTCGGATCAAACTATCAAAATGTTGGTCAGTCAATAATTTTTAAGTATTGAATGCTTGGTTTTATTACATTAATGCATAGTATGTACAGTGATATATCAGTGTCTAAGTAGTGTGCACAGCTAATAAGTAGAAGAATCTTTAAGAGAAAATTGAGATATTTTTTATTTAATTTTATGATCTTGACATCAAAATCTATCACCTTACATTAAATTACCGGCAGCAATGGTATTTTTGATAAACAAAGAAATCTAGCATACTCAAAATTTCTTTAATGAGTTAGTTTATTTGTTGACATATCTTTCTTGTCAAAAATCTCATTAATACCCGATGCTCGATTATACTGTCTATGATAGAAAAATCGACTCAGCCAAGAATACTTCTGTCATCTTATAGAGTTTCTTCTGGTTACTTGCTGTACACACTGTTTAGATTCTGGCGTGTTATTATATACGATACACAAATGTAGAAACCAGCAGCCAATACTCAAAACTTATCGACTAACCGATATTATCCAAGAGTCTTGCTTCACTTTAATACTAATCCTTAATATCTATCTAATTCTGTAGTCAGTGATAAGTATATCATTCTTATTATTCTTGATCTAAATTTTAGTTGGAAGAAAAAGCTATAGAATATCTAATTGCTTGAAATTAAGTCTATAGGCGTTAATCTTCTATTCTTTAGTAGATTTTGAAACATTATCAAATGTTTGCGATATAATGTAGAAGTCATATCAATGTAGGGTTGTGATTAAAGTATATCTTACGGTTAAGATCAAGAGATAAATGGACATTAAAAGTTGTTCCCGAAAATTAAATTCTTGATATTGTAAAATTTTAGCTCCAATTTTGAATGTAAGTGTAGATTAAGCTGGTTGGCTTTTACTTTTGTGTGAAGCTGGGAAAACCATTACATATCTATATATTTATTATCAGCACGACTCGACAAGCAAAAATGTCTCAAGCCACACCCACCTCCGCCCACTTCTAAGCTCCGCCCACCAAAAAAATTTTTAGCCACACC
The DNA here is from genome assembly GCA_018873245.2 of Archegozetes longisetosus. Lineage (NCBI taxonomy): Eukaryota > Metazoa > Arthropoda > Arachnida > Sarcoptiformes > Trhypochthoniidae > Archegozetes > Archegozetes longisetosus. The sequence continues at coordinate 9,520,359 of JAEMBT020000008.1, read as the reverse complement.
CACCCAATTTATCTTAAATTTTTATCTAAATGTACTGTTTAAAAATATGAAAGCGGATCCTCAAAATTCCTTCTGCAGGCGGAGTTATAAACGTTCAAAGTTCGATTTTTCAAAACTTTGACTGGCTTTTACTTTCCGTAAAGCTGGTGTAGCAATTACATTTATATATATTTGTTATCACCATTACATGACAAATAAAATTCTCAAGTCACGCCCACATCCGACCATTTTTAAGCTCCGCCCACCAAACAAATTTTAAGCCACACCCACCAAAATTTTCTTAAATTTCTATCTAAACATACTATTTAAGAATATGCAATCGGATTCTCAAAATTCCTTCTGTGGGCGAAGTTATGAATTTTCAAAATTTCGATATTCCAATAGTAACTGGGACATCATTTATGTCTAGTTTTTCATGTTTATTTATTATCTATTCCTTTTTAGGAAAAATACAGAACTATAAGTTATTAGGTATTCAAGGAGAGCAAATTCTTACCAAAATTTACCAAAAAGATAAACATAATAATATATGTTTTGATTATTGGATAAGCATATTTTGATTTTGTAATTGATATTACATTATTTATGATCATACTATTATTGAAAATTATTAAAAAATTTTCTTTAATTCAAATCGATTTAATTAAAGATGAGGTATTTTGTCACCTATAAGTATGTTTACTTGAATTCGTTGGTTAAAAATAAGCACGTTTATAGGCTAATATTTGTCATGTGAACATCTAATAAACTGGAGATCTCCCTCTTTCCTTAAAAAGAATTTATGATACTGTAGTCAACAAGTACTGTGATTCTCTTTTAATAATTTGTTTTTCAAATTCAGTTGTTAGTGAAAAAATTGCCTTTTATGAATTTTACCTTCACTGGATTCGTTCTAAATGCAAGTTTTAACATTTTTAATTTGTTATTTTAGCTCATTAATCACAAATATTTTGGCAATTTCGAAAATTTTATCAATGTCTAGTGCATATTTAAATTTGTCTATACAAGTAATTATAATTATTTAAATTATTTAATATATTTAATCGCATTATTTAAGTTTTTAAATTAATGAGTTTGTGAAATGAAAGACAAAAATTAGGTTAATTTTATCAAATTTATTTTATATTTATTAGATTTCGTAGTAAGGATTTTATAAAAATTTTACTAATTACAAGATAATACAAGATTTGAAGATACAAAAAAACTTGGCGAGCTTAATCAGGATGAGCTGCAAAATAATCTTTATCAGAATCGACTTCTATGTCAGAATTGACATCTGTATCAGAATTAACTTCTGTATCAGAACCTGAATCAACGCTGGAAATATAAGTAGGGATGATTGGAGCTAAAGGTTGGTGGAAGCAAGGTGAAGAATTGAAAGGGTATAAAACGCGGATATCTTCAAGGAAACGTCTAAATCTATCGCCATTTCGATTGATATTCTTCATACTAGAAAAAAAGATTGAGAGTAAAAAATTTCGATCAAAATTAAACGTCAATGTGATAACTACATATTCCTAAAATACATGTATCGCTCGATATATGTATCTGCCATTCGATGGACGTAACCATTAATATCTCGATTTTCTTGAGTCGACCTTATGGTGGCTTTCAAATCTCTCCATAGACGCTCAATGGAATTCGTATTGACTTCCAGTACGCCAGGAGTATTGTTGAGTGACTCTAGAGTGATGTCGTCTGCAGTGTATCCAACTTGGTGATTGCAGATGAAATGCCCTGCAATACCTGTTACACCATCGTAATGACCGAGTCTATCCATCATTCCAGTGTATCCGCGCCAACCATCGGTGAAAATGATGGACCCAGGCTCAACTCTTTCACGAATGATATCATCTAAGGTATTTTGGCTTCTATCATCAACTCTCACCACAAAGACTTCTTTTGTCTCCCTACAAATACCACCGACAACCCACACATCTCCAAGGCCACGACCACGATGGTGTTTCGGGCGGTAAAGATGTGTTTCATCGATCTCAACCTGAGCCATTGGAAAGCCTATTTTGTTGGCATGATTCACGTTATTACGACAGATCTTTCTCATAAAAACCCACCAGTCAACTGCGGTTTTTGGTGTGCATCCGATGACATCACAAGCAAACTCAAGTGTCGGCATTCCTTTACAAACGAAGCAGAAGATTAAATCCATAATTTGAACCTGGAACACATAAAACGTGGCATGAAACAGAAACATTTAATAGTCTTGTAGAAAATAATTCAAATAAAAAATTTCATCTGATTCATACTGACCCATGTTAAATGAGCCTTCTCAAAACATGTTCCTTTGAGTGGATTGCATGAATGGCTACATATTTCACTCACGCACCTCAATCTCCAACCAATTTTATTCTAGCATCATTCGTTGGCATCATTGGAGATGAACACTTTGTACATCGGGCATGAGTGGCAGCATAATCTCTGGTTGGAATGAGTTTGAACCTCTCTAAGAATTCAATTACAGATTCTTCATCTGAGAAGTTATTTAGTTTAAGTCTTGAGTCATCAAATTCTGGAAATTGATTTTCTGCCATTTGGTTAAATATCAATAAAATTACCCTGAAAGAGGAAGTACACAGAGGAAAAATTTGTCAAAAATTTGGGACAATATTAGATGTTGTTTAAATTTTCATTCCAATCTCTAACACTAAACATTGTACTCCCGCATTGTTGTAAACGGGATAGTGCTCTGACCCGAAGGTAATCATTACTCGAAATTAACCACTTCTGGTCTCTCCAGCTAGACTTGTATCACGATCCTACAATGGAGAGTCCATCCGCCTATGAGCACGTTTAGTGTATTTCGTGCGAATGAATATGTGTGAAATATAAAAATAAAATTACAAAATTTATAAAATAAAATATTGTGGTATTAAGTACTTAAATTGAAAATCTCAAATTTGATTAAATTTACTTCTAAAAATCTTAATAAATAAAATAACAAATTTAAAAAAATGATTAGACTTACACTTAGAGTGAAACCACTGCGAGTAAAATTCACAAATAACAAAATTTTCACAGAAAACTGAATTTAAGACACTTATTTAAAAAATCAAAACACGTTTTGATGTATAGTAAATAAGTAAACATGAAAAACTAGACATAAATGATGTCCCAGTTACTATTGGAATATCGAAATTTTGAAAATTCATAACTTCGCCCACAGAAGGAATTTTGAGAATCCGATTGCATATTCTTAAATAGTATGTTTAGATAGAAATTTAAGAAAATTTTGGTGGGTGTGGCTTAAAATTTGTTTGGTGGGCGGAGCTTAAAAATGGTCGGATGTGGGCGTGACTTGAGAATTTTATTTGTCATGTAATGGTGATAACAAATATATATAAATGTAATTGCTACACCAGCTTTACGGAAAGTAAAAGCCAGTCAAAGTTTTGAAAAATCGAACTTTGAACGTTTATAACTCCGCCTGCAGAAGGAATTTTGAGGATCCGCTTTCATATTTTTAAACAGTACATTTAGATAAAAATTTAAGATAAATTGGGTGGGTGTGGCTAAAAATTTTTTTGGTGGGCGGAGCTTAGAAGTGGGCGGAGGTGGGTGTGGCTTGAGACATTTTTGCTTGTCGAGTCGTGCTGATAATAAATATATAGATATGTAATGGTTTTCCCAGCTTCACACAAAAGTAAAAGCCAACCGATTAAGCTTATATTCAATTAAGATTGAAAAATACAAAGAGATTTTAACTTGTGTCAAGAGTTTTATCATGCGCTGATTTTTGTGCGTGCTTTAAAACTTATTACTAAAAGTGACATAATAATCAAAATTTTCAGATCCAGGCGTTTCGGGATTTAATTAGCTCCAAGGACGCTCGTTTAATCAACACATTTCGTCAAATTCAAGACAGAAAAGATAGAAAAATAGAGTCCTCTCAAGATGTATCACAACAGAAAAGAGATAGAAATGGAAAGGGCGTACAGATACAATCGAACCTTTTCATCATCCAATTATCATTGATAACTAGTCTTTCAACAATAATTTCAAAATACTTATAAGTTAACTATTCGAGATTAAATTGAGATTTCTTCTAATATAAATAATACAAGAGCTGTCATAAAAGTTTCATATTGTATTCAGATAAACTTTTTAGATGTAAACTGACTAACTTAAATAATACCTATGCTATGGTTTCCCCAAAAATTACTTCTTAACAATGCTTAATAGCGAAAACTAGGATAAATACACACTAAGAACTCGTTCGTTAGTAGACAAAAACGTATTGTACATAAGAACATATCACTAAAAGTTTGCACAAAACTCAACATGCGATAACTTTTTTGTTACTTAGCGGAACTTAAGGAGTTATGTGTATTTAAAGAGCATTAGATAAGCTTTAGTTGAATAGTTTGGTCCATTATCTGCCGCTTTTCGAACATTAGTCTTCATCTTCTTCATAGAGTCAATTATCACTTCTGGATAAATCTCGTGCAAATTTTGTCAAACGCGAGTCTTCAAGTGATCAATATTTTTGTCTTTCCAGTCATTTTTATAAATGTTAGACTCAAGGCGACTCCAAAACTTCTCAATTGGTAGTAATTGGGTAATGCTTGGCGGGTTATGCGTGCGCTCGACAAACTTTATACTGAATTTATTCAATATTGAGATCGTCTTCCTCGCGTAATGAGTTGTTGTCAAATCCGGCCAAAAGACTTATTTGGCATCCTCATCATATTTCTTTAGGAGTAGAACCAATTACTTCTCTATACATTCTATAGAATCAAATTTTCAATCTATAGTACAGTTTTATTACCAGTTATATTTATTTTTTACCTTATATAAATAAAAACAGACAATAGTTTCAACATTTAGACAAAGAACTATAGTTATTTGGCTATTGGCACAAAAGCTAAGTCAACGAGAAATAGGTTTTCGGGTGGGCTGCGATCCCAAGATTATTCGAAGCGAACCAAGAAAGATAACTGAAGAACAGGAACAGCGTATAGTTGAAGCCACCAAATATCACAAATCGTCACCTGAGTACTATAAGGTTCTAAATCAATTTTTTTGACAAAATGAGTTATTAACGAGTTCATATACCTAGTCATGGCCTTGATGCTGGTATTTATTCAAATTTATAAATTTATGTCTGGTTCAGTCGTAATCGCCGAATTAGTCGAATTAGATGAATAAAATGTTTGCAAGGCAGGCGTTTTCACAATCCTTCGGGTTATTAAAACTAAATCTAATAGAAGTCCGATGAAGAGAATCATATTCTGCTGATATTTCATTTTTTCAAAATTGATTTAGTTACTTCGATTTCTTCTATATCGATAAATTCGATTCTTTAATGAACTGCTGTCAAATGCGTCATTTCTTTATAAAAATTCATTTTTCAGTCATTCAAATAATTTTTTAATGAAATATCTGAAGATTTGAGACAAAAATTGTTAAGTCGAATTTCGACTTAAAAAAATTTTAACCGAATTATGTCGAAACATTCTTAAAATGTTCGAAATTGATTTCCTACTTTCCTTTTAAAATTTCTTAGATAAAAATTTGTTTCGATTTAGCTATTTATCGATTTTCAATCATTTAGAAACTAACAGCATTCAGTTTTGGATTTGATTTCAGTGCAATAAGGTTCTAAATGCAAAAATCAGCTCTGAGTTATTCATAACAGAAATAGAGTAGGACCCAAATGAACAGTAGAATATTCACACCATACATAATTTGCTTGGTAACATATATTGGAAAATCACTCTTCAACTCATTGTGTATAATAGCATAGAACTTTAAAGTGGATTTTCTCGTTAATATACTTTTTGCATTTAGAACCCTATAGTACAGTCTTTTTTACTCGTTAGGCACTGAGAAGTTTAACTTTTTAATTACAATTAATAGACAAATTAAATTTGGCTCAATTATTCCTTATTTTAGGACAATTAAACTTTAGTTGTTTTGATTTAACCCTGACAAGTCATAGTCTAAAATTTTAAACAAAATGTCACTATCGTGTTTTCATAATAGAAGATTAATTAATGTTAAAACTCAAAATCCAAATAATGTTTAAAAGCTTATATGCAAAAAATTTGGTAAGAAGAATGCTCCGTGTAGAGTAACAATTCAAAGTATTGTGTCTAAATTCGGAAATACGCACAGTGTATGTGACAGATAACTAGTGCACAAAATGTAACCGATCTCTCCCGACAGAACTTGAGTGGCCTCCGCGATCACCCGATTTGACGAGTCCGAACTTTTTCTATGGATATCTGAAGAATAATGTTTATTCATCAGATCCTCAAAATCTCGAGGAATTAAAATTAAACACAACTAATAAAATCAGAGTGATAAGTATCGAAACTTTGCATAAAGTTTCTGAAAATATGGTAAATCGCGTTCAGATGTGTCTGGCCATGAATGGCGGACACTTCCAGCAGTTATTGTAAACTGAGCTTAATCATCACAAAATAAAGAATAATTAAGCAAAATTTGATTTGTCTATTAATTCTAATTAAAAAGTTATTAAACTTTTTCAGTGCCTAATGAGTAAAAAAGACTCTGTATTAAAGCGATGAAATGACTAAATAAGGGAACAATGGAGAAAATTAGAGATCAACTAAGTGCTGAGATAGATATCACTATAGATACAGCTAATATGGAAAGAAATTTTCAAAGTTTTCAAGTTGGCATTGATCTTAAGGAGTTCAGGTATTTAATTAAAATGCTGTTTTAATTCAAAGTTCTCAAGTTTAAAGCACAATAACTTTGAAGCTTAGTATTCAGATCAAATGAAAATACATGTGTCTAATCACATTAGGGGATTCCATTCATCAGAATTTTTAATTTCGTACTTGCCTTTTCTGTAAGAATTTACTGTATTTATGCTGAAGACTACTTAAAGTTGATAACAAGGTTACCAGAGAAGGTCGGTTACTACTATAGGTATTTACGAAGAAGATTTCATTGGAATTCATTGATACCTAAGTGTTGAAAATCATCATAAACTTAAGCATCCAACTTTGAGAACGACTGTATAATAGTCTCGAAATATTGATACTAACTTCTTCAAGCAATAAGAATAAAGATGTGACCTCTCAACTTTTAAAAGAACAAAATGTAATTTAAAATAAAAAACAACAGAAAATCTATTAAAAACATGACTACCTACCAACCAATGTTCCCAAGTTCACTAGATTTTACAAAACCGAGTACAGCCGAATATTTATTAGCCAAAAACATACAACATTTTCTAAGAATCAGTCATTTTGATCATTACTTTCCAAATATTCACTAGAAGTCACAGATTATTATTGGATATATAATCTTAATAAAAATCCAAATATTTTCAACTTGTGTATAGTAATTGAGTTCCTTAGCTTTAGAGATTGAGAAGAACATCGCTTATACATTATCATCCTGTTTCATAAAGATTTATACACGAGGTCATTAGCTGAGTTCAATCTTTAAAAAATTTATATCAATATATATGACACTTACACAATCAAAATCACAAACTATGATTATTTTGAAATATAAATATTAGTATTCAATCAAAAATGCTAGAAATGCCGAACAATTACGAGTAGCAACTCGAGAAACATGGAATCAATTAGCAAACGGTCGACAATTTTTTATGACCTTAGTGGACTCAATGAGAAACCGCTATCAAGACGTTATTAATAAAGAAGGCTATTATACGAGATATTGATTTTGTAATCATTTATTGATCACACAATGACTCGATGTGCTTTGTTAGAGGATTATTACCAAACTTTAAATAAAATGCCAGATTATTTTTAATCTCTATGACCTCGATGTGCAAATCTTTATGAAACAAGGTGTACAAATGATGCATAAATGATTATTGTTCTAATTATTAACTTGATTTAAAAGAAACCAATATGAATGTTTTATTTGGAGACTTGCCTTTAATATAACTTTTAAATGTAAATGTCTTAATGTATACTTTTTGATACTTTAGTTTTAAGCGTATAAGTTCAGATTTCATTTAATAATATTGAACTCTTAACTAACGGCAAAATAATATAGTAATGAGTGTTTGACAGGTCCTATCGAGAAAATTGTTGACATCTAACTGTAAGAAAAAAATTATCTTTTAACTTATGAATAAATTAATATAATTTAAAAGCATAATGAACGGAAAGTCAAGTTCTTAACTATGTTCCTAGTTACAAACAAAACACAAAGCAAAATACATTTAAAAGTTGTAGAACAATTGATTTTTATTTATAAATTATTTATAAAAAATTTAAAAATTAGCACATCAATAGTATGCATATTAATAATAATATACAAATGATTATTATTACAAACTCTAGTTCACACGAATTTGGGATGAAGCCAAGCTAAAGTTTGGTAAGGATGTCAAAATTCAAATTTCAATTTTTTAGATTATCCAAATATGATCAATAGCAAAACTTCGATTGCAATAAATTGATTCAACTTTTAAAAATAGAACAAAACGACTGCAATTATTTAAACATATTTTTGACGCATGTCTGATATTAAAGAATTTTGTTCATTAGGAAAATGGCACAAAGATCATCAATCAAATGACAGTAAACTTCAATCAGCGACAACTCGATTCAATCAACTATTGTTTCTCTGATCAGGCATTCCTCTACACCATAAGTTCCTTCTGCACCACCTACTATCGTTGGCAACAATTTTATGGAACAAAGGGTGGATGATAAAGTTTTTAATGGTTTGAAGCGACCAAACAGTACCCGAAGCTGTCAACAGATAATAATGCGATAATTTCTTCCTATTTATCGGATATGGTTCGAGTTTTATCTCAATCGCACCGCTAAGATCTCGCAATTTCTCAATAAACTCCTCATTGTTTTGAACGATATACTCAACGAAAGGCTTACACCAAGACTCATCGGGTAATGCGATATAAAACGTATTGTCTATTATCGGAGCCTTCAGTGAGACCTGAAATCTTGGGCTCAAATCAATGATATGTGATATTTGGCGGGTTTTGAAGAAGTGGTTTAGTGTCAAGAGAGCAGAGAATCCGAACTTGACCAGAGGCGTGTCAATAATACGATTGTTCTCTGTAAGACTACTCACTGAAAGCCACTGTTCGATTGAATCCTTGAAAAAACCTATGACTAAACTACCAGCACTTCTTAGCGGTTTGGTCAAATCAGTTCTGGCCTCAAACATCACATCAGTTCTCATTGCCATCAGTTTTCGTCTTAATTTTCTATCCATATCAGACATGAGTTGATCAGTAGATGAAACAACTCTTCGGTTGACTTTTCTCTTGAAGAACAAGTGATCCTGTCTTTCGAGCCATGCTTTTAATACGACTTCTGCAGTTTTAAACCTCTCTTCCATTATCATCTGTCTTCTCTCACTTTCGTCAGTAACCGATTCATCGATTTGTGGTTCTTTGTAAACAAAATTTTTCTCAAAATAATCATCGATCAGAGCTGTCGAAAAGCGAATACAATCGTGATCTGATTGAGAATAGTCTGCTTTACCACTTGGTTTGATCAATTTGCAAAACTCTTCAGCTATAGTCCACGAGAAACCAAAATATTGATCGTTTGAGTCTTCATTTAATTTAAATGGAATCAAATACCAAGCGCTCGCTCTAAGTTTCCTCTCCTCTTCATTACTTCGATCTCTTTCGCACTCATTATTAAATCTATCCTTGAACTCAATAAACACTTTATCGACCATCTTCTCAACCAGATCGTGAATATCGTTAGTTTCTTGTCTTCCAGTCATATATTTATTCGTTTTACCGTAGGTACCGCTGATTAGAGTAGCCTCACTGTCAACACCGAATCGATTCAACAGATAATATATCTTTACTCGATATGCTTTGAATGCATCCGTCGCAGACTTTTCGTACTTTTCCCAACCTCAAGTTATGAAAAACTTGATCAATAATTCATTTTCAAAGCTAGAGACAATTAATTTGTTTGAATAATTTCTTATACAATACCTTCTAATTTGAAAAAAGCATTTGGTTCGATTTTGATTTTGAGATCAGCTTTTGATTCCATTGCTAAACTAAATCTATCGCAATGTCTGTAAAGTTGACCCAAAACATTTCTTGACAAATAAGTTCTTTTTTGACTAAACTTTTCCATAAAATCGGGGTAAAGTTTAGGCCTTTCTTGCCTTAAAAGTTCAAAAAATGAAGTCATGATTTAAAATATGTGGACGAATGAGTGAAAAATGCGATTTACATACCACTCCATACGCTCAACTTTGCCAGTTTTAGCGAAATCCAGTGAAACCGCATATTTATTCGCTAAAGACATACAAATATCACTAAATATTCCGTCTTTCAATAAATCAGCGTTTGCCAAATGAGCGCTTGCGAGAGGTCCCACGTTATTACTCAATATGTAATCACAATAAAAATCCAAAACATCTTCAACCTCTGCTTCATGTGATAGTTCTTTGGCTTTAGAAGTCGGGAAAAGCATCGCTTCCTTATTCTTGCCTTCGAAAATAAGATTCGAATTCCAAATGACTGCATATTCATCGCCGTCGAGATCACTTCCGGCCATTTCGTCGGGATGCGGTCTCTTACCTTTAGCTGGAAATACAATACAGTCTTTGATGTGATGAAGTTTTTCTATATCAACAGCTTCAAATTTTCTGACATCTCCAGGATGAAGACATGGAAACTTTGTAACCATTATCTCGCCCTTCAATATCTCACATGTATCTTTAGGCATATAGTCTTCGTCGACACACGATAATTGCACAAAAACTCTTCCATAATCAAGACTATCTGTCTCATCCAATACTCCGAACACTATACGACCACAACTCATCGGAACTCTAATTCTAGCTTTCAACTTCAATTCAGAAATTCTGTGATGAATAGCACAATCAACCATTTGTCGAAATATTGGTTCTGATAGAAAAGGAATTCCAGATTTATATAGTTTTCGATAAGGTATGGCTAAAGTGCTTGAATTTTGAAGTAAAGTAGCAGCAGAACATTCGCATAACAGAGAATTCGCCAAATTCTTCAGGTTTTCCATAAGCATCGATAGAAATATTTTAGGCTCAACTTTTAATTGTTCCAAAATAGTAACGAATGGTCTGTTCAGATATAACGGTCGCGGAGCAGAAAGTTTTAAAACACCCAACATTCTGTCATCTGATTCATACTTTTCATACTTTCTCTAAATATAATGTGTTCTCCTTTAAGGTTAGGATTGATCACAAGCATCCCTTTACATCCGCCGAATCTGATCTGCATCGCTGACGGATTATTCTTACATTCAATCTTTAGCTTCTCATAAACTCTTTTCGCCAAATCCACAGAAATCATTCCAATGCCATCACTGAATATATACCTTTGTTCGGTCATCTCTCCGGGTTTATCCTTATCTGGTATGAATGGGCCTTCGATATCAGGTTTGACTTCAATAACAGTATTTTCACTGATATCGATGTGAGTCATGACTTGAGAGAAGGCAAGTCCAAGTCGTGCCACATATTTGGCAACATTTTTCTTAATTTTTTTCATATCTCCGGTCGAATCTCGTATTGAGGCCGCAGTTCTTCCCTCATTATCCCTGGCGTACAAAACCATTCCTGAATCCCTTAATTGACTAGAAGAGCTGCCCAGAAATTCGAACAAACGATCACCAAATCTCACTCCTTTCATGAGTCGAGCTTTAATTACTTTCTCAAGAAATTTGTTCTGACTTTCTCGAGAACCAGTATTTCGAACTGAATAACTCAGCCCTTGCAAGTCGTCTTCGCGTACTGATAAACGAATAGTGAAATCTGGATCAGAATTCACTATAAATCGACTTTTAAGTGTCGGTTGCGGTGGAAGTATGAGGAGTCGAGTCGGAGTTAAAATACATCTTCTTATTTGCTCTGTATCGATATTAAATTTTGGGCTCAATTTTTCATTTTTCAACTTTTCGTTTCTGGTCTTAAAATTATTAAATATTGTCTCCAAAGCCCTGATTGTACGAAAAATAGCGGATCTGTCGATAAGAGCCGAGAGTTCAAAAAGTGTCTCTTCAACAGCGTTGGCATCAATTTTAGCGAAATCTTCAACTTTCTGATTGAATTGATTCGACTCTTTCTTCAGCAATAGTTCATCAGATGCTTGGAATGTATGCGAAAAGACTGAATGATAGGCGTATTTGATGGCAAATGGAAGTGAAATATTGTTTATAAGTTTCTCTCGAATGAAATGATTACCAAAACATTTTTCTGAGGTAATGTTTGCGAAATAAATCGGTACGCGAAGAAAGCGTTTCATAACATATAACAAACGCCACGGATCTGGAAGTTCTTTGTATTTGTCTTTCAGATTATTCTCATTGATAATCTGTCTAATTTCGACCATAAGAACGCTTGACTTGCCGATAGTCTCGGGTTCACAATCCCTGAACTCATTCTCTCTCAACCAAAAAGCACTATTTGGGACCTCATTGTTATGAACACCATAATTGACCTCATTGTTCTTATATACCTTTTGTTTATGTCTATCCCTATTCTTAGGAACAAAGAGCTCTTTGCGCGGTTGATCTGTTTCAACCTTAAACAGAAGCGGCGGATGGTTCAGATTGAAGTAAATTCTCATAACATTGTTGTCAAAGGAAACGATCAAAGAATTGATTGACAAATATTCGTACTCGAGTTTATATCTAAAATTTTTGGTGTGTTTGCCATTATTCCCACCATTTGTTAGTCGAAACTTCAAAGCCAACCGCTTCTTATCGTGACTGAAGTCAGCCGTTATGTCATCCTTAGCGACATTGAGTTCAAGTCCATTATTATTACTATTGTAATGATCGACAAAACGAGTCAAGTCTATAAGAGATCCAAAACTAAATGTATTTAAATTGAATTGCTGGTGAGGAATAAGTCTATCAATTCCAGACAACCACGTAATTGTCTCGGAATTCAATGAAAACAAAGTATTTCTCAGTTTTTCTTCTCCGCAAATGTTAGCCAAAGTCTTCTTAATTTCTTTGACCTCACAGTTTTCGCATTCGATCGAGCCGTTAAACCGAAAAACTCGATCGTCTTCATAGGAATTGCTTCCGTTCGAGCTCACATTAGCCTTAAATGAATTCAATTTAACTGTATTTATCTTATAATCAGATTTACGTATTATTTGCTTCAAGTCTTTAGCAATCGATTCACTTGTTTTTGGTTGGCATTCAATATCTTTACTAGTGATGTCATTGAGAGACCAATGAATCACTTCTACCGAGAGTGGATTTGAGATCAGTTTCGGCTTCTTTTTTGACATAATTATTGCTAACAAATTGAAGAAAATATTTAACTGATTGAAAAATAATTTAGGATTTTTTATAATAAATATTATATATAATATTAAAATAAATAATAAAACTTTTGAACGCTAGCCCAAGCTTACTTTAATTGAAACCAAGAACTAGATACACTATAGTTATTTGCAGCACTCTTACTAGCTTTTAATGCCTGGTGCACTACTCGCCCCGTTGCCCCAATTTCTAACTCAACGTTTGTGGGGATATTCAACTTGATTTAGTCAACTTAGTTAAGTAAGGCAAGTAGTTCACCAATCCAAAGTGCAGTGTTCCACATAACTCTTCTGTATCAAGTACATCTAAATTGAAGCAAGTGCAGAAAAACATTTGCTAATATAGGTTGTTTTCTCATAAAAACATTGATCCTGTTTGTTTTGTTTACCAATTAATGTATTGATATTCTACGGTAAGGATGGACAGCTAGCAACCTAGCATAAGCTAGCCACTACTTAGCATAAGTTATACCTTCTCAGTCAGTAAACTGGTCTAAAATTTAAAAACAAAAACCTAATCCAAGTTGAATGGATATAACTCACACTGTGGGGCAATAGATTTGCCAATTGTACATCCTTACCATAGAATATCAACAACTCAACTGATTTTCACGAACTTTAAATTTAGCGCCAAAATAGCCAAATATTTTCACAAACGAAAACTAACCTTAAAATAATGATTGAATTTCTCCTGATTTTCACTAAAATAAATACTGATTTTTGCGTCAAAGACATAGAACTCCCAGTGAGTTAACTTCTAATAAAAAATTGATTTTCATTTTAGTTAGAAAGATAAAACTTTTTTGTTTAATACTTTTTATTGAGGTATCATCAGTGTTTCAAAACTAAGTTTGTAATCAAAACAATATTGATATCAAGTGGTTCATTGCCATAAGAACAGTACGACGTTTGGTTAAGCATAAAATACGTCATGTAATACGTAACTCTTGTTGAAACTGTTTGAATCAAATTTCAGATTCCTTTAATTCAGCTTTACTTCAGATAAACGATTAACGTCTACATTCATTTTTATTCATAACTTAGAGATTAAATTGTTATATGAGTTGAAAGAGTTAATCAAAAGATGATGTTTTATAAAAAAAATAGTAGGCTTTAGCTTTGATTAAACTAATTAGATATGACTATAGGTTTAGTTATAGAACTTTTTTATACTATTTAGACAGAGTTTTCTTAATTAAGCCTCAATTAACTCAATAACTTAATAATTAAACTTCATTTAGTTAAAAAGAATTATATTACATGTGAATAAGTTATTTATTAGTACTATATAATTGAATGCTAACTAAATAAAAATTCTTAGTTCAAGATCTAGATTTTCAATAGAATTTGCCGAAGATGCACTAACAAAAACCAGAAACTTCTAAGACTCAAACTTTTCCTATTGTAGGTAACATTTTTTATCATTATATTATAAATTACCTTCAGGTTATTGCTTACGATTCATCTACAGACACAAAATGAGTCAAACTTTTATATGGACTACTGTTCAGCTATGCGATTTGGAGGCGTTTTTCAATTAATGCTATTTACTTGAAGTCAAAACTAATAGAATAACTTATGACGCAAGCTATGGTTTAACAGAATATTTTAGAACAAAGCCAATTATCGTGTTTTATCACCAACACTTTAGCTATTCTTTAGTTTGGAATAATAAAGCTATTGATCAAAAGATAAAAATTGAGGAGGCTTATAGTTCAAAATAAAAATTTCGATTGAATAGATCTATCAGAAAACAAGACTATTATTAACAATTTTTCAGTTGACTTTTTTAGATTTCAAACATAATAATTTACACCAACGTTAAAGTAAAAAGAAAGTAATAGAAAATATTACCTTAAACAATAGTATTAAAATAGAGTCTTATTTATAGAACTAAGTACTAAATGAAAGCATCAAATACTATAAAGTATTATATGCTATTCAGAACTTCTTATTTTGTATTATACTCATGAAACTTTCTAACTTTTCAGTTATAGTTATTAACATGATTGTATATCTCGAGTACTGTGGGTTGCAAAAATTAAAAATAGGATTATTAAGGAAGCAAGTATATATTTGAGTATTTATTTTTTAACATTCAAAATTAACAATCAAAATATGACATCAAAGCTTAATTAATATCTCAAATAATTATTAATCTTTAAAAAATTCATGACTGTTTGTTGACAATTAGTGCAACAAAAACAAGTGTATTGCAACCAAGCAATCAAAGCTCAATATGTTTTCAATTTGTTTTTGCCTCGATCCGAGTTTTTAATTTTCTCATAAATTCCTTTATATTTGCGGAAATTTTGTGCAAATTCAACAAATGCTTTGCAACCCATAGTATATATTTTGATTGTTTAATTATGTTATTGCAAAAGTCAAAACTGATTGTAGTTCTTGACAAAGAGCAAATATCATAATCAGTTCATTATTACATAATTATTTTTCTTTTATCTAATCGCCTGAAAGTCTATTTTTTTATAATGATTAACTAATTTTTGACAGAATAATGAACTTGAGTCAGCAAAACAGTATTAGTTTTAATGCTGAAAATCACCCTTATAATTAGCCTATTACGAATTTAAGCCACAACTCTCATTACAGCTCAACACTTGTTGCTCAATCTAATCCATATTCAAATAAGGGTAGGATTTTGCTCAATAAAGAGTATTAAAAGATTAGAGCTGAGATTTCTTATGAATGGTCATACCCTGATTGATGGACATTCACTTTATAGACACTTCATTTGATAGACATTTCATCAAGTAGACAAATTTTCAAGCTATTCAAAATAATTTTTTCAATTTATTCACATTTCCATGGCTTTTAAAATAATTGTATATCAATTAAACTGAAAATGAAGTACATTAAATCTGATATCTGCTAACCTTATAATCTCATGAGAATTTAACACGTGCAATATGTAGACCCATTCAACTATTTTCCAAGTGAATGAAAAGTGATTTTTATTTTGAGTCTATTCAATTTAATATATTAATTTGTTATTTAATTAGAATTTTTCTGCATATTTATATTTGAATTTTGTTAATTAATTAAAGTTTGTAAATCTATCTGAAAACTGTATGAATTAAGGTTCATTGAATCAACCAAAGAGGGAAAATGATTATTTGTCAAAATTTGATTTAATTGGATTGATTAGAATTAACATCAATAATCTCCTCAATAACCAGAATCTTCATTAGCGAATAATTTGTGTATAAAACGAAAAGTCTACGAAATATAATGTCTATTAACTGGGAAGAAACCCTTTTGAATACCTGTTTTTCAATCTAAACGACTTATATCAAATACTTTAATTTTAATTCCGTTTAAAACTATTTTCCTGCCAATAAGTATTTTCATATTCACAGTAGATATAAAGGCTATCTCGAACACATTGCTCAATAATTAACTGTTACACGATTTCAATGCGGGATCAAAATGAGATATAAATGAGAAAAAAATTTGCACAAAACCTGTTGGTTTGACGCGATTAATAAGCGGTTATCTCCAGTTTAACTATTTCTAAATTTTATTTTAATTATACTCTTTGACTTGTGTTCTATCCATATTCAAAAAAGTCAGCACATGTTCCAATGGAAAATAATTGACATCACAAAGTATATCTAACTTTAATGGGATTGGAATTTAAAATTTAAAAGGTATATATCGGTCAGTCAATAAGTTCTCAGCCTTACATTTTTCTGATATCTTTGAATGCTAATTTTGACAGTGACAATAGAGCCGTGTCTCATGAGATCTCATTCTAAAAGTTGATTGATATCTCGTAGTTGTAATAAAATTATAAACTGTCGAAGAAACACTATCAACACATTGGCTCATTAAAAAAAAGAAAGAAAATTTTCTAAGAACATCTGAATGTTTTTTCGACATAACAAAAGCTGTCTAACTTTTTTATCTCTCATTGTAACCAGCTAATTTTTGGTATGCAATCTTTTAAAGCACACCACTATTATTGGTATAAAAATCAGCATTCGAATATATTAGGAAAGTGTTGAGCCGAGAACTTATTGACTGACCTGGTAGTTTAATAGCGTAAGCATAATTGCTTGGCGTACAGTATGTTGTATACTGCATAGCACTGTATCGGAAGTCACACAACTTTACTTTTTGTTTATATTAAATTGTTCATTAATCAATGTTTTAAAATGTTTAATAGTGTTAATAATAATGTCTAAAATAAAAATTAAAAAGTTGAAAAAATTGTTTATTGATATAATTATGAAACAAACCATAGTTATAAACCTTGAATTATCTTATTGAAACATAAGTCACGTATTCAAGTCAATATTTGATAAAACTCAATGTTTGATTTTAGGGTTTGTTCTACAGCTATATTAATCAACTATTTTTTCGACAATTTTGCCTTTCCCTGATAATCAGTTGGCTTAAAGTAGCTCTTGCTATAATATAAAAATGCTTCTGAAGTTATGGGTTTGGATTTTAATACCAGTTGTGTTTGGAATCGATAGCAAACAATTAGTCGACTATGCAGTCAAACAATACAATAAAGTAATTAAAACTGTTAAAACTGGAGTTCAATATCCATCAACAGCTAGTCCATTATCTACTGTATGGGGAACTACGGGTCCAATCAAAGGTCAGTGGACTGCAGGTTTCTATCCAGGACTGCTCTGGTATTTTTATTATTATACTGGAAATGATCAGTGGAAGAATCTTGCGATTCAAGCAACTGATGGCATGTATGACGACCAGTTCAAGACTGACACGCATGATATCGGTTTTATGATAACTTGTTCTTATGGAAATGGATATGATTTTACTCAAAATGCTAGTTATCCTAAAATTATTGCTAATGCAGCACATCACTTAGCACAGAGATTTAGCCGTAAGTGATTATCTAGTATTTTTTAGTATTAGAATATTGTGAAATGGAAAAACTCATGAATTATTAGCTATTGATAGCTTAGAAAAAATTTTCACAGAATATTTGTAGGAATAGTTATAGAAAAAATCAAATAACAATATTTGATTTTTTTCATTCATTAAGCGATAACCGATTATTACTCTGTCACTCATATGTTGCAATAAGTCTATGACTGTTTACATGATAATTATTCTAATAACCTGCATATGATTCTAATTTTATAGCTAAGCGAGTTTTTGGGTGAATAGGTAGAGCTGTAATTTTTCCGATTATTTTGAGTAGTCAAATTTTAATAAAAGACGTTGTTTTATTATTATCTATTATACGAAATTCCATTTAATGACCGTAATTATTATTGAGCCTAATTTAATGCTATACTTCATGCTTAAAAATACTGGATATAACTCATCTTCTACTTAAAGGAAGTGAAATTTATTAAAAGATTTTTGAATATAGATTGAATTTTCTAATGAAGATCAACACTAATATTCGATTTATGTTATGCGAGTATTCATTTTATCGACACTAGTCGATAAACACTTTGGTTAGAGTTAATCTGTGTTTAATTCTGTTGATAACGAATTATAAAATTTAACTAACAAATTATCGAAAACTAGAAGTTTGATTATTAATACCTCTACTAAAACACGTAACTTATTAACAAAAATTATGCTATACTTTATAAAAAAGCGCTCTGCACATTCGTATAATGAAGGCAGGCAGCCTATCCTGAGCTCAATTCATTGTAAGAAAATCATTCATCGGTAAACTAAACTGAGGACTCTCAAATGGTGGGTCACTACCGAAGGGAGGGTCGTTAAAAGCTTCTGATAGGTGGCAGAATTATTTTTTAAAACTATTATAGAAGTGGGTCGCGGAGTTAGATTTTTTGATGGTCATTTTTTGGACTTTAAAATACTTATAGATCATTGAAAGCGCTTAAAATATTGTAAACTTCCATCCAGAGAACTATCAACTAAATAAATAATAATACAAAAAAGATAATTTCATATTGTTTTTTTGTAGAGAGTTATGAATTGCTGAGTACAGAATCAGTACATTCCTTCTGGACATATAAATTAAATAAATATTATGATTTTAATGCTTGAAAATGGATTATAATAGTGCTGAACTAATCTCTACCTGTATTAGTGTTGAAAAACAATACCCAAAATTAGCCGAAGTCGCTATCAATCACGCAATATCTTTTCCTTGAGCTTATTTGTATAAGAAGCATCTTCTCTAGTCTTATTCATCTAAAAACAATAAAGATCTAAATTGAAAGTAGGAAGTAACTTACATGTTTCAATGACTAAAATAGTTCCTAATATTGATGAGCTTTGCAGTAATAAGCTCTCATGGTTTTAATTGAATAAAAATGTTTGACTGAAAAAAGTTCTTTTTAGTGGACGGCGATAATTTTTAGATGTACAGGTGATTCGTGAAAAAAACTGGGAACCAATGAATTAGACAATATAATGATAAATTTTTCCATAACTCTCTAACAATTTAAAATATTTGAAGTTATCTAAATGATAGTTACAAAATGTTTTAACCTGAACAAATATCTTCGCAAACTAGCAATCGTTGGATGCGTTCGTTCATGGAATGATCCGCCGGGACGTAAGGGAGAATTTCTAGTAATAGTGGACAATATGATGAATTTAGAGCTACTTTTTAGAGGCTGGGAAATAACAGGCAATAAGACCTTATATGACATCGCAGTATCTCATGCTAACAGAACCATTAAAGAGCATCTAAGAAAAGATTATAGTAGTTATCATGTCGTGGCATTCAATGAAACCGATGGAACTGTTGTTCGTAAATATACAGCTCAAGGATATGCTAACTGGTCGTGTTGGTCAAGAGGACAATCATGGCTTATCAATGGATTCACCACTACTTATAGATACACAAAAATGGCGCACATTCTAAAAGCAGCAGAAGATGTGAGCAACTATTATATCGATAATCTTCCAGAAGATGGTATCGCATATTGGGATTTTAATGTTCCACGTGATAAATATAAATATATTCCGAGAGATTCCTCTTCTGCATCGATCGCAGCCTCAGGTCTTTTCGAACTTTACGGACACACTAAGAATGAGAAGTATTTGAAGGCAGCGAAAAAGATCATGGACTCGTTGTCTTCGGCTGAATATAGAGCTGACGGATATCCTGAATATAAGTTGCCGGCACTTATTGCTAACGGAACTGTTAGTGGACCAAATGCTGCAAAAGGATCGTCTGATTTGTCTCTCATTTATGGAGATTATTATTATGCGAAAGCGTTTCAATATGTGGATTGAATAATGTTTATGAGATTATCTTATTTGCTATGTATTCAAGCTTAAATAAATATTTTCAATTTTAAATCCAAAAACTCGTTGAATTTTCTGCATAAATTAAGACGAAATTTTGTGCTTTTAAGATGCTTCTAAGGATTCAGATATTATTTCATTTTACAAAGTATGATTAAATAAATACTTTAATGTTTCTAGACTTCAAAATCATTAAAACTTTTCGTGCATCTAATAATCTGAAATTCTCCTTTTATATTTTATCAATTTTTAAAATTGTTATTTTCCATAGAACACTAATAATCAATGATGAGCAATGCTCGAGCACGCTCATCATTGCTAATAATGAACCTTAGAGTCAACAGTCAGTGAAATATGATATTTGTATTATAGAAAATCTCTCTCAAAACTAGCTTATGATACTTATTGCTTTATCAAGACCTTACTAAAATACAAATAATTTATAGCATTTAAAACCAATGAAAAGACTAGGTTCAAAAAATATATTTTCATATCTTATTTTTAACTTTTCTAAAATGCAAAAACTGATGTCAGTAAATTAAGTTAAATTAAGTAAATCGATAAATACATATTTCTCTATTGATATTCATAAGCATGAATAACATCTTATGGAAAATTATCTCATCTGGTGGAAATATCACACAAAGTCGATAAGACCTAACTCGAACACATTGTCTCTAAAACTATCTATAAGCATTATTCCAAATGCGTGATAAAATTAGAGATTCCGTGTGAAAATATCTTATAAAAGTAACTGTGAAACTAATGGCATAGATAGTAATTAACTTAAATTTAAAATGTTATTAAAGTTATGCGTTTTGATTTTAATACCAGTTGTGTTTGGTATTAACAGAAAAGAATTAGTCGACTATGCAGTCAAACAATACAATAAAGTAATTAAAACTGTTAAAACTGGAGTTCAATATCCATTTATGGCTGATCCGTTATCGACTACATGGGAAACTACGGGTCCAGTCAAAGATCAATGGACTGCAGGTTTCTATCCAGGACTGATCTGGTACTTGTATAATTATACTGGAAGTGATCAGTGGAAGAATCTTGCGATTCAAGCAACTGATGGCATGTATGACAACCAGTTCAAGACTGACACGCATGATATCGGTTTTATGATAACTTGTTCTTATGGAAATGGATATGATTTTACTCAGAATGCTAGTTATCCTAAAATTATTGCTAATGCAGCACATCACTTAGCACAAAGATTTAGTCGTAAGTGATTTACAGATTTGTGACTTGAGGAATTAATGACTTATTCATATCATAACTAGTATTTCTATTATTTACAAATATTTAGGGCAAATAAGATAGCAAATCATTAATTACATCAGAATTATAACTGTTGTTCCTTTCAATCGTTCTAGTGAATAGCATATTATTTTAGTTTTATTGTGAAATGATATTTTCATAATACGAATTCGCAACAATAATCGAAAATTTAGTATAATCTAATTGAGAGAAAAATTTAGATACACCAAGTATTTACGATTTTGATTCAAACAATTTCTATATTCGTAGGAATGCGTTGTAAACCTCTAAATTTTAATCCTCAGTACATATATAAATATATTAACTTATATAAGGTCTGACGATAAAATCATTTGCTAAACAAAAAGTTTTGATCAAAGCCATAAATGAGATGATTTATGGAAACAAAATCAAAGACTCTGAATTAATCTTATCGTTATTATTGTAAAATATTGTGCCATTTACGTGAACTCAACTTTTTTTATATGGCTTAGTTAAGTAAAACTTCTACAACAATACGATTGAAAAAATACTTGTAGATGTCTATAGTTTTTGTCATTCAGCTAATCAATCTAAAAATGAATGAAAAACTACTATTTATTTTGGAGTAAAAACCTCTAAAAAGCTAACATTTATTTTATTAATACTATTGTATTCTTCAATAGTTTCCAAAATTCGGGTTACTTTTATAAAGATCTCTAATTAATTGAATAAAACAAATAGACAAATCTAAAGTAAATCTTATCCTACAATGAATAAGACATGAACTTTCCTTTCGCAAATTTTCTGCTCGAACAAGTAGTTTTAAAGTTTTGTAGCAAAATGTATAAAAGTTTTAAGAGTGGTTTATCTAATTCAGCAATCGTTGGATGTGTTCGTTCATGGAATGATCCTCCGGAAAGTAAAGGAGAGTTCTTAGTTATTGTGGATAATATGATGAATTTAGAGCTGCTTTTTAGAGGCTGGGAAATAACAGGCAATAAGACCTTATATGACATCGCCGTATCTCATGCTAACAGAACCATTAAAGAACATCTTCGAAAAGATTATAGCAGTTATCAAGTCGTAGCCTTCAATGAAACCGATGGAACTGTTGTTCGTAGATACACAGCTCGAGGATATGCTGACTGGTCGTGTTGGTCTAAAGGCCAGGCATGGCTTATCAATGGATTGATTACTACCTATAGATACACAAAAATGGCACATATTTTAGAAGCAGTAGAAAATGCGAGCAATTATTATATAGATCATCTTCCAGAAGATGGTATTGCGTATTGGGATTTTGATGTCCCGCATGACGAACACCATAAGTATATTCCGAGAGATTCCTCTTCTGCATCGATTACAGCCTCAGGTCTTTTCGAACTTCATGAACTTACAAAGAATGAGAAGTATTTGAAGACAGCGAAAAAGATTATGGACTCGTTGTCTTCGGCTAAATATAGAGTTGATGGACATCCACAGTTTAGAATACCAGCACTTCTTGCTAATGGGACTACTGCTGGAAAGTTTGATTTGTCTATAATTTTTGGAGATTATTATTACTTGAAAGCGTTGAAATACATTTAGGGAATGAATAAGACTTTCAAAACTATCTTATTTGATATCGATTCGATTTTAAATAAATTTTTTCATTAACTATCATTTCTAATTTTGAGAGTATTAAGATAAAATTGTTTTCAATAATAACGCGATAAGTGAAAGCATTACTTGTCGCATTCTCCAACAAATGATTCAAGTTAATTCAAGTGAGTTCGGAAAGTACAGTAATATTTTTACGATTTTCTTATTAATTTATTAATAAACAATTTGGAGCCACACTTTAGCAGCTGAATGCCACACATCTAATAATTAAGAATAAAATTTTAGATAAATATTAATTACAGCAATATTAAAGTACTGCACGAAATATGAGAGACATTCGAAAATGATTGAGTACATTCTATAGCTTATCAATGGGTTTTCATTGGGTTTCTTACGTTCCGTTCGCATTAGGATTTTTTCCACTATGAAGTCTGTAGAGTCCTATGAAATCAATCATTTTCAGATGTCTCTCATATTTCGTGCAGTACTTTAATGTTACTGTAATTAATATTTATCTAAGATTTTATTCTTAATTATGAGATGTGTGGCATTCCCAAAATATTTGTTAATAAATTAATAAGAAAATCATAAAAATATTACGGCACTTTTCCGGACGCACTTATATATTTAGGACCTTATCAATTATATGAATCACTTTGTATAGTTAAGTTGAATACAGCCTCCAATCAAAGATCTTTGTTATACAGAAAAGTATATATCTTAAAAGTATTTTTGGACTTGATAACCATTGAATGGATAATTATACATATATAATAGAGACGCAATACCCCAGAATTATTAGAAATCTTTCTCTTTGAGATAGTACTGGAATTAAATGGCGTTGAAAATGGTTTAATATTGAGAATAAATGATAACGACTTAATCAGTGGTGAGGAATCAAAAGGCAATGATTGATTTCTTAAAAGTGCATCATTTTCTTGAAATTGCAACTAAATCTTATCACAGACTCATCCGAATTGCTTCGCAACTGATAAAAATCTTTAACAGTTAGATTCTAGTTCAGATCTTGAACGTGGAGTCTGTTAATAAACAATGGTTTTCGTGGTAACAACGAAAAGTATAACAACCCGCATAGATGTTAAATATATTAATGCTAATTGTTCTCCTATCAACACAACTAATAAGTAGCATTTTTGAAAAGATTATAGCAGTTATCAGGTCATAGCATTCAATGAAACCGACGGAACTGTTGTTCGTAGATGCACAACTCAGGGATACGTTTGACTGGTCGTGTTGGTCAAGAAGTCAGTCATGACTTATCAATGGGTTCACCACTACTCATAGATATATGAAAATGACACATTCTATAAGCAGCAGAAAATGTAAACAATTATATTACCGATCATCTTCTAGAAGACGGTATCGCATATAGGGATTTTATTGTCCCTCATAGCAAACACTATAAAGTGCTGTGACTTGTAATAAAAAGTGGAGCAGTAAAAGTGTTGGCTTTACTGCAAACATCAAAACTTAGAAAATTTAGTTCAAAAGAAAAGCTTTTTCTCTTAAAATTTCTAAGTTTTGGTGTTTGCAGTAAAGCCAACACTTTTACTGCTCCAGTTTTTATTACAAGTCACAGTACATCCTGAGAAATTCTTCTGCATCGATCGCAGCCTCAAATCTTTTTTAGACCTTACGAAAATACAAAAATGATCATGGAAATGTCATCTTCGGCTAAATATAGAGCTGATGGACACTGAAAGTATAAAATACTTGCATTTATTGTTAACGGAGCTTTTGGGTGAATCGCATGATTTGTCTATCATTCGCGGAGATTATTTCCTTTTAGTATAGTTCCTTTTAGCATTTAAGCCTTTAAGTATATGATTGATTAAAGTCTGTATTTCTCTTACTGGCTATCAATTTAAGTTTAATTGAAGGATTTCTTTGATTTTTATTTTTGACTTTGAAAGTTTAGAAACTATTTTTTTGTAGGAAAGGAATGAGTGTAAACATTCACTTATCGTGTTTATCAAAGATTTATTAGATAACATTTTTAGCTGTTTTATCCACCAAGATTGATCTTTTATTTACTAAAAAAGAACATCTTGAAAGCAAGTCCCTTATTATGAGGAAAGATATATTCATTCCATAAATATTTACCTATATGAGAAAATTTTTGGTTCATTTATTATTAAATTTAAGCAAGCTTAGAAATGACCAGAAACCGAACGGCAGTGTATTGACCAAAGATATGTAAATTTAATTGATTTTATGGAATGTAACATAACTAATAAGGGATATCAAGAAATTTGTGCCCATATGGTTACTTCTTCACCGTTGCTGTTGAATACTAGACAGTGCTTGTTATTACTTTGACTGATTGATTATCAAACTTAATTTTTTTTCAAGTCATCCTTGACGTCTGATAATGACGTCAATAAGTATCGTTTCCATTAACGGTCGCACAACTGTAACTTCTTAAAAGTGATGAAAATCAAACTCTTTCAGGCTTCTCTCTCTCTCTCTCTCCATTAGTTAGTTTAGTTATCAAATACTTCACATGTGATTGTCACCAAAAGTATATGAAGGAATATAGAGGGTGTAGGAGTTTAAATGATAAACTCGTTCATAACAATTTTATAACTGTATCATAGTCACTCTCAGTAACTGTCGCCGTGCCCAATTAAAACTTAATGTTCATTGATAACAACATGAAGGTTGCTGCGATATGAAACTCCACATGTACAATAATTTTTTGTCAATATAATTTTCAATTTGCTTTGACTACTGTAATTAACGTGAAAAATGTTTTTTATTCTGTATATTTTTATATGTTGGAAGCACGTCATTACAGAACATCTTTTCTGGTTACAATTGCTGGCTAATGAGCTAATAATTGTATTTATTTAAGTATTGAAGATAAAAATATGTACTATCAATGTTTGGAATATTTGTTTAAATAGTCAGACTTGTATCAATTTGTTTGAAAAATTCAAAGCTTGCCAAGAAAAAGTATGTTTTCCATAAGATCATTTCAATAAGTTATTTATAGAATGAATAATTCAAAACTAAAACTTTCAAATACAGGTCTTGTAGTCAGTTTTATAAAATATAACGGAAAATTATTGGAAACATAAATTGTAAAATTGCAAAATACAGTATTAAACTGTATGGATTGAATCATACTATTAAAATTAACGTCATGGAAAATCTTTAGAAATTTCCATCCTTACTTATAGGAAAATAGTTATTATATACTACTGATTTAAGCCTCAATTGTATTTTTCTTAAGAATTTTAACTTAAAATAACTATTGATCAATAGGCTTGAAACACTAAACGAAAATTTTTTTATTTACGCTAATGACTGGGATAACCATGAATTTAAAGCCTCAATGTTCAGTGATATCGCGCATAGCCTGAAGACACAATTATACCGAGAACAGTAAACAATTTCCTCCTTTCACTCTCATAATGCGTTTTAAATGTATTCGCGAAGCTTTGAATAAAGCATAATTTAAAATATTCTTTATATTTTTATCCTTATTTTTAGTATAATACAAATGATACTGCAAAATATAACTATAGAAATTATAATTGACGAAAATATTAATTCGATTTTATTTGCAAAAATTTAAATGTCTTTAGGAATAAGAAAACCCTGACATACACACAAAAAGAGATGTGTGGTTTTAAGAAAAACTAGTTTTACTTATATGACATTGAAACAACTAATAAAAATCTTTGATCGCTTTCAAACTCTAATACTGTTTCTGACTGATGATCTAAAGAGTGATCGATTAAAAAATCAAAAAATTTGATTCTAAATACTTTGGTGAGCTTATTTCCTCGTTATTTTTAATTTATTATGAAGTGATTTCAAGAAAAACTAATTGTAAGCTTTGAAAAGTAGAAAGAAGTAAATTTATTACATAAGAAAATTCCCCTAAGTTGTACATTAACATAATTAGATTCTAGACTAACTTTTAGTTTTCAGATAGAGGTGAGAACTGACTTTAATCAGACGCGACTTTAAGTGAAGTTTTCGTAAAAGTTTATTGCCTACTGAATAGCATTCGTTCGAAGTTTCAACATGTCAAAACATTTAACATTACTATTCGCACCACTTGGTGAACATGGTCACATCAATGCATGTCATGGTTTGGCTGAAGAACTTCGAGATCGTGGACATAGAATTGTTTTCGCAGTCGATAAAGCATTCAAAGGTTGTCTCAGGCAGTACGGATTCGAAGAAGAATTACATGGATCACCCAAAATAGAAAATCAATCAGATTATGAATTTTGGACCAAGTTCATGGTTCAAAATTCTGAAGTTCTTAAATGCTCTCCTATTGAAATAGTAGAAAAATTTGGAGTTAAAGTAGTGGAGAAGATGCTTAACGATAACAAAGAACGAGATGATATCTATAAAGAAATAGTGGAAAGAGTAAAACCTGATGTTATTGTGATTGATTCGTTAGTCTGTTCACCTGCACTAACTAATAGTGGTATACCTTGGGTTTGGTTATTCTCTGCTGCTCCACATATGTGTTTTCCATATATTCATCAATATATTAGCGAAAATCATATTCCTCCTGTATGGTCTGGTGAGTCATGCTCTTCAAAATCAATTCTAATTTATTAAAGTCCAGTTTTATTAAACATTTAAAATGAACAAAGCGATATTTCGGGTTAAAATGAATATTTTATTATTATATAAACTTATTAGTTATGATCCAGTTATGAGATACACTCAATAAATTAATAATTAGAGATAGCAACAAGAGAAAGACAAGTGTTATGTTAACCTCTCTGTGATGTGCGTCAATTCGTTAACACGTTTGATTTTTTCTCTATTACTACATTGAATATGAAATAAGTTTCTTAATGTTCTGTATATTATGATTTGATAGAGGATATTCCCTGACAACTCATCAATTCTGGTTGCTTTTGGGAATTATTAATTTATTGAGTGTGCGCTCATTAATGATATCAAAACATCGAAGTGGTAGTGATTACAGTTGACGAGAAAACTATTCAAAATAGTTTTTAACCGAACTTTAGAATTAGTATTGAGACTGTTTGATTTTATAGTATTGAATATTTTAACATCGAAACCTATTAAAGCTTCTGAATTTAATCTTTATGACAAGTCTTTTATTCATTTGAAAAATTTATGTCAAATAAAAACTCTGTATCATAATAAGTTTATATGTATTGATAAATAATTTTACCAAAAAATATGAAGTTTGATATCAGAGGATTAGAGAGAAAAGTTTAAGGAAAATAAGTGGACAAAAATTTTTATAATCTCAATCTCATAGGTCTACCCCTAAGAGGTAAGAGACAACAGTGGATCGAATTCAGAGAGCAATGGAATGATATTTTCTCACGTATAAGAAATGATTTGAATAAATGGTGTGTTTCAAGAGGAGCACCAGAACTACCACCAAACGCTCTGCATCCACAATCACCATATCTCAACATTTATGTCCACCCACAAGAACTTAATTACCTCGAGCTAAAGCAAATTCCAATGAATTGGTTTCAGGTAGATAGTTTTGTCAGAACTACAGATGAGAAGTTTATAATTCCAGAACAGTTTGCAAGAAAACCTGGAAAACTGATATATCTATCATTGGGAACCATCGGAAGCTCTGACTTGGAATTGATGAAAAGAATTACAGGAATTTTAAGCAAATCTGAACATCGATTTATTGTATCTAAAGGACCACTTCATGACAAATACGAATTGCCAACCAATATGTGGGGACAGAAAACGTTGCCTCAAACTAAGATTTTACCTTTAGTTGATTTGGTTATTACACACGGCGGAAACAGTACAGTAACTGAATCATTTTATTTCGGCAAACCTATGGTTATCTTACCACTATTTGGTGATCAATTTGATAATGCACAGAGAGTCAAAGAGTTGGGTTTTGGTGTAAGACTTAATCCTTATACTTGTAGTGAAGCTGTTTTGTTGGGAGCTTTAAATATAATGCTATCTGATGTGTCGTTGAAACGAAGAATGGATATCATTTCATATAGAATTCAGAATTCGGACGCAAAGAGGAGAGTGGTCGATACACTCGAGGATATTTTCAATGAGTTTGATTAACGCACAAAAAATTGGTACTATATTTTCTGATTGTAATAAAAGTATAATCTCTTCTACTAATATTTGGATGGTTTTTCATCTCCTCAAAAAATCTATTATATAACAGCTTAACATTTATTAGAAGACACGGTGGTAGAAAATGTCCGTAAATGAAATCATAGTTTCAATGATTTCACTAATTATATGTTTCGTCTCATATATATGTAGCCAATGCGGTTTTGCATTCATTTTTAGGAAATTGCAAAAATAGAAATATTATGAAATATAGCTTTGCTCATCATTCTTTGTTTCTTTGAATATATTTCATGTTTTAAATTACAGTTTTATCTATAAATAAATAAATATATATATGTATTTCATTTTCCAGAACAATTCCAGTTTAATAAATATGCTTATAATTATTACGTTATTCTTGTTACGGCTTTGATTTTCCCATGACTTTTATATTAATTAATAAATTTCAGAAATCAAAAATTGCATTCAAAATAATTTTTCTCGAAATTTCTAAATTATATCGCTTCATATTTCCGGGAATAAAAAATCTAGCCATTTTTATCTACCTAGGAATAAAAAAATAATTTTTCAATATATTACGAATTCATCTTTAATTTCTTTAAAAACTATAATTGAAACTCGATGAATGAAAAATATCAGACATAAATAACTATGACAATAACTATTCGGTTTAGCCTCCAGACATTTAATAATTTTATATTATTCAAAACCAACTATCTAAAGAATTTGATATTTCAAAGCCTGCATATATATCTTAAGGAAGATTATATCTTATAGCAAGTTTGGTGAGAGTCTTAGATTTACCACCAGTACAGAATCTTCCTGTATTGTACAGGATTGCGCTCAGTATACAGGTGTACAGTCAGAAATTGAAAAAACAGCAATTGTACAGGATCCATGAATAGTAATGAAATTAAACAAAACATTTGATATCTAATTAGGATAACAGAATTGAAATAATAACTATCTGTTTTGTTTAGGTTGTTTGTTCCGATAGTACATCATTTATAAAGAACAAACTTTTGAGTGATTCTTTGTTAATATTTATAACAAAAAACTCCTGATTATAGTTTGCATTTTATTTTATGCTACCTTGAAATTTTCAAACTAAACAGAGATATTTGTGTTTTAGTAGATTTAATAACAATAAATATTGATCGATTAAATGATGTAATTGATTACTGATAGACACAACTAAAAATAATAGATTCTAAAAAATTTATAAGGGTATCTCTTGTGAAATATTTTGTACAGGACCCAAACGAAGAATAGGTGGTAAGTCTAGAGAATCTTGTATACATTTATCCAATATACAGTATATCTCGAAAAAATTCGCAAAACGCGCTGAAAAAAACTAATCAATTTATTAGTGAATTGATTCACTTGGGTGTCAATGACTTATGAATAAGTGAGATGTACGTTTGAACTTACTAAAAACTGAATCATTAACCCATGCGTTAATTCGTAAACAAAATAGATCTTAATTAGCACAACATAAATGAAAACGAACGCGACCGCCGCAAGCGAATTTAAATTTTATACGAAGCAGGAAATACAAGTGCTAAAGACATCTCAAATAGAATGGGCATACCTTTAAGAACGTGTTATGATGTGTTGAAAAGGGTCAGAAATGGCGAAGGTATCGAACGTAAGCCTGGTTCTGGTAGATTTAGAAAACTGAATGGAGCTGCTCGTAGAAGGATCGCAGTGATAGCAAGAAGAAACCCGAAATTTTCGACCAAGCAAGTGATAGAACGTTTCAATATTTCAGCAGAAACGAAGGTATCTTCTTCAACTGCTTATCGCACTCTTACTGAAATAGGTTACCTTAAGCTCGTACCCCTAACCTAAAAGTACCACCTATGAAAAAAACTAAGAAAAATCGTGTGATATGGGCTCGCAATCACTGTGATGTCGATTGGAATAAAGTAGTCTTTACGGACGAAAGTACTTTTGAGTTTTATCGTACGAAGATTCCCGAATGGGGGAAAAACCGATCAAACAAAGGAGTGCCTAAAAATAGTCCAAAAATAATGATTTGGGGAAGAATCGGCGCTCGTGCGAAGACTTCACTTAAAATAATTATCAGGACTATCGACCGATTCAAGTATCAGGACATCCTGAACGAGTGCCTATTCAGCGAGATGGAAACCCTCTATCATGATGGATGGGTGTTACAACAGGGCGGAGCCCAATCTCATACAGCCCGCGATACTCGTCGATACCTTGCGCAACACAAAATCATTGTTTTGCAATGGCCTGCATTCTCGCCAGATCTCAATCCGATTGAGAATGTGTGAGAATTAATGAAACGGCGTGTGGAGATGGAGTCCAAACTAACTGTGCTTGAATGGAAGGCCGCTATACAAGAAGTTTAGAACAGTCTTTCCGATGACTATCTTAATAAGCTTGTAGGAAGTATGACTAGCCGTCTTTCAGAGTGTATTAAAGCAAAGAGTGCTAAAATTAAGTACTAAATTATATATCTATATACTCAGTAATAAATACTCTTTTGGTGCAAATTATTTATTTTCTAATCAAAATTACTGTTTAGTCGTAAATAAATGTGATTTGATTGCGGATTTTTTCGATATAGTCTGTATATATATATATATATATCCAATATATATCTGATTTCAAAAATTTAATGATTGCTTTATCTAACCAGAAATATAAATGTTAACAATCTTTTAAAAAGTATTTTAATATATTTTAAATTGTAATCTAATATTAATAGTGTCCCAATAGTCATTCAAGATAAATGATTTGTTGCATAATCGAGAGAGTAAATGCGTTCCAGACTAGCTTTCTTCGCGCTCGTATTTTGCATGGATGTACGAATACTATGAAATCTTGCATATCTCAAAACTTTTATCTTAAGTATAAAATTTGGTTAAACTTAATAGACTCATAAGTCATCAATTTATTTAAGTCGTTCACAGTTCATAGTCATAATGATTAAAAATATTCAAAGTTAACATACTTTATTGAATATTATTTAAAATTTGTTAGATGCAACGCTTAATTCATAGTTTTAAAGCGTTATTACTTTACAAACTTTAGTCTTTACTAAACATTAGTCAGATCTCTGATATGAAAGGTTTGAATAGTTCTTTGATATTTATGTTTATGTTTCAAGTTTTAAATTATATTCAATTAAATAACTAACCCTTATTTCTCTCATACTTTAAGCGTTTGGTTTAGAACGCATTTGTTTCCTCGATAGTACTTTTTGAGTTAAAGTTAGTTTTAAAAACATGTTTTCACAAACAATAATTAATAATTTTCGAACTGTCCCTAATCTGAATGTATCGAGGATTGACAGAAACGTTTTAGCGCTCACTGTACAGTTAAAAATGTATTAATCTTCGATCGTATCGCGTCAAAATAGCGCGACAAAAAACGCCACCAAAAATAACGCCGCAATAATAACGCCGACAAAAATAACGCCAATACAAAATGATGCTAGCACAAATAGCGCAAGAAAATAGTATTTAAATATATTTTATGCATGAATATGAACTCCTAGTTTATTAAAAGTTATAAAAGTATCGCACACATTAATGTTTAACATAAATATGTAAAAATAACGGATATTGTAAATATACCTCGCGACAAAAAATCCGGAAAAAATAAGCGTAAAGTTTTTAATGAAAATTACAATATTTTGATCTCAAATTTATCACAAGCAAGCATTTAATTCTAATTATTACAACTAAAAAGAAATAACAATCGAATTCGATTTCCCTATGCAGCTATACGCTTTTCAATTCGTTCTTTCGTACTTTTGTTAAATGACTTCTATACCTCTAATTATAAATTGTCTCATATTTGATTTATTTTCGCGACTCACAGTTAAAATTATTTTGGTTCTTTCTCAACAATATTTTATTTCTCATAAGTAGGGGTGACATAAATATGTAAAATGCATATTTGCATAAAAAGGAATATTTAAGGGTTTATGGGACATAAAAACATAAATGCATGAAATGGAATATTTTAAATAATTTGATCAGTTTATCTAAATTTTATGAAGCTTTGGGCAAAATCTTTGGATATAAAACACTTAAAATAATCTCTGAGTTGTTAAACGGATAGAATTTATCTCTGGAAGAGTTGAATAATAGAGAATTCTCAAAATTTTTGCTTCCATTCCCATAAAAGATGGGATTGGGATTCACATTTTCATCTCTATTGGATAAAAACTTATAAGCTGATGATACTGGGTATCTTAAGTGTGCAACAGTAACTCAATATAATGTTGAGAGAATCTTCAGTGGGCATAAAAATATATTAAGAACAAATAGACTAAAATTTACAAGTGAAAACCAAAGATGTACGTTGTAGTTAAATGCAACAAGAATAACTTCTAATCTTATTAATTAGATATATTTTGTATCAGATTGTCTTTTTGTGTTCCTTCTAATGCATATTTAAGTGCCTATTTCTCAAGTTTTAAAGGCATATTTGCATACATATTTCTGAAAAATAAAAGCATATTTTTGCCACTCCTACTCATAAGTGTTGAATCGAGTTTAGGTCGGAAAAGTTAATTCTTAAAATATGCCATGAGTTTTTTTGTCGTAAGGATTTCAATTTAAATTTATAGGTTAAAGATATGTGAAATTTTTCGCGTAATATAAATTAATACTAATATTATTAGCAATACATCTTATTAAAGACTCTTTAAAAATCTATAAAAATTATTATTATTGTGTAATCTTCCTTGGTGTTATTTTGTATAGGCGTTATTTTGGCGCTAAATCATCCTCGATAGTAACTAGAATAAAGTAATGCGGTAAGGTGTTTCCAAAAGATTATTCATGCATTTACAAAAGTATATTCAATAAGCACGTTATTACATGCGCTAATACCTAACTGTCTGAGCGTTTGAGTTAATAAAAGTAAGCTAAAATCCTAGGCGTCAGCAAAAGCAGTCAGTACAGGTATCAGAAACACTTTTGCACTATATTTTAATACACTGTTACGTATACACGTTTAAATGCGTTCAACTTATCAAAGTATACCTACACATGTCAATCAAATGATTAATAGAGTCAAATCACTTGTGATACTGTAAAACTTGAAATTGAAAATCCACCAGAAGCAGCACAGAATGGACACACGTCAAAAGTCCGGATGCAGTGTGTATCATAAGAAACATACTCTTAAAACGTAGGAACAAGCTCTCCATCAAAAGCTTCAGTATCTATCGAAGATTAATAAGTTATTATGTGTATAATCCAAATATTATATATTACAGTATTCTTTTTATAGCTTTAAAGAACACTTACAAAATTTTGGTATGGTTTGATTACTAGATTCATGATATACAATAAATGTGTTATAAACCTGAAGCGACTATTTTAGTTGGCGGGTTAAAGCGAGGTTTCGTTTATAAACATTACCCATCAGTCATATTTATTTTTCGGTGTTTAATACATCCGTACTGTTATAAATCTTGTAATCATAACGTGTAAGAGTTTTTAAGTACTCTAGAACTATAAAAGGATACAATGAAATAATAAGTATTTTGATTGCAAACTCTAAACAGAAATTTTTGGTTAAATCATTAACATAGGTCATGAAAACGAAAAATATTCGATTGCCTGGACCTGAAGTGTCAATTATAGTTCTTATCGGTAGTTAGCAACTCGACCTATAATAATGACTCGAATGAGACAACCAACGAATATGCAAATCACGAGTCACAAACATATTAGACATTATATGGAATAAAACAATAGAAATATTTACCACTATAAGATTAGGAGTCATCGCTATTACCACCTCCACCACCACCTTCAAAGGATCATTGGTGGTCGATGTCACTAAATTTTACGTTCTGTCAGAGTAAATTACAAACATCGAGAACCAACAGGTGGTAAGGATGAAGGCCCCAAACAAAACGATAAAGATGAAAACGAAAAACTAGTACTCAAAACATTCGAACATCAAATTACAGAATCAAAAACTATATCAACGAATTATCTGAAGCTGTGAATCAAATGTAAAAGACTCTCTAGCTTTAAAACTAGAGACTTATCTATCACTTACATCAAATATATTGCTTGAAATAATAGACAAATGCAAGCCCAAGAAAGTCGATCCGTGATTTTACAGATGTTCTGCATACATGTATCTCTACTTTTGTTAAAAACTGCCCACTAAAAACTACAAAACATGTGAACTATTTACTGAATGAAATTTAAAATCTGATAATCAGATACAAAGTCTTGAGATATTAGTTTTACGAGTCGACCCTTAATAGTACTGTCACGTTTATTCTTTACGTGAGACAATGTTTTTTGGGATCGCTTTTAATCCTCACACACTGGAAATTAAGTATTGAGTCTAAGACTCGATTAAATTCTAGTCTGAGGATATAAATTTACAGTATATATGTGTGTAAAAGTTTAGTTGAAAAAAATAACGCCGCTTGCTGTTTGTCTTGATTCAATGTTCCAGGTGCCATGCAGATTGTGTTGGGACGTTTTTTAATATATAATTAAATTAAATACACAATAGAGTTTGTCATAAAAAAATTTTATTTAAAATTCACAAAAAAACACATACATATATTTAACAACACTTTCTTTTAAAGTTTTCACGACCAGGAGCACAACTTTACTTTGCTACTGCAAAAGAAGGAATGATTCTTAGGTTATTTCAGTCGACTTTGTTGGTGTCTAGCATTTTCCCACCGAAAAACCTTCCATAATTTGTTCACAAACAGTCCAAAGTATTCGCAAACAGTTTTGTTACTTTGACCATCCAATGGTCAAATTATCCAAAGTTTCTATTTGTTTATGTATTATAGTTCTGTTACTTTGACCATCCAATGGTCAAAGTATCTGGTTTTTATTTGTTTATATCTATTTGTTAAACTAAAGGTTATAATTAAATTTGTGTGCGTGTGTGTGCGTGTGTGTGTGTGTGTGTGTGTGTGTGTGTGTGTGTGTGTTTGATTGTATGTTTATTTTTATTTTTATTTTATTTTTGTATTTTTTACAGTACTCATTCAATCATATGATGGCATTCAATGAGATAATGTTTAAATCATCCATTAAATTATCATTTTATTTAAAACATTTAGAGCAAAATTATTGATATTTATCAAACATTCTCATCCTAAACAACTCTTAAAAGTTTTGAATTTTTCAAAAGTCGTTAGATAAAACTGAAAAATATTTAGAAAACGAATAATCTATAAAATTATAAGTTGAGAACTTTAGAGGAATTTACTTTTATTCATCAAATTGAGTCAATATTTTCATTAGAATTAACATTTGTTTTGCAATTCAACCGGATCATAATATATGTCTATCTTGTCAATATGAACATATTCCTATCCTGTCAATGCATATATATTCCTATCCTGTCGGCACAAACATATTCCTATCCTGTCAAAAACATATTAAAACGCCTACATAACGTGTATTTAAGGACGGGAATGAAGCTAAAACTGTTCATTTTTAATTGATAACTACTCAATTAAAACATAAGAAATGGAAGTAAAATTTGTGTTATTTGTTTTAACTGTGGCAATTACTTCTGCTCATGAAATAAGACTCAGAAATAAATGTCCGTTCACAGTATGGCCCGGAATATTAGGTAATCCGCAGAAAGGCACTCCAGAGAACGGAGGCTTCGCTCTAGCTCAATGGGGTGTTCGTAGCTTTCAAGTTGGTAACGGTTGGGGCGGAAGAATATGGGGTCGAACTGAATGTGATGGAAGCGGACATTGTGTTACTGGAGATTGCGGTGAGTTATTAAATTATATTTTATGTCTTTAAACTATTAATACAAATCAAGTACTGAAATCAAAATTTTCGTTCAGGCCATTCATCATTGAAATGTATTTCAGTTCTTCATCTCTAAAAATTTTTCCCAATCAGGACTTGACTCAAAAATTTAATTATTTTCCCTAAATTATTAGGCAATAGGATCGCGTGTAATGGTGCCGGGGGTGTACCACCGGTCACTTTAGCGGAATTCACACTCGACGGTTGGGGTGGACAAGACTACTATGACATCAGTCTAGTCGATGGTTACAATCTTCCTATGCAGATCGTGCCCATTGCTGGAACTTTCAGAAAGGTTGGAGACAGCAAATACGATTGCAATACGGCCGGTTGTTACGCAGACCTGAATGCTCGCTGTCCGGCAGAGCTGGCGGTTAAAAATAATGGCGGATGGACAGTCGCATGTAAGAGTGCGTGTATGCAATTCAATACTGATCAGTATTGTTGTAGAGGAGCTTACGGTACGCCAGACACTTGTAAGAGCAGTAATTGGCCGACAAACTATCCATCGATTTTCAAGACTGCATGTCCTGATGCTTACAGCTATGCATATGATGATACTACTAGCACTTTCACCTGTCACGGAAACCCTACTACTGGCTATGAAATTGTCTTTTGCCCATAAAATTATTTTATCTTTTAGATAGCATTATACTAAGATAATGTTATTTATCTTAGAGCTTAGATAAGATGAAAATATTAATTAAATGAATGCAAACTCATCAAAAAAAAAATTGAATCGATTTCTTATACACCTTAAGAATTCAGAAATTTATTATGAGTTCAAAGAGGAGACTCAGTTATTAATATGTTAATGACGGTTCTTAGAATCAATTTTATCATATGTTCTCGTTAATACCAATCATATGATAACTATTGTTTGATATAGCAATACAAAGCATCACATTATTGGATAGACTCAAAAATTTTGAAATTTGAATAGCTACTATCTGATGTAAAGTTCTTATTACTAAAAGGGAACAAAAGAAAAATTGTTGGGAATAACAGACAACATATGGTAACGTAATTCAATTATCAAAACACAAGCAGATGTAAAAAATACAAAATTTTCTGCAATTTAAAACTAGAAAAATGTTCTTCGTCTTATATCTTCCATAAACAAAAGAATGAGAAATTGACAGATAATTTTGAAGCTTCCAAGCATGTTAAATATTAGAGTTAACTTCTATTATGTAAAACATGAAATTTTGCTACACACTGGAAAATTCATTCGTTGCCCAGCTTTCTGGTTGTAATCCAGGTAAACCATTTATAGCTTCAGTTTTATGCGTGTTTATTGTTAGGTTTTTATCATAAGAATTTTCTATAGAATTCAACTGTAATGAGCATATCTTGAGAGACCCATGTCTTAAATAAGATCTAATTGAATGAGTTTTGTCAAATAGTTAACTTCAAAGTAAATTTTTACTTATATTCGATTAACCACTTAATTGCTTTAAATAAAAAGTTATAAGTTATTAGTAATAGTTTCAGTGGATCAGATGGATCAGTGGATTTATAGGAATTTCTAATAAGTGACTTAACACGTTCTTTCTATGCTTCCAAATAAATATTTTTGAAGTGAAATACCTGATAAAACGCATTCAAGTGTAGTCTTAGTGCAGCGTTAAAGTGGTGGCCAGCGTCCATTTTTATTTCTCCTGAATATATACAAGTTTTTATTATATCATATCTTTTTTATTGCTATTACTACTCAATATTATTAATATTTCTCAGTCTTTCTTTTATGATGAGAATAGAGTTTTTTACCTGACTTCATACTAAATACTCTATTTAGGAGAACTAAAGTTGATTACTTCAATGTATAATTAAATTTCATGTTTTACATGATAGAAATTGACTCTAATATTGATATGTTTTGAAAATTTTAATATCTTCTGTCAATTTTTCATTGTTTTATCTATGAAAAACATGAAAAAAACATATTTTTCTAGTTTAAATTGCAGAAGATTTTTTTTTCACATATGCTTGTGTTT
Source organism: Archegozetes longisetosus (assembly GCA_018873245.2). Taxonomy (NCBI): domain Eukaryota; kingdom Metazoa; phylum Arthropoda; class Arachnida; order Sarcoptiformes; family Trhypochthoniidae; genus Archegozetes; species Archegozetes longisetosus. The sequence continues at coordinate 9,481,084 of JAEMBT020000008.1, read as the reverse complement.
TGATAATTTAAACACGTTTACATATGTTATTTATTATTTCCAACAATTTTCCATTGTTCCTTTTATTAATAAGTACTTAATGTCAGATAATAGTTATTCAAATTTCAAATTTTTTTCGAAACATTTTTTAGGGACTGACATACATCTGATTGAATTGCAAAATAAGTGCTAATTCTAATGAAAAAACTGACTCAATTTGATGAATAAAAGTTCTAAAGTTCACTTCTCATAATATTATAGATTATTCGTCTTCTAAATATTTTTCATATAAAAAATTTATTAGTTCTGGTTTATTTCAGAAATATCTATGGAATACACTTAATTGAGAAGTGATATTATTTTTATAACTCGAAGTATATGGATTCAAACCATGAAAGATTAGAAAGAATGAATACGTGAAACCGAAAATCCATATTAAGAAAGCACTATTAACTTCAATCAATCCAAGAAGTTTCACATTTATAGAAGTGGAAAAATATTCAGATTTAGATACCAATTTAATCTGAAATTATTTTGAAAATTTAATAATTTTGAAATAAGTAATTTTAAAGTTCTTACTTTTTTAAACGAGATTTCGAACTATCACTTTGTCTCGAAAGAAAAAATTCGTTCATGAATCTCGATGTTTTTGAAGATTCTCTACTTATATCAGCTGTTTGTTTAACTATGTATATGAGGACTGCTATCTTGTAAATTAGAAATTCCAAGTCTACGGACAGAACAATGGATGTTTGATCTTTGATATCATAAATCAAGTCCTCAATGGCCATCATTATTGCCAACACAAACGTAAAAAAGAAACAAGAAAGCGGAAGACTGAATATTTCATTGAAAACTTGCATTTTCTTTATGTTAGCTTTGAACCAATCGATAAAAACTTGTAAATCTTCAGGGTCTCGATCATTTCTGTTAGTTATAAATTGGATATGTTCATTGAGATGTTTAAATCGAGAGCAAACTATCCAACAGCTAGTCACATAGAATATTTGTGTGCATAGATTAAGAAAGTAAATTGGCAAACAAATTGATTTGTGGTATGGAAAACTAATTTCATTGCTTTTTAATTGCTTATCATCAAATATTAATATAAAGGCAATTGCATAATATAAGAATACCAGTAATGACACTAAAATTAAAACAGTAAAACGAATTTTTAAATTGCGATTGCTCAATGAATGGTTTGTTCGAATAGGATTTTTGTTATTAAAAAGCAAAGCTTCCAGTTTTTTCTTATCAATAAGAATCTTGACCATTTGTATTGATAAGTAAATAGAATCCATTAATATCTTGATAGCAATCCATCCGAATCTTTTACTTTGGAGAGGACTAAATAGAATGCTTAGCATGTAATAAAAGGACATGCATAAATATATGCTTATAATAATGATGAATAAATGAAGAAGGGATTCATTTAGAAATCTTCTGGTGCACATAGACTTAGAATAAGCTGAAATTCGTTCACGTAAGCATCTCGGCGGTTCCTCCAAACGCATTTCATTGTTTACGTCTTCGTCAGTCTGTGGATTAGATTGAGCCGATTCGACATTGAAAAAATTATTTAGCCCTGTATTTTCAACAAGTTCATCATTTAATGTGACATCAACTGAATATTGAAAATTTTCAGCATTAATTTGAGTGAAGCTTTCATCTAAACAGATACTTTTCAATATAATCCTAGATTCTTCATTCCTTTCCCTAAAAATTCATAGAATACTAATCTTTATTTAGATATTAGAAAATTTTCATACTTCTAACTTTCAAACATTAATCAATAAACCAAACTGAAGGATACGAAAGCGATTTCTTAAAGGTTCTCAAGTTTGAAAAATAGAACTCTCCGTAAAAGAGTGAGAAATGAAAATTATACTGATTTACATTTTATGATAATACTGCTAAAACTGCAGCGAAAAAACCTGCAGCGATATTACGAAAAAAATTAAGAACTATATTATTTGATAGTATGAAGCTGAATTATAATTTTAAATAAAAAGTAGTATCGATTTCTTATTATCATATTTAGTCGTAATAATAATTAGATTCTCCCAAAAGTTGTGTCATTGAAAATATGCATTCATTATGAAAATAATACATATCTCATATCTCATATCTCATAAGATTTTTGTTTGGAAACGTAAACACAAGTCGAAGCTCAGTTCTTGACCTCCATAACTTAGAGCAACTAAAGTCGTATATACACGGTTTGAGAGAAAAGGAGGATGCCAAGACCCTGTGGGACCATTGCCTAAATTGATTCCCCAACAAGCTATATATTTTTGGAAAGGTCTCGGCAAGAAAAGATTGTCAATGAGTACAACTTGAAGTAGTGTTGATTCCGTCCCTGGAACGAAACGGGAATGGAACTGGAACGGTATTAAAAAATGCTTAAAGAACGGAATAGGAATGGAACTGAAATAAAAAATATTGGACAGAACTGAATAGGAACGGAACGGAATGAAATCAAGAACGTAAAACAGAACTGAATATGAATGGAATGGAATAAAATCCGAAAATCAACATCTCTAACACGTCGTATCGGAAAATAAACAAATCTGTAAAGCTTTACAAATTTAAGTTATGAGTCTAATGGCTTATTTTAGGCTAAAATAAAGGTTAAAATTAAAGAACGGAATAGAAACGGAATTAAAGTTCTGTTTAAGAACGGGATAGGAACGGAATAAGGTTGAAAATTCCCTTTAAGAACGGAATAGGAACGAAACTGAATAAAAAATTTGGAACGGAATCAACACTACCTTGAAGTAACGTAGCGTAACGGAAATAGAGGGCAAAAATGGGTCGGCACAGTTTCACATGTCGGTCCGCTGGCGGATCAGGTCGCGACACAGGAACTCTATAAAGTACTTTATCTACGTTTTAGTAGATAGAGCACTTTCCGGTGCTGCAGCCATTTCGAGCACTGTTGTCAGTGCAAAAATGGCCAGAGAACCGTCGGATGTTGTGCACACATAATGACGGTTCTCTGGTTTCTCGGGTATGGCAGATATCAGCCTGAGATTCATATACCTGCAGAGTCGCTGAGCAGTCTGTGTAGTGTTTGAAAGCATTGACTATGAAAAATTGGAATGATTTATTTATCTATATTTTTATTTTAATTATACTTTATCTTTCGCTCTTAGCCTTTTATATGACCTTGAAATATTTAATATTATATATATTTGTAACCTACACTTGATACTGAGCCTTTTGATATCTCTTTTGTTACGAAAAATTCACTTTTTTCTGGGGTCAAAAAAGGTCAATATCTCGTGAACGCCATGACCCAGTCATAAAAATTTATATATTTAGACTACACGTCATGCTTGATATTTTGACATCGGAATATATTTGAAATCAAGATAGGCCATTTCTTGTCATCCTCCTTTCATATTTTTTTTATTAATGAGTGGCACTGCGTGACAACAGCGTAAGTTCGAAACGCCATCTATCAACTAAAATTCAGATAACAAGCAAAATATAATAGATTTTTTTGCTTAGTTCACCAGAAGCGTTGATTTCACATGAGCGAGTAGTACTTAGGGGACAATCAAAAGCAATGTAGTCCTACCAGCAGACGGGGCGTACGGTAAAAGGTAAACATAGACGACAAAGGTCGACAGTGTTGGTGACAGGGGGAAGACGGGAAGCGACATCACCTTAAGGTCATTTATTGGGGAACAAAAAGATCATTTAAGAGATTTTACTAATCTATAGGGAGGGGTCACAAAACTAGTGCCGATATCATTTGAATAGATAGTGAAAAACGACAAAAGCGACATATGGCTGGCAGGAGTGCAAAACACTCGATTTTGTGTCGACATCGTTTTTTAATGTCCCCTTATATAAATTTTATTTGAGTCATATAAGTCATATTCATATAAATGACACAAATTTGAATGATTGTCAAGTGATTAGGGTTTATGATGAAAGAGTTGTGTATCTTGACAAAATGCTTGTTGAGTTTTGATTAACAAATTCATTGATATCAAAAACCTGTGTAATTAAAAGAGTCTATGATCTTAAGCCGTCTCTATATTGCAATCTCTCAAGATTTGAACTTAATATTTTCGCTCATTTCTTTCGACTCTATATAGATGATAGATCTTGAATCGAAACCACAAGATGTTTCAAATTAAAAAAATTTCGGTTGGTTTTTTATTCAATGATTCAGAGACATAGATTTCTTAAAATAATTTTTAAAGGGAAATATCTTTAATACTGTCTATCCTAACAAACATATTTTGCATTTATATCCTGTTTCTATTAAAAAAAAATCTAGTTCGTTCTAAAAGTTATCTTTCAGGGTCGAAAATGAGAAAATTACGTAAAAGTCACTCTTTGCAATTTTTACCAATTTTTCATAAAAATTTGCAATTTAGATGATAAACGTTTGTATAGAGCTGAGCATAAAGGATCTGAGATCCTTCAGACCTCTGGACCTGAGGTCCTTTCAGGTCCAATCCGAGTCCTAGTCCTTAATATTGGTTTATATTCAACATTGATTCTTAAAAAATGGTTCGTGTCCAGTCCAGGACTTTAGGACCTCGTGAAATGATAATATAAGTGATGAAAATAAAAATTTTAATGAGTTTCAAATAGTGGTATCCATGAACCATACGTGAATTTACGGTACTATCATTAAGTCAATTAATCCTTTCATAATTAATAAACACAACAGAAAATGACTTAACGTAATAAACTATATGCGAAATCATGCATAGAAACTATTGATACGCATATTGGTACTTTTTATTCAAATAAACAAAATATATTTGAGATTCAGGTGCAGGTCCGGATCTTTAGAATAGATCGTGTAAGTGGTTCAGGTCTAGATCTTCAAACAGAAGTTCACATACATATACAGATCTTTCGGAAAGACCTCTAGGACCGGAACCTTCTCAGTACTACGATTGTAGATCGAAAATATTTTTCATAACTTACATTTTATAAATAAAGATGAATATTTCTTACAATAATAATAAATTTTGCATTAATTTATTTCAAACGTTTAGTATGTTTTCTATTTCATAATAATACTCGTGCAAAAGTAATATTAAAGTTGATTTCCAAACTTGATTTTATTTAATTAATGAAAATTACTTGACAATCAATCAGAACTATGAAAAAGTTTTCCTTTAAGAAATGAATGACTATTATTAAATGTTAATAAGAGCTTAAACAATAGAATTATTTATAGAACAATTAGTTCAGATGTGATAAACCTTTAGTACAAAGGAAAATTCTAAAAATACAAGGGAATCAGCCTAAAAATATTTATTTTCACTTGATATTATATTGGAAGCTTATTTGTGATTAATATCTTTATCATATGTCTTTATGCGATAATGTTCGAACTATTCGAATTCAAAGTATGAATTTTTGATTTGATTATTTTTTAAAACATAATTCGAGAACGGAAGGCGTTAGAGGTTTATATTTTTTCTGAGGAATACTAAGAATATTTTTTTCAGAATATAGCTAGTGTACACACCAAAATTTTATTAGAAAACTTACTAAGAATTCGTGTTATATCTAAATTTATACATGTTAATCCATGTTGTGACGGTTATTATAAAATGCATTACTTAACCCTTCGTCACAACTTAACTTCTGAAAACGTAAAATTAACTGTGGGGTAAAATGTTACCCCACGTCTTCCACGCTTTATATCTTTTCCAGGTTAGTCCGGAATGTTTTCAGAATGAAAGTTAGTCCTTATTTTTAATGTTTTCATTAATTAATTAATTTAATTCTAGTTATTATCTGCTACAGCGTCATCAGCTGTTCAATTGCTAGTAGCGACATTACAGCGCTGCGACACATATAGTAAACACAAAGCACTGCGATATTAGGGAAAATTTCTGTCCTCACAAAGATATGTTGCCAGAAAATAATTTTTTGAAATAAAGTTATAATTCCAAATTAATCAGGATTTTTGTGATTTATAGTCAGATATATGACTGAGGAATAGCTAAATTTTCAAGAATTGACGACATTCTGTTGATTTTAGCGAGATTTTTAAAGTCAAAATTGGGAACATTTTAACCCACAGTTGTGACGAAGGGTTAATCTTGAGGTGTGAATAATATTAATATAATTTTTTATAGATGGATTTTTAGGTTATAGCAAATTTTGAAAGTTTATTTCTTTGAATAATTTCTAGTCTATTCTAATTTTTCCGCATTAAAGTGTTATTTTTAATATTATTGGAGGAATAATTTTTGCAAAATCTTAATAGTTTTTAAATATCTTAACTTCAAAGATTTTTAGGTTTTTCTGACGGATCAAAGGTTAAAATCATAATTAGTACCTTGTATTATTTTGTGTATTGTATAATTGAAAAAGTTTTTAAAACTCGATATCTTAAGGCCATTTTCAATAAAAACCAAAATAGCTCTTTGGTGCAATAGCTGGTGTGATGTTTGAAAAGTTTTACAATTTACCAAAATACATTTATCTTATCATAAGTTTTATTCTGAGTATTATTATAAGTTTATTATAATTTATGAGTTCCTCAATGGGAACGATATTTCTGAAGGTTAACGAAGACAGTCTAAACTAAACTACAATAGAACCTCTTTATTTTGAACCCTCTTCTGTCAAAAAATTTTGTTCAAAATAGCGAGTTTTCAAAATAGCCGGTACAATGAAAAAATTCTGAAATAAAGGTTTCGCAAAAAATGCAATATTTGTATGATTAACACTAAGATATTACTTAGATTGGGGTTCAGATTTGAGGCTCATCCACGAATTTCTAGAACCTGAACAACTCAGTAATATTAACAATAATGATTTTTTTGTGAAAATTTGATGTGATTAGTGTGTATATGGCAGAGCTGGGGCATACGAGCTTGTACTTTGAAAATTCATTAAAAAGTGAACTTTTATATCATTTTGAGAAGAATTTGTTAAAATACTTCAGAAAATTACCTAGAATTAATCAAAAAACCTGGGACAGCACGACTAGTACTCTCTTGTACGCTTTAAAATTCATGAGAAATTAGCTGATTTTCATCAAATAAAACATAAAATCTCACAAAATAATCAATATAAGCCTAAAAATCAATCAGAAAGCTGAGACAGTACGAGCTCGTACTTTATCGTACCCTCTAAAATTCATGAAAAAAATAGTAGAATTACCATCAAGTCAAACAAGAAAGCTCACAAAACAACCAATAATCATCTAAAATCAATAAAAAATCCTAGGACAGTATGAGTCATTGCAAATCATTAGAAAGTGAAGTTTTTATATCGTTTTCTGAAGAATTTAGGTAACAAACTAAAAACAATCACCTAAAATCATTATACTTTTCTGGGACAGTACGAATTCGTACAACTAAATTTCATGAGAATAAAACGCTGGGATAGCACGACTCGCACCCTATGAAAGTGAACATTTTATACCGTTCCGTGTACATTTTAAGCTAAAATTACCATAATTTACTTTTACAACTCTGGGACGTACGACTTACTAGTTCTTTAGCGCGCCATCATTTCGGAACAAAAAATGATGCCCTCTACCCCTCCACCTCCCTTCATACCAATTCAATATCTCAAAATATCATAATGTTAACCCGTGCGTATTATACTTAAGTCTATGTTTTAATTTCTGAGTATCTGCCATACATAAGTTGCGCTTCTGAGAAATGCAATAAAATGATCTAATATATCTATTTCTTATCAAGAATAACTACTGTCTATTTTCAAAATAATTGCACTAACAGATATTAAGGAGCTAAATTATTATAAAGTTAATTAAATCCTATCACGCAGTTAAGAAGTTCAGTTGTTTATTTTTTAAACATATTTGGGTGTCAATTAAAAATTAGCAACAATGAGAAAGACTAAACAGATGTTTATAATAAAATACAAAAGTAAATTATGACTTTTCTTGGAAAGCAATTTTTATTCACTGACAAATAATTTCATACATGATCTATCGTCACCAATGTAACTATTGAAACGATAGTGGTAAATATTTTATATTTAATAGGATACCAAAGTATATTTCTTGCACCTTTTATATAAATTTTTTTAATATATAGATTTAACAAAAGGAGGCCAATATTTTCCTATCGACCAGTGGGCTCCATCCGATTTTGATGAGTGACATATCATTTGAAAGGTCTTTTGACGCTGAACACAAAAGTTTATAGGGAGTTTTTACCAAAATCAATAGTTTTCGAGTTATGAGGGAAAAATCACCTTATGTTAAAAATAAATTTTTTCGCGTTTTTAGCCACAAAAATATAACATTTGTGTTACCCGCTTCCTACCACGTGAAGTTAAACCCGAAGGAAGCATAAAACTGCACAATTGGATCTCGAACCTTCCATTCTCGTTACTATGCTCAGCATAGTAACTTCGGGCTTGTCTGAGTTGGTATGTACTCAGTGCTATTCTATAGAGATCGGACTCGATGAGAACTGGAAAATCTTCCAGCGACTTCTCAGACATTTTGTTAAACTGAGCTGATCTTCCATTTAACCTTTGAGTTTCGATCAGCGAACTCAAGAGCTTTGGTTTATGGAAGAGTGTAACACTACTGGGAGCACTTCTAGATCTCAAAGCTGGTGGTTTTTGGATTTAGAGACCAGTTACATAACAGTGTCAAGTGGACTATTGATGTATTAACTTTGTTGAACTGAGTCTATTGGTACCCAACTTCGGGCTCTGGATCACTTGGTTTGCTATCGATCGCTCTAAGCATGACTTATTTTTGACCTAGTTGCCTTTCTATTAGTCTGTAGAGGCTTCCTCCATGGTACGGATCTAATTCGGCTTTACGAGACCTTTCTAAATATATGAATATTAAAAGGGTTTTGGCTTTAATACGCATAAATTGTTAATTGCCGTTCCGAACCTTTTGGAGCTTATAACTCGGAAACGGAAAGACAGACTATAACTTATATATATATTTGAACTCAGCAAAGTAAGATCTATCCAATGATACTAAAATCAGGGGTCCAAAAATATTGATCTTTCAATTTGAAACTAAATGAGAAAATTTGTAAACTACACTTATAATAAATTTATTATGTGAAGTACAATAATTAAAACTGAAATTAACAAATTATTGGTTAATTAACTTTAAAGTTTTTTACTTATTATAACATTTTGCTTAATTATTACTTTTCCAAATATACGACTGTAGAGATTGTGCAGAAATAGTGTGAGAAATTACTCCTTGTTTTGATTTAATAGTTAAATCAACCGGTTCTTGATTTTTGTTTTGAACAATAACAACAGTCGCATTGTCGGGTCTGATCAGAGCCACAGAAAACAAGTTATTTACTTTTGAGTTTTCATCAAGTGCTACTCTAACAGAACCCGGAGGAAGGAATTTACTAAAGTGTCCCATAGAGTAATACATGGGTTGTTTATAGTACTCTTTTGATGTATGATTAATTAAAAGCGGAGAATCAAATGTAACTGATTGACTAATTCTCGGATACCCATGTTCATCAAGAACCATATTCCAGTCTACCCATCCAGTAACATTGTAGTTAAGGTCCTTTTTTACAGTTAACAAAAATTATAAAATATTTAAAAATCGATAGTTAGTTAAACTTTGAGGTGAGTTATAGCTAAAAAATTGAAATTTTAATTTATACCTGAATTATATCATGAGCATATTTCTCTCCATTACTCCAACTTCCGATTTTAGGTCTTTGTAAAATACAGGCCTCAGTCGCTAACAGAAAATAATTTGGGTGTTTATTATGAGTTCTTTGTATATTAACTCTATTCTGATCATTTGTCGAATACCAATGGATTGCAATGCCGGATACATATTTTGCTGCATCTTTATCGTTTAATATAATATCAGCATATTCCTCTAATCTCGGTATATTATCGTCAAATATCATTAGCGAGAAATTTTGGGGTCCATATCCAGCTTTTTCTAAAGCGGGCCCCAAGTCATATTTCACAAAATCTCTCTGTATTTCAGGTGTCATTCCAAGATTTGGCGCAATTAAATTTTTAACTACTTGACTATACACCGGTTCATTCAGTACAGTTAAACCCCATATATTAACGCCATTCAATTTGTATCCATCCAAAAATCTACATTTAAAACATGGTTTATAAAATATCTTCTCCATTTATATTACAAATGATGATGAGTCATATTCAATTTTTAATATAAGTTAGAGATATTGAGCATTAAATAGTGTTTACTATAGAATGTTTTAAAAGTATTTATAATTTCTATCAAAATTAAACGACTACTTAATATTTTCAAAGATATTATCGATAGTATGCCGTACTTTACAAAGTATTGAGCTAATGTTTTATAGTATTGTTCACCAGGTTTTCCTTTTAAAACATAATATCCAGTACTATCGTTAAACTTCATCCAAAATGGAGGAGTCCATGTACTGCCAAACCATTTCAAATTTTTATGTGGACTTAATTTTTCAGCTAATTTTAAATAAGGTATCTTTCGTTTATTGAAAAAAATATTCAAAAATTACATTTAGTATGTTTTAATGTTATTTAAATGTATTTTTTACACTAACCTTGTATCCTAAATCTTCTTGGGCCAAACTAAAATGAATTAAGTCAAAATCTTCCGGTGTTTCATCGTATGTATAAAGTCGAGTGGAAAAGTCAGACGCAGCCATCGGTATTCTTGCCATATTATATTCCAGTCCATTTTCAGAAAAGTAATCTTTCATTATATTATCTCCCAATTCTTTTGCTTGGGCCAAATTAAGAACAGTTGAATCAGTAAACGCACCGCCGAATCCCAGTATTTTTTGATATCGTTTACTGCTGTCAATAGTTATAGTATGTTTTATGGTGGAATTTGCAGAATTAGTTGAATTAAAAGTTATGAATGATCTTTTAAAACGGTCTCCTTTTCTATTGGTCTCAACAACTGTAATAGCATTTACTCCTTGTTCTTTTAAAAGTGGAGCAAAATCGTCACAATACGTAGTATTGCATACGCAAACGTGCCCTTCGTTCCCAAAGTCTCGAAGAACACAGTCCTTTGTATATACTGTTAAATGATGTTTTTAAAAAATGTTGTATTAATTATTTTAAAACTTATTTAAAATATGATTGTGATTTTATAGTACATACCAATAGGGAGCAAAAATATACTTATAACTACTACAATTTGAAACATTTTTTCAAAATTTTGACTACAGTCTCAAAAAAATGAAACAGCAATATCGTTTTATAGCTCTATTTAAAATGTTTTTCGTCCTTCAAAATATCTATGCCAGTACATTCTTTAGACAAGAATTCAATGTATTTTTATTATTATCTATAAATATGAAAAACTACGAAATCAATTTATGTTATCAGAACCCGGTATTAATTGAGAAGGAAACGAGGGAAAGTATTTTATGTCTGATTTACACTGCTTGTTTGTCTTAAATTTAACAAAATGATTCAATTTACAGTGAATCAATACGGAATTGTAGTTAAGTTTTTATTAAAATTATTTCTAATATTTCATAATTAAGTTGTTGAATATTGACAGCAAAATAATAAAATAACTATGCGTGTTATCTATGAGATACTTGACAAAATGTTAAGTTCGAGAAAATAAACAGGTGTCAGGTGGTCGAAATTCAATTTTGATAAGGTAGTGGCCAATTTCATGCCAACTAATTTATAGGAATATAAGCTCAAATCACCACCATAACAAGCATAATAAAATACTCGGAGACCGCTTGCATGTTAAGCCACTACAATACCTATACACAAAGTTATTGAAACATTATTAAAAAACAAAATCCCAAATATTGAGAGCCAACACTCTGTAGATTGTAATTAACAGTTTATTATAAGTTAAGGGCACAGAATCCTGCGAGAAAGTACAAAAACCGTCTTTTGTGAGTAAATATAATTTTTAAAGTTTTTACTAATTAACATTAAACTGGAAGTAACCTGGAGAAAAAGTAAGAGGAAGAGAATGCCAAACATTTACACCTAATATTTAAATAATCATGTTAAAAAACATTTCTATAAAAAAAATTTTATTGGTTTATATTGCCATTTGCTTCAATAGATAACGCAATTAATGTTATTCCTGCAAATAAAATTGACATTTCCCAATAATAATGTTTTATAGAGTTATAATTTTTATAACAACCAAAAACTGTATTAAGATTTCAAATCTCTCTTCCCCCTGGTTATACTATTATTATTTAGGTTCATCTCTTTTTTATTTGATATTTTAGTGATAATTCCAATAACAATTAATACTTTATAAACATGTGTTAATCAGCATTAAATTCCATGATTTCGAGTATTGGGTGCAAATGTATAATAATGTAACTGAATTATGTCAACTTGATATTTTCGACAGATTTTAGTTTCAACGCATTATGACTCATTAAATCTAAACAAAATCTATTGTTAAAATAACAAATGTTACATCAATAATAATGGCATCGATGCATTTAATACTAAATTATTGTGCTGCTGTTTATGGATTAAAAAAAGGTTAAGAATATTTATAAAACTGTTAGGGTACCACTAGTATATTATGCAGACTTGGAGGCAGTTCCTAGGAAGTCGAATCATAAAAGGTATAAAGTGAAACATAAAGCTTGTACTTATAGTTTCTTAGGAGTAAGTAGTTTCTATAGACATTTTAAAAAATTTACAGGTAACCCCGCAAAAGATACAATGAATAATTTTGTACAAACTCTTTTAGAGGAAGGGCGAAAGTTGAATGAGTTACTACTTAAACGATTAGAAGAATTTAAGAAACCACGTCTTAATCGGAAAGGTTGGATTGAGTTTGTAAAAGCAGAAGAATGTCATTTCTGTGAGAAACCATTTACTGAAAATGAAATAAAGGTTAGAGATCATGATCATATAACTGGAAAATTTAGAGGTGCAGCTGCAGTGGTCCAGAGTTGTAACCTTAGAGTTAGAACCTCTTTAAAGATACCATTCTTCTTTCATAATGGTTCAGGATATGACTTTAAACACCTTATTAGGAAGCTATATAAGATAGATAGAAACCTTAAAAGTATACCTCAAACTGAAAAGTATTTCTCAATAACTGTTAGAATTAAAGATACAAATATCCAATTTGAATTCAAAGACTCATTAAAATTTCTTTTGAAATCAATAGATAAACAGGATAAAGTGCTATATAATAAAGAAAAGGCTGGGATTAAAAACTTCAATAATTTAACTTCTTACTTTAAAGATCTACATATAAAATATTAGAGTTATTAGTACAAAAAGGTGTATTTCCTTACACATATCTTGATAGTTTTGATTAGCTGGAATCTATAAAGTATCCTAGCTATGAATCTTTCAAATGACAATCTTAAAAATAGAAACATTGATATTAAAGAATATGAAAGAGGTAAGAAGATATGGAATCACTTTTCCTGTAAGAATTTTAAGGAATATATGGAGTTGTATCTAACTTGTGATGTGCTTATTCTAGTTGATCGTTTGGAGTCATTTATAGATCTATCATTAAAACATTATGGTTTAGATCCAGTACATTACACTTCAAGTCCAGGACTATCTTGGGATGCTATGTTAAAGTACACAGGTGTAGAACTTGATCTTGATGATCAAGATATGTTATGCATGTTTACATATATATTGAGGGGGTCGGGTCACTGGAAGTACCCTGTCCCTGAATTGTATTATATAACCCAATAATTTGTTTGATTTTATATTTAAAAAGTGATAATTAACAACTTACTAGTGACAAGTGACAAGTTGTGAACCATTCACGCTTCCGTACTTTTTAGACTTAGTTGAGGTAGTGCTTATCATCGAGCGCTTCCAACAAGTCTCCCCCTCTAAATCTAAGGCTCGCACAGACACACTTTTTCCGACGGACAGACGCCTAGACAGGTTCGCGAAGGCACACATTCGCTGACCAACTCCTGTTCACTGCTCTCGCTCCGGATCAAAGCATTGCTGCTGCAAGAGCTCCGGACCTGTGAGCTGGAGAACGAAGAGTCGGTCTTTAGCGTCGCCCCGCGACAGTCATTTCGTTATTCGGCGACGACACACAATTATCAAGTTTTCCTCTCGACCTTTCGAGATATCTATCTTTTAAATCTTTAGATCTTAAATTCATATCAATATAGTCGTTTTGGTTCATATATTCTGTCAATCTTAATAATAGACCCTTTGATTTCCGGTTCATGACTATGACCTTATCCTCTGAATACTCTAAGTAAAGGTGATTAGTATAAATATATCTATTAAAATAGTATTTTGCTCAAATTTTCTATTTGTAAAATGAAATTGTTTACTGAACTCGATAAGATTTAAGTATAAAAACCTCATTACTGAGAGTTAAATAATGATTTGATTAAGTCTTACGTAGAATAAACCGTAATTTTTCAGTGATTTATGTAAACGTATTACAATTTTTAAAGTTTTTGCGAACAGTATTCAATCAATCCAAAAATGTCATTAATGCAAAGTAAACTCAAACTTAATTAACCAAAATTTCGTTAAATAAGTATCGTTAATTTATTATTATTAAGTCACAATATCGCTAATTATTTTATTAACCTATATTTCCAATTCTGAAAGTATAGAAATTAAATAGTCTTACATAAGAGGGTATAAGCGAATGCCATGAAAACTCATCTAGTTTTACTGTTTTCAATGATTCAGTTTATTATATGCTCAGAACTTTTTCTCTTTAAAATCTAAATTTATTTATTCAAACAGATCTTGAAAACAAGCCATTGATTGTGAAGAAATGAATGCTTAATAGATTGAATTCTTATTCTATTAGTTCGGTGTTATGAAATTAAAACTTAATAGTTCATTTCTTTTAAATCCCTTATTTGCTTGAAATTTGAGCCAAGCCATGTCCTAAGCTTATCGAAATCCTTCTGCAACTGATACTAATCCATTACAATTAATTTCTGGTTCTGTTTTCAAGACGAAGTTATGAATGAGGATAATTTTGGGGTAAAGCACAACATCCTTCATATATGTTCAATGCATTGACGCCTTCATCAACTATCACAATACTAGGCACGCATGAAATTTATTGTTTGTTAACCCTTTGTCACAACTTAACTTCCGAAAACGTAAGGTTAACTGAGGAGTGAAATGTTACCCCAAGTTTTCCACGCTTAATATCTGTTCTAAATTAGCCCTGATGCTTTGAGAATCAAAGTTAGCCCTTGATTCGAAGTTTTAATTTTCTAATTATTATCTGCTCAGCGTCATCAGTGGTTCAAATTGCTAATAGCAACATCACAGCACTGCGACACATAGTAAACACAAAGCGCTGTGATAGGACAAATTTCTCTCCTCAGAATGACAGTTGTCAGAATAAAAGAATTTAAATAAAGTTATAAGTTTAAATTAATCAGGTTTTTTGTCATTCAAAGTTAGATATATGACTGAGGAATACTTAAATTCTCAAGAAATGACATTTGTTGATTTTAGCGAGATTTTTAAAGACTTGAGAACATTTTACCCCACAGTTATGACGAAGGGTTAAAATTACCAGTTGTTCGATGACCGTTCCGTCCTAGATCTCAAAACGAGTACATATAAAACCTGTGTCCGTCAAAGATGACAAAAGTATAATCCTTCAGAAGGGGGTTAAACGAAACATAAACCTTATTTTTCCTTCCTTTTTCACTACAACAAGTAATCCATCTTTGAGTACATTCGATTATTTGAGAAGTAGTTGAAACTGCTTCAAATAGTCTTCTCCTGCCATATAAGAGGAAGAAATGTATATAAACAGTAACCAGTTGCTGGTTGTTACTATCAGAACACTTTACTAGCAATCGCTTTTCGACTGATTCTACTTCTGATAAATAAGTCAGTGCTAAATAAATGCATTCATAATAGGCCTGAAGACAATAGATGAAATATTACTGCTGCTAAATCATTTCACTATAAGTAAAGAACCAAAATATACTGTCAAAGTATTGCATCGTTTCGTTAATATTAATTAATAATTTCAAATTTTTCGTTTAATTTTCTTCATATCTCATGGTTAGACCATTTGGTGTTTCATTTGCTTCATATTTGATGTCATGTTTTCGAACAGTTCCACTGATTCTGAGTTTGAATCGACATTTTAGCCGTCGTATTCTTCCGCATTTCTGTTCCACTGCCATAATTTAAATGTAAAAAGTTCTCAAATATCTATCATTTCATAAATACTTATTTCAGAAATATTTGAGATATGTTTCATCCCTTAAAGTTTTGAAAGGATAAAATGAGCGATAATTGAACTTTTTCAAAATACTTCTGACAGATTTTGCGCATCGGCAAAAATCTGGACAAAAAATTAAAAAATACTGAAATTCATAACAGATTCTGAGAATAAATGACTTTTTTAGATTGTTTCAAAGTCTTTGTTAGTTTTACTTTTAAGACTCTATTATTTTTATTAAATTATTTTGTTCAAAATTCATATAAAATATTTTTAAAACATGAATGTCATGTCATGATATCTTTAAAAAATATAGTTAAAAATGCTGACCGCAAGTGATATACAAGTTATCCTCTTTTGAAAATCTATTTCTCAATATATATATATTTAGAAACAAATTTCTCAACTCTCAACATATATGTCGAGAACACGATCAATGCACAAATTTCTTCATCTTTTGCCATTATATGCATGCCTGACACCAATCAACTGACCATTTGGTCAATTTAACACCGAATTTCCAAACAATAAATATTGACATGTCGTATTACATTACTTTTGTGGTCATTTCACACGATTGAACAGACCCGTCAGCTGACTTCTGACCATGATACAAATGTCAGTTATAAAAATTATAAGAAAAACGAAATTCTAAAATATTACAAAAACTTATACGTATGCCATATACTTCCACTTTATATCAAATTAAAAATAATACAAAAATGCTCATATTATATGAATTCTATGATAATTAACTACGCAATAGATCGGGTTTCTACTAACCTCAATGTTCTAGAGTGGTTTTTGTTCCCTTAATTTTTTTTAATGGAAAGAATGTATATAATCTTAATGATAACCTATCATTATAATAGATTTTCAAAAAGGAATAACTTATACATTACTAGCGGCCAGCATTTTTAACTATATTTTTTGAAGATATCACGGCATGACATTCATGTTGTAAAAATATTTTTGGAATCGGAATCTTAGCGATTGATACAGGGTGTAAAAGAAAAGACTCCGTAAAAGTAAAAGTTAATAACTTTTTAATTATTCGACCGATTTAAAAAATTTTTTTTGTTTAAAAGTAGAATAATGGAAGTTTTTTCCAGCTTTGGAATTTTTATGATTCTAGCACCCATGTCATTTATATTCGTGAAATAGTTAACATTACAGTCTATGGGAAAAAAATTTAAATTTGAATATCTTGGAAACGCGAGCTGATATCGACATAATTTTTACAAAATATATTTATTATATCATTATAGTCAACCTTACCAAATTTGACAGCTATTGGTCAAGAACTTTAAAAGTTATGGCTATTTTCATATTTTTCATACAGAATGTAGAATATTGAACTCCTTAAAAGTATTTCTTTATAGCTTTTTTATTTCTTCAAAACGGTTGGCATATCGAGTCTATTTTATCTTAAACTCTCACATTTTATTTATTTTTTTTTTAAATTTCGCTTTACTAAATAAAGCAGATTAAAAGTTATTAACTTTCACTTTTACCGAGTCTATTATTTTATATACTCAACATTCTGCATGAAAATATGAAAAATAGCCATAACTTCTAAAGTTCTTGACCAATGGCTGTCAAATTTGGTAAGGTTGACTATAATGATATAATAAATATATTTTGTAAAAATTGTGTCGATATCAGCTCGCGTTTCCAAGATATTCAAATTTAAATTTTTTTCCCGTAGACTGTAATGTTAACTATTTCACGAATATAAATGACATGGGTGCTAGAATCATAAAAATTCCAAAGCTGGAAAAAACTCCCATTATTCTACTTTTAAACAAAAAAAATTTTTTAAATCGGTCGAATAATTAAAAAGTTATTAACTTTTACTTTTACGGAGTCTTTTCTTTTACACCCTGTAGGTTCTCTTGTTAGTTTATGATGCCTATAGTTATGCATTGCTACTTTACTGTCTAACGTGTGTTGAGGGGGCTATACTGGTTCGGTTACACCGCAGTTATGGCAAGCTCTGACTTGATAACCAATTTTCAAAGCACTGGCTGCTACTTTGCGGAATATAATGCTGAAGAGTTCGATTTATGTCCCCATAGGCTCTTGTGAAACCTTATTTGTAGCAATAGTTTTTCAGAGCACATACAACATTACTATTACCTCAACTACGGTGGCCAAGTTTTTTAAACCTAATTCCGGGACATCACAGAAGAATCTTTTAGTTCAAAAATATCTAAATTAATATGTTTTTGATTCTTATTTAACAGATTATTTGTTTTTAATAAAACTGTATTTTTTACCAGATTTTACAGCACTTAGTAAAACAACATTGTTTTTTACAAAATCATAAAACTATGTGCATGGTATATCAAAATTAAACTTGATGCAAATCTCTACTTTTACTAAGCTAATTCTCATTTGATTTCTTTCATCTGTCCATACATTTGTAATTACACTAAAAACGCGCTCAACATAATCATTACTAATAGGTATTGCTAAAGACATCCTACAATTTTATCCAAATTGATAAAATTATTTTCAGATAAAATAGAACATAAAGAGAAAATAAAGATTAAAATTATTTTACAAAAAATTCTTGTTTTGCAAAGTTAGCCTGTAATGATTGTTATGCTTAATTCTGGGGCATAAGCCGTCCTGGAATGTGTACTCCCGGGACTCTGCAAGGAAAGGCTAAAATCCAGGACTGTTCTGTCCATTCCGGGACACTTGGACACCCTAACCTCAACTAGGACAAATGTCGTTACGAAATAGAAATTTTTCCAAACTTTTCATAAAAGTAAAATTTTATCTAAAGAATTTTTGCTTAATTTATCAAAATTCAATAATTACTTAGACTTCGCACAATCTTAGATGAAATTAAGGCTAAACCTTATTTACTCAAATCATAAAAATTAGAGCAAAAATTTCTTATAAAACTGAAGAAAAAATTTT
Source organism: Archegozetes longisetosus (assembly GCA_018873245.2). Taxonomy (NCBI): domain Eukaryota; kingdom Metazoa; phylum Arthropoda; class Arachnida; order Sarcoptiformes; family Trhypochthoniidae; genus Archegozetes; species Archegozetes longisetosus. The sequence continues at coordinate 9,462,018 of JAEMBT020000008.1, read as the reverse complement.
CCCATATTCGTATTATGGTAACAAGGTCTTGATGCACTGGTGATTTTCTATAATCAGGGTCTAACTGCAACTATTGTGAATATAAGCTTGAGAAAGTTGAAAATATTGCAAAATATAGAGTGTTGACTATATTTCATAGTGAGTTTAAACGATTTTATCAATGTCATTTATTAAATTAAGCTAATTTCAATAAATTTCTTTCGGTAAGGTTTTGTGCATTAAGATATCTGGCTTTAATTTGATAGAAATTCAAATAAGCTACCGAAAAATAATTTCGAAAACGCACGTTCTAACATTAAGTTAAATTAACATTGAGAATTCCATAGACACAATTTAGCGCCAAATGCAGGATTTTACGTATTTTAAGCCCTGTAACTTCAACCTGTAAATCTCTTAACTCTTTTTCTTCTATACTAATGAGATCTGGTGGTTAGAAGATATTGAAAACCTAAAAGACTCCATTTAAAAATTCAATTAAAACAATTAAGTAATTTATTTTAGGGTAAATCATTTTTCTACGAACCAATTTTTGAATTTCTATGAAGTTAAAACCAGACATTTTTCATGTATGAAAACTTGACAAAAGAAAAATATTGAAGTAAGCTATATTTTAATACATGGTTAGTTGATATGCATTATTTTTTTAGATATGACCGTACAAAGTCATACAATATTGCTTACAATAACTAATCAAAGTATGAGTAATGGATCAAAATTAGAAAAGTAACTAATAATAAGTATATTTGCTTTTGAAATAATTTTCGTTAGTTGACTATTAAACTTTTAACAATTAATTAAATACTTGATATTGATTTCAACTCATTTTTATCAAAGATAGCTCAAGAAATAACTATGAAGTTAAAAGTTTTATGATTGATAAACTTTTCAATCTATAATTCATTACTTGAATTTATTCTAATTAACCTATATAATTCAAGGTATGAACTTAGTTATAAAATTGGAATCGAGGTCAGAGAAAATTTTTGCAAACTTCCTCTTTGATTGATTCAATAATTACAAGATAATTATTATTTATTATATAACTTTGTTTTGAACCTCATTTAAATTTTTCTTATGAACCTCGACTTAGATATAGCAACTGACTAATAGACTCGAAACAATGAAAGTGAATTTTAAATCTGGCATTATTTAAATAGCAATTTAATATTATTATGGCTTAATTATAACATTTACTGTTATAACGCATAGCATGAAAGCACACGCATTTTTAAAACAGTAAATAACTCTTTTCCTTTTCAATTTCATAATTCGTTTTTAATCTGCTTATAAAGTTTTGAATTAGATATAATTTCAATATTTTATACTTTACATATAGCCTTGTATTCAACATAGAAATAATGTCACAGAAGCTAATTATGTAATATATAATCATCAATAAAATTTTAAACTTGATTTCGTTTAGGTAGAGTTGACGGTCTTTCGGTATACGATAACTCGGATATACATATAACAAATTATGCACAACATTTAAGTAAAACTAAAGAGATTTACAGGTTATTAAAACTACTGATTAAAACTTCATTTAGTTTAAAATTCTTACAAGATTTATAGTGGAAAAATTAAACAGTGTCCTGTCGCAAGGCAACCAGGCGCTACGGAATGGACAGAACGGTCCCGGGATAAATCCCGAAACGAACACAGTGAGATATGACAATCTGTCTGTGAGGCATTTGAAAAATGTTGTTTTAATTATTCTTGTGAACTTGTTTCCTGATTATTACTAGTTTATTGTGAAAAGATAATGAGAAAAATTGATTGTGAACATAAATTATAGTCTTCGAAGAGTGAAAAATTAAAGAGAATTAACTACATAATAAATTTTCCTTAATTCCAAATTCAAATTTAGTCTTCAGATGGAAATAAAAACCGATTGTAACAAGACAGAGCTTTAAATAAAGTTTCCGTAAGAGTTTTTTGCTTACTAAATAGCATTCGCTTTAAGTTTCAAGATGTCAAAAAATCTAACATTCTTATTCGCACCACTTGGTGAACATGGTCACATCAATGCATGTCATGGTTTGGCTGAAGAACTTCGAGATCGTGGACATAGAATTGTTTTCTCAGTCGATAAAGCATTCAAAGGTTGTCTCAGGCAGTACGGATTCGAAGAAGAATTACATGGATCACCCAAAATAGAAAATCAATCAGATGATGTATTCTGGACCAAGTTTATGGTTCAAAATTCTGAAGTTCTTAAATGCTCTCCTATTGAAATAGTAGAAAAATTTGGAGTTAAAGTAGTGGAGAAGATGCTGAACGATAACAAAGAACGAGATGATATCTATAAAGAAATAGTGAAAAGAGTAAAACCTGATGTTATTGTGATTGATTCGTTAGTCTGTTCACCTGCACTAACTAATAGTGGTATACCTTGGGTTTGGTTATTCTCTGCTGCTCCACATATGTGTTTTCCACTTATTCATCAATATATTAGCGAAAATCATATTCCTCCTGCTTGGTCTGGTAAGTCATAATTTTCAAAAATGTTTTAATCTTATTTAAATCCAGCCTTATTAAACATTTAAAACGATATTTGGGGTAAAATGAGATTTTTTCATATTATTTAAACTTATTAACTATAATGATTATCATGTTATCAATTCAGCTAATCTTAAACACTTAGCAATCCTTTATCGCTGATAATAACCAGAACTGCGTTGTCATCGAATGCTTTCCATACGATAATAATATATCTGGTAGTTAGGAGACTTATTTTAAATTCGATATAGTAATCAAAGCAAATTACAAGTCAAATTTAGCAATTCCGTTGCCTAATATAACCTAAATTAACGTTAATTCGCATTACAGGAAGAATAGCGTGATAACGACATTTTTCTTATTGCTATCACAGATTATTAGGTTTTCAAATGTATTATATATAATTGATAATGCGATAATTATTACGGTTGAAAAATACATTTTGTGGTAAATATACTTAATTGCACTGACGAGTTGTTGGTGAATAAATGAATCATATTCGAACTTTGAAATTAGTTCTAGTATTAAATAAAATAACGCATATCTATACGAGTTAATACCTATAAGTTCATGAGATATTTAATAATAGTTTGTCCCAGTTATGAGTTACACTCAATTAATAATCAAAGATAGCAACAAGAGAAAGACAAATGCTATGTTAACCTCTCTGTGATGTGCGTCAATTCGTTAACACGTTTGATTTTTTCTCTATTACTACATTGAATATGAAATAAGTTTCTTAATGTTCTGTATATTATGATTTGATAGAGGATATTCCCTGACAACTCATCAATTCTGGTTGCTTTTGGGAATTATTAATTTATTGAGTGTGCGCTCATTAATAATATCAAAACATCGAAGTGATAGTGATTGCAGTCGACGAGAAAACTATTCAAAATAGTTTTTAACAGAACTTTAGAATTAGTATTGAGACTGTTTGATTTTATAGTATTGAATATTTTAACATCGAAACCTATTAAAGCTTCTGAATTTAATCTTTATGACAAGTCTTTTATTCATTTGAAAAATTTATGTTAAATAAAAAAACTGTATTATAATAAATTTACATGTATGGATAAATAATTTTACCAAAAAATATGAAACTCGATATCAGAGGATTAGGAATAAAAATTTAAGGAAAATAAGTGGACAAAAATTTTTCTAATCTCAATCTCATAGGTCTACCCCTAAGAGGTAAGAGACAACAGTGGATCGAATTCAGAGAGCAATGGAATGATATTTTCTCACGTGTAAGAAATGATTTGAATAAATGGTGTGTTTCAAGAGGAGCACCAGAACTACCACCAAACGCTCTGCATCCACAATCACCATATCTCAACATTTATGTCCACCCACAAGAACTTAATTACCTCGAGCTAAAGCAAATTCCAATGAATTGGTTTCAGGTAGATAGTTTTGTCAGGACTACAGATGAGAAGTTTGTAACTCCAGAACATTTTCCAAAAAGACGTGAAAAAATGGTATATCTATCATTGGGAACCATCGGAAACTCTGACTTGGAATTGATGAAAAGAGTTATAGGAATTTTGAGCAAATCTGAACATCGATTTATTGTATCTAAAGGACCACTTCATGACAAATACGAATTACCAAATAATATGTGGGGACAGAAAACGTTGCCTCAAACTAAGATTTTACCTTTAGTTGATTTGGTTATTACACACGGCGGAAACAGTACAGTGACTGAATCATTTTATTTCGGTAAACCTATGGTTATCTTACCACTATTTGGTGATCAATTTGATAATGCACAGAGAGTCAAAGAGTTGGGTTTTGGTGTAAGACTTAATCCTTATACTTGTAGTGGAGCTGTTCTGTTGGGAGCTGTAGATGCAATGTTATCCGATGCATCGTTGAAACGAAGAATGGATATCATTTCACATAGAATTCAGAATTCGAACGACAAGAAAAGAGTAGCAGATTTACTTGAGGGTATACAGTAGACGAACATTTAGCTCAAAACTCAAAACTTTTAACTTGAAATATAGTTCATAATTATTAGCTGGAGCTGCGCTTCTACTTTAATGCATGAGCCTCAATCTCACGGTATATATAGAGGTTTAAACTTAGCTCAAATTGAATCTAGTTTATTTGCTATTTGAGAGTATTATCAATGATTAATGCATAATAAATTATCATTCCTTTTTTCAAGATTGTAACAAAAGTTAAAACTTTTTAATTAATAAAAGGACTCATCCGTCAAAAATCTATTATGTAAAGCATAAGATTTATTTAAAAATCTAATAGATTTTAAAATCGAGTAAATTCTGCAACATATGTATTCAAAATTGAGCGGCAAGTTTTACTTGAAATAATTTTGATAGAGATCAGAACTTCTGGTATTCAACGCAATCAAAATTTTCCGAATTGATCAGAAAAGTTTGGATAAAGAAATATTGAATTGTTCATTTTATCATTTGTCACAAATTTTTACAAAACTTTTGTTCAAGTAAGAAGTCTATTCCTGGTATATTTAATTATATTTAATCCTCATACAAATGATCTGACCATTGCCAATTCTACTTTTATAATTATCTCCCTAAACGATGAGTCATATTGATAGGAAATTTAACATTAGACTCATTCATCAATTCAATCATAGCTTTTTATCAAAATTACTAAAGTAAAATTTACATAAAGATTTTCATTAAAATTTTAAACTGAAGGCCCGTCACTTGACTTGCTTGGTTTTGCATTTTATTAAAGTTTCAGTACATTCAAATATTATTAATTTTATTTTGAACTTCACATTGAAAGATAGAAGCATTAATATATAGAATATCTTCCTGTAATATTATATTTTGTGATAGTTACCGCTTTAATTTCAGGTTATCTTATTATATCTATACGGAACATATTTACGATTACCATTAAAATAGGGATATTGAACAATACGATGAGCAGTAGGAGTTCCATTCGGACCGTGTTGCTCATAAGCCCAATAGGAATTTCTGCCATTCGCCCATTTCTCGAAAATAAGAACATGTCCCCCGTCACCACCAGTTCCAGGTCCACAATTACACAAGATATCGCCTGCTTTTAGATCGTCCTTTGCTATTTTTCTCGCCACATTCGGAAGAGTGACTGTAGATAAAGATTTTCCCAAATTCCAAGCCATTGATACATAACCAGAACAGTCCTGACGATATTTGACGCCGTTCGGGTCAGGAGCATAGTCAGACATACTGTATCTTACTTTTTTGTTGACCCAAAAGGCTGCACGTCTCAGCACTTCATCTCGTGTAATGGCATTTGTGCCTTGAAAAAGAATATAATCAATTTTGTTTTAATCTATATATATCTAAAGGCTGTAAAAGAATTATAATCAATTTGAGATAATTTTTAAAATATTAAAATGAACTAGTGTATTATAAATACCGCACCAATTACGAAAATTATTAGCAGAAAAATTGAGGTTTTCATAACTTTTCTTAAGGAACTAAATATTGTTTTTCTATAATGATATTTATAAAGGAAAACATCCGTATTTATAGGAATCATGAACTAAGCACCTGTTATAGAATTCTAGTAAATGATTACACGTGAAAAAAAACCAATTAATTATATATTTTGTCAAAAACATTTACGACATAGTATTTGTTTTTGGAAAGAATATAATAAATATTTTCTAATGTTCAATTGATTAAACCGAATAACTTATAACCGGATTCTGGCGAAATATATATAACTTTCGATGGGCTGAAATTGCAGTGTATGAATAAAGCTGTTTCATTTTAAACCTGTCGTGTATATAGTATTGGTTTTGAATCAGTCTAAAGCCAAGGTTATATTAGGTTGCAAGATTGCATAACATGAGTGAAAATACAACATTTGCAAATCATAATTGTAAAAACCTGTTTGAAAAGAAAAATTTAAGAAATTTATAATTTGGAAAGTGAGAATTAATTACATTTTTGAGAACACAGCGAGCCTATTATAAGCTCATCGACTAGTCTATTCTGTTGAACTTCATATACATGTATACTTACCACCAATTATTTAAAATGTATTTGCAAAAGCTAAATGAGCACCTAACAAGTTGTTCAAATGAAAGTGATCGAAACAGAGTTAGTGTACACAAATGACTAGATTATAAGAATAATTATAATAATATATGACAGCAATATTTTTTGAAGATAAAAATCAAGTTTATAATCTGACTAATCGTCTAGAACGTATACTATCAACCGTATTTTTTATATCGATTACTGGAACAAGTATACAATTAAATAGTCACAGTTAAAACAATCACAGTTTCATTCTTTAGAACACTAAATATAAGACAAACTAATGTTATGCTGATATAAATTCTCTTATTTTAAATCAGTTTTCATTCTTTTAAGATAGTTTGTCAAAAAGTTATCTTTAAAATGCTTTATATTTTATGTAATGGTTTACTAACGCTTTCAAGGTTATCATTGTATTAACGTTTGCTATGAAATGTGGTGAATATTTTAAAAGAATAACAATTCAGATCTATTATGTTTCTATAAAATATGTTAAGAAACTTGTTAAGAGAGTCAGTCTTTGGGTGGAAGACTCGAGGAGAAGACCTCATTATGCTTCTGAGTGAAAGTGGAAAAGTGTTAGAAAGAAGTAGAATCTTTTAATATGTGAAAACCTTTAAATATGTTTATAATATTTTTATGCATCAATCAAATAATGAAGTCATGTCTAAATCTTATGCTATATTTCTTTTATATATTTTTATTAAATATTTTAAATACTTATAATTTTTTAAGAAAATAAGATTGCAATCAAACAAAGTCTAATATTACTAAGATGTTAATAGAATATTTGTTTCAGAGTTCTGGATAAATAATTAATTTTAGTCCCCAGTTACGCATTTAGGTTTATGAGCTCGAATCAGAACGGCATAACACTAATATGGGATTAAAGTTAGGAACAGAGAATATTCTAAAAGATTGTCCGCACACACGAAATCCTACCTGAAATTCAGCTCTTCATAAGATTTATTCCAATCAATGAAGAAATGAAAGAGAGCCCTAACTAAAAGCACAATCAAGTTTCAATAAATGTAGATATTAACTGAAAATATTTATTGTTAAACGAAACTTAAAATATGTTTTGACAGAAAATTTACGACAAATGTAATTACAATTTTGATCATCATCGTTCAAAGCTATTTAACAAATGATTTGTTGACTTATTCTTGTGGTCTTTTGTTTCGTTTTGATCGTCTTCGAGGCAACTGTTTCTGTGCAACTGGTCGCCTAAATTGTAACCAATGAAACACTTAAGTCAAATAACTGTTTGTTAATAAATTGAAGTTCTTTTGATTGAGTTTTAGAATAAGATTAAGCTGTTTATGTACTGCAAGATTTTCTTATTCATGAAGTCACGTCATTCGATAAGAATACTTTGTGGATCTTTACATTCATAAGACTCATTACTGGCCATTAGCTCATAATTCGAGCTTTAAAATAATTTTTTTATTATTAACTGTTTAAATTTATAGAACTCTTAACTTATTTCTATACATACAATTAGTTTTGTTGACAATTAGTCTTTGTGATGAATTTCGAGTTTGATTTATTTCCCTATTTCACTTTAATTTAGTTCATGTAGATTGTAAATTTCTCATAAATTTCTTTGAACGATGTTATATGTTATCCAATTAATATTACGCGCTATATGATAATATTATTTCATAACATCAATCATAGACTAATTTTTTAATTAACTTACTTATAATAAAGTTCATTAAGAATGTCACATCAGAATTAAACTATCGAGTCCTAATTCAATAAATCTTATATTTTACCTAATTTCATTAGAAAAATTTACGAAAGTTAAATCTCCTTATAAAACCTAAAATCTTGCTAAATGTTATTAAGTGGTCAAAATTTACTTGAATTTAATGATTTTTATTGCTATTAATGATAAACTTATTTTATTTCATATTTTAAAGTAACGTATAATTGTAAATATTAATATAGAATGTTTTCGGTCATGCGTTGGAAAGAGCGTCATATGATTAAATCTTTTAAAGCTTTATTTTTACTGGAACTGCTGTGACGCATTGAAGGAAATGAGAAAGATATAAGGAGATGAACAGATAACATCAGGTGGAGAAAGAGGGTTTCCCAATTTTAAACACAGATTTGGATCTGGCACAAAAGTAAATAACAGTAAATGTAATACTTTGTATATAAATGGTCATGTTTAGGATGAAGATTTGTTACATTTAACCAGTTTTCGAATATGAATAAATATTTGATGAGTTAATTTTTATACATTTTCCTAGACTTAAATACTCGATAATTAAATCAAAATTTTATACAAAACTAGTTAATATTTCTTTAGAATCGTAGTCACGAATACATATCTATATATTATATGAACTGAAATTCAAGTACTCTAGTTCCAGATCTGACCAATTCACCACAACGGAAAGCATATGTTTGAAAACATTGTTCGATTTAAAAATTCAGCAATAAAAGCGAACAAAATAAGAGCTTGTCCCTAGATCAATGGGCAATTGGTCCCCTATGAAATATACTAAGATATATATCATTCGAAAAGTCTCATCGAGCTAAGTAAATGTCCTGCTGGACCCAAAAAATCGGTCCACAAGATCAAAAGCTATAAGCAAAAAATGCTTGAAACGTTAGTGTAGAGTAAAAATAATATTGTCTAAAAATACTCAATCATTTATTATAGGCTTAATCTATTTAAGGGCATAATATGCGATATAATGTATATCAAAATTAGATTCAAATAAAATGACATAATTAAACAATATGTCTATTCTTTATCATCGTTTTTCATTATTTTAGCATTGTTGTTCATTTTCTTTTTAGATTTTTATTTAAGGTGCTTTCACCGTTAAACAACAAAAAAATTACGAACAGCAACGCTAACAATCCGAAAAAAGCCATTAAAAATGTTGACTATATTTTAAACATACTTAATAAAGTACATAAAATATTTAATTCTATGATTGAACGTAGTTTGCTGTCATGTTTCAATGTTCCAATTCTCCAAACTCCACATATAATAGTTTTCGAGTTTTGACCACCGATGGGGCACATGGGGGCATAAAAATTGTTTTCATGCTCTTTCAATCTTTCTCTATGCATGGGCGATGTAATCAAGTCAATCTGGTATGGGGGCACATCTGTCAATTATCTATGGACAAGTTCTTTGGGGTGAGTCAGGGCTAATGGGTCTGAAGAGGTTTCCAATCCCCCAACCCCAAGTGTAATACGTCATTGGATTCAGTTCGTCGAGCTGAACATTTTGATACCACACTTGTCCACTTTCAACCCGAACCTGACCACTTTTGGCCACCCAGACCTAACCCCCTCGAGAAATCTAGATTTATCCATTACGAGGTACTAAACCAAAGATGGATATCTCGAGAACTACTTGTGATAATTGATCAAGTGAGGTGTCAAAATGCTTAGTTCGATATCCTGAGTCCGATTATATATCACTTGGCGGGATCAGTCACTCCCGTCGGAAGTTGTCCAGAAATGGTCAGGTTCGGGTTGGAAGTGGTCAAGTATGGTATCAAAATGTTCAGCTTGGCGAACTGAATCCAATGATATATCACACTTAAGGGTAGGGGGTTGGGAACCTCTTAGATCCATTAACCCGAATTGACCCAGTTTTTCCATTTGACTTCTGATTTCAATTATGTGAAACTCACAAGACTTTCAATTGAATATTGAATGTTGTTTTTCAAAAAGGAAGGTAATGGAAATCACTTTACCTACTACCTTTGATAAAAATATTACTTTTATTTCAATTTTATCCCTAATGTTTGATTATTCCTTATATTTGATGATAAACTAATTTGCAGCAAACTGTCTTTATTTATGTTTTGAAGAATTTGAATAATTTTTTTTACAGATAATATCACTTTTAGACATTAAGAGATTTACTCAAGTATTCTTTTGCATTCATCATTCTTTCTGTTTATATGGAATCTATTACTTGAGTCCATTAAGAATCACTTTATTAATTTAGTACTTAAATAAATTTCTAGAAGTATTAGTTTAGCTTCATATAAATTTTCAATTCATTTGAACCAAATTTACTATAAGTGAAACCTGTGCCACATTTGCTTTAGCTAAGTAACTAACACAACTTCGAAAAAAATTTTCAAATGCTAAGTTATTCAGATTACTTTTCGATTTACCATCATATCTCTAGTGATGAATATAAAATCAAGTTCGTGTCATCGATTAAGTTAACTAATTAAAATAAGGACCTCTTTATATGAGAGAATGCCTCTGAAACGATACTTGAGATCATCTTGTCATGTAAACCGTTTTATGGAATTTAATACAAAAATGTGATAGAGAGCAATCAATTATTTAATTGATCAACTAATAAATAGTGCTCTCTACCGCATATTTGTATTACATTCCGTAAAAAGGATCATATGATAAATGATCGCAGGTATCACTTCAGAGGCATTCTCACATGTAGATAAATACTCTCCTATTTTTAACTTTTCTGATAATAATTTTGCATCAGTTTTAAATTGATAGGACTTACTGTTAGTTATTAATTAATAATTAAAATTCAATAAAGATTTTCTTTTATGAGTAATTTAATTTAGAGGATTTTTTATTTATAGATAATCAGGTACGGGGTGAATCTTAGCAATCCCTGCTCGGGGTGTTCCTATTGACCTATATCAACGAATCATATGTCGTTAGAAAGGTCTCGTCAAGCTGAGTTCAACGATGCCATACATGATGACCTGTGACCTCGGCTTCGCCGACGGGTGACCTTTAATCTCTGACTAATTATCACAATATTTAACCCCTACAACATACATATCGTTGGAAAGGTCTCGACATACAGAGCTCAACGATGCCAGACATGGTAACCTGTGACCTCGAGTTTACCGACGGGTGACCTCTGACTTCTGACGTCTGACAAAAATAGTTAACCCTTACAGCATATATATCGTTGGAACGGTCTCGATAAACTGAATACAATGATAACACTCATGTGATCTTGAGAAATTAAAAAAACAAAGTTTTTCACTGTTCAGCGCCCTGGGGAACTGCCCGCTGGGCACTGCCTGTGGCCTCCCTTTGCCATTAGAACGGGGCGAGGAGTTCAATACACCTTGTTTTTCAGTTAATCAGAATTCGAATCGTGGAATGCGTCGTGATAAAATGGTGGACGATGATGAGTGTGTCTATCTAAATAAACAGCAGATCCATGATAAAATTTAACGGCATCTTTCAGAAAATGTTTAAATTTTTGACCATAACGGTACTTTTCGGAAAGTAGATAAAGAAAATTATGAGTGTCTATACTTTCTCAGAAGGGTAAATTATACAAACATCATTAGATCTTATAGAAAGATGATATAATTTGAAAATTGAAACTATTATGTTGAATAGGTCTCAAGATCACATGAGTGTTATCATTGTATTCAGTTTATCGAGACCGTTCCAACGATATATATGCTGTAAGGGTTAACTATTTTTGTCAGACGTCAGAAGTCAGAGGTCACCCGTCGGTAAACTCGAGGTCACAGGTTACCATGTCTGGCATCGTTGAGCTCTGTATGTCGAGACCTTTCCAACGATATGTATGTTGTAGGGGTTAAATATTGTGATAATTAGTCAGAGATTAAAGGTCACCCGTCGGCGAAGCCGAGGTCACAGGTCATCATGTATGGCATCGTTGAACTCAGCTTGACGAGACCTTTCTAACGACATATGATTCGTTGATATAGGTCAATAGGAACACCCCGAGCAGGGATTGCTAAGATTCACCCCTTTTTGACTGCTTATTAAATACGAGCGTAACACTAGTCGCTCAAAGATAATAAACACTCTTCTATATTGTTCAATATGATGATTTTGTAATAAAGTTAAACAAGTTAAAGATTAAAAAATTCTGTATTCGTTTTATATCGTCGTTTATCAATTATTCACTCTTTTGAATTCTTTTCTATTTTCTATTATGCATTGAGATTCTGTTTCAATATTCTATATTTATTATAAATATAACCTATTCATATGGGAAATCAATGAAAACAAAACCTCAATACTTAGAACTGGTCTACTTCTATATATGTAAACACAATAGCCAACAAGACTAATTATATGCCTATAGCCTTTTATACTTTCATCTCACCAAAGCTAAATATTCAATTAGTACATTCTGTCCAAAACATGCCAAAGTATAGTTTGCCCTTATTTATTTACAGCATTTTGCTACATGTATTCATTGAATTTGAAAACCATTTGTCAAATATTTCTGGTTACTTCTTATAAGTTAACTCTCCTCGATGTTTAATTGCTTATACATATTTATTTCAGACCTACCTGTTTAAATTCTTTGTTATCAATTCTCATTATTGCCTTTTGAATGTTTTTCACTAAATAAGAAGCTATATGTAAAGGGATTGGATTTCCAGTTAATTTGTGGTAGTATTATAGATTTTCTATGAATATTTTAGTAATATTAACTCTATGATATTCATGATTTATCACCAATTTACTGAAAATTTATTTCTGGAAAGATTTTGCGGTCATGAAAAATCATTTGATGTCTACAAGAAGTCCTCAAAAAATCAAGATTGTTTGGACTGAGAATAATTTGGCGAATCGGAAGACTTTTAAACAAAAGCTTATTTCAAGGTTGGTAGAAACTAGGATGGAAAAATCATCATTCATTAAACTTACAATAAAACTATTATGTCTTTCTGGCTGTTTATTTCAATTATACCACACATCAGATGTTTATTTCAATTATCCGATCACAGTAAATGTGAATATTGTTAAAGCCAATCAATACGAAATGCCAGCACTTTCTCTTTGCAGAGAAATCAGAAGCATGAAAAGTATTTCAAAACTATTAGAGAAATACAATACAAACGCATTTCCTGAAAATCACAGTTATTGGTCACCATCTCTTTTAGAAGAAATAACTTTAAGTGATTTTGATTTGCAAATCAATTATACAGTATATGAAGGTAAAATCGGGAAGCAAGAATATATGAAATCAAAAATTGTAACTTATATGAACCGTGGCTTCAAGTGTTTTACTCTGTTCTCTAAGAAAATTAATGAGACAAATACTATTTACACTCAAACTAACTATGCATCAACCATTATTAACTTTGAGCTGAAGTTCAATTTAAGCGATAATCCGGATGTCGAGTTCTTTCGACTTATAGCTCATCCTTCATATCAAACCGTTTCATCTCCTTATCGAAGAAAAAATGTTCGATTATCTCAAAATCTTTTAAAAGATATAACATTCAAACGTGTCTTCATTCATTCATTGCCAGCCCCTTATGAGACAAATTGTATTAATTACTATAATTTAGGTTATCGTTCAAAAGATGATTGCATTAATCAATGTTTGATAGAAATGACTAAAAAGCGATGCGATCGATGGCCCGCAGAAATATTTGCTTCAAAATCGGTTAATTGTTCATTTTTACCTCAATTTTTGAGCAGAGAATGTTTTGGAAAAACTACTGAAAAGTATTGTAATCATAAATGTCAATACAATGATTGCGTCGAAGAGTTGATTACTGTCGAAGAATTAAATAATTTCGATGAAAAATTTCCTAATGAATATATTTTCTACTTGTGGTTTCCGTTATCTCATGATTACAGATATGAGTACAAGCCTACATTTGCTTTTGTCGAGTTTATAAATTATATTGGAGGCATAATTAGTATGTGGTTTGGATTATCAATAATTTCTTTCTCGAAGACTTTGCTTTTCAAGTTCCCTCTCAATTATTCTTAAATATAATTAATGTAGTGTGTACTAGTTTTTTCTAAAAATTAAAGCTCGAAATACTTTTAACACTCAAAATATTTTTGTAAACTCAACACTTACCAATAATATACCTATCAATTGTTAAATTAATTCAACACTTTTATATCCAAACAAGATAGTGTTTAAAACTTGACAAACCTTCATTAATTTAATTATGCTTCCTAAATAAATTTGCCTCATTATTTTCGTTTATGTGTAATTTTACGAGAAAAATATTGAACTATACAATACTTGTTTTGATTACGCGTCATACTAGGTATACAAAAGCTATATGGAAAAATTAAATTTAGTTTAACCACACTTGCGTCACTCTTCCAGCTTAACCTAACTTAGCTCTTGTAATGGCATTGAACTTAATGTGATTGAATTAAATCATGTATAATATAACATGAATATTTAATGATGTTTTGCTTATATTTTAGCATTCATTATTTTGGTTGGGATAAAGAGAAATGATTAATTAAAATTTATTTAATTTTATTCTTCTTATTGTGTCTTCTCTAATAAAAGTCTAAACAATGACGGCATGGATTTATTGATTACTAAAAGCTGAATTTTTTCTATTTAAAACCAAACAATAACATTTACAGTGTTCTGTAAGGTTCGAGCTTTTCGAGCTCGGTGGCAAGCTTAGGTCTATAGGAACTTTTAAAACTTGGGTCTAGGCTCAAGCCTGACCTCGCGTAAGAGAATAACTAGCATCTAGGGAGAATCTATTGAAAGAGAATATCCAAGTTAATGTTAAACATTTATTATATTAATAGCTTGAAGCATATTAACAGATACTCACCGCACATTAATGCTAAAACTTGAGACTCGAACCTGTACCTGTGCTATATAATAAATATTTCTTTACTTAATTTTATTGACAAATGATTAAATTACTGAGCAGTAATGTCTTTTTGATATGCATCAAAAATGCTTTATGTGAGAATCTCCATATGTTTCCATTGATAAGCGAAAAAACTACAGAAAATATTTGTAAACAAATAAATATGAGCTCAATTAACATTAAACTTAGAGTTTTTAAATAAGAGCAAAAAAACAATTAATTCAAAAAACAAACAAGACTATGGAATTTTCAAAAGCGAGTTATCAAAAATTATTTTCGTCATAATTCAACTGAAATCGAGAGATACATGATTTTCAAAATTTTTCACAAGGAATTTATCAATAGAATCGATTATCAAGACTACCACGTGTTGAGAATATTCTTACGTCTCGAAATAAAACTTCAATTTAGAGTAGATTTATGAATTAATGGCCTGCAGTGAGTTTTATCAATGTAAAGATCCACAAAGTATTCTTATAGAATGACGTGACTTCGGGAATAAGAAAATCTTGCAGTACATAAACAGCTTGATCTTATTCTAAAACTCAATAAAAAGCACTTCAATTTATTTACAAACAGTTATTTGACTTAGGTGTTTCATTGGTTATAATTTAGACAACCGGTTGCACAAAAACAATTGCCTCGAAGACGATCAAAAGGAATCAAAAGACCACAAGAATAAGTCAACAAACCATTTGTTAAATAGCTTTGAACGACGATAATCAAGTTGTAATTACATCTGTTGTAAACTTTCTGTAAAATGCATACTTCAAGTTTCGTTTAACAATAAATATTCTCAGTTAGTATCTATATTTACTGAAATTTGATTGTGCTTTTAGTTATTTTTCTTTCATTTCTCCATTTATTTGGGCTCATAAATCTTCTATTGGTCTCAATTGCGGAACGTATGGTGGATTCATATCTTTGGGAACAAACTTCACATTATGTTCATTGACTGTTTCATTTGCATTATGACTGGTAGCCAAGTCAGGCCAGAACAAATAATGATTGTTTGAATATTCTTCTCTCGCATAAAAGGCATCAAACGTTTAATTATACAATACTCAGAATAAGTCTTAGCAACGATTGTACCCTAAAATCGGATAAAGAACGTCTGTCAACGAACGCAACAAAGTTTCGATATTGTTTTTGGACATTTTTACCGGCTTTAGTCCTTGAACCTTAGTCCTTTATAATAACAAATTATTTTCACACGCTTTCGATAATCCAACATGTAGTACATTTGCCTACATTCGTTGATTTATAGTGGTTAGTAGTGAATGATTTAGCCTTTTCTCTATTTGCTTTATAGAAAGCAACAATTATTTCTCGTCTCTTATCTTTATTTAATTGATTTATATTTTATTTGAAGGACAATCTCAAGGAATAAAAACATGTAAACAACTAGCAGAATCTAAGCTACAGTTTGACACATAGTTTGTTTTAATTGACCTACAAATAGCGGTGTGTCTTGAATAGTTTTATTCATTTCCATTAAATAGTTTTCAAACGTTTAGTTGCCCATCTTTCGAAAGTGTCATTATGGAAAAATGCTACATATTTATATTTATTATTTCTACTGTAATAACAGAAAACTCCTTCGCTGAGTTTGCATTGTATTTTCTTTATTAGATATCTTAAAAGCTTTAGCTATTTCTCAGATCTGTCACAATTATTATTAAACACTTAATTTTTTGTGGCTTTCCAAACAAATGATTTTTCATTAAAGTTTAAACTATCTTTTCTAGTCAAGAACGGAAATAGAAGATATTTAGTATTCGACATTCTATACTCTAGTGGTCTGCAAGTTTGAAAAAATGACGGGCTGACCCGCTCGTTGGATTCTCGAGCTAACGTGAAACCGCCTGGCCCATTAGTAGCCAATATCAACCCGTCTGAACCCACCCGTACTTAGAATTCTTTAGACCGAACCCACCCAACCCATGATTGAATTATTTTTAACCCGCCCAGCCTGACTATTAATATATATATATATTATATAATCATTTATTAATTAAAGCGAACTGTTCAGTCAGGTACAAATCAATTAGATTTTCATTATGAGAATACAATAACATTATCAATAAGAATATGGTATATTTTAATTAGAAGATTTTACGTGATTAGACCTAATGAGCAATAATTCATCAAATTTTTCTGGGTCCAAACGTGATCTTTTATCATCTAAAGCCATTTCTGCATAGTTTAAATTTCTCTCACTAGATAAATTTGTTATTGGAGCAGAAAACAGGTATTTAAAAAAATTGGTAAAGACGTGGGAATTGTGCATTGTATTTGAGCTAAAATAAAAGAAAATCAATTTCTAAATACTTTATCAAAAGAATAAGAATAATATCGCAAAACTTCATTATAAACAGTTTCTTGACTCGATTCATCAACTCTTTTTGTAAACATAGCGAGAAATTGATCTATCATTTGTTCCTTTGGAGTTGATTGTTGAACACTCATTTGATCATATTCAAGCTTATCGGCTAAGTTTACAATTATTCGTAACTTCTCTTCGATCCGTTCATTAGGGAATTAAATTATTAAACTTTCTTAAATCAGGCTTAAGAAAAGTTACCGCCACATGTAAATCACAGTTATTACAAGATATTTATCGATGCATTGATTAATATTTTTCTTAACAACATTAAACTCTTCATGTTCTAATTCAAACTGTTCGTACAAATTCTTTAAGTATTGTTTATACGGAAAAATCAAATGAATAGTTGATAATTTCTCACTGCAAAGTTTTTCTCTCAATTCTTTCAGTGATTTTAAGAAATCGATCAAAGATTTCAGCAGATCTTCATCAATGCTTAACATATGACTGTATAGCTCTTTGATTGTCTTATTCTGAGTTGTATTTGAACCTTTCATGCGAGAAAGAGATTGCAATTGATCGTAATTAATGTGAATTGATTTCAACCTGTCATATCTCGTATCCCAACGCACATCAATAGCTTGTTGTAACACTTTATTCAATTTACTTTTAGAACTATTATCAATAATTAAAAATTATTAGAAAACAAATAAAATACTAGAAGCCTGAAATAAATATTAGTAAAACGAACCCTGATTGACAAGAAAGTGTCACTAATTCATTTGCTTGTAATAGTAAGTTAGAAATTACAGGGATTTGTGATACTTCGAGTGCGTGTTTTTGCACTAAATTAAAGTTATGTGAAGAGCAATCAATCCACGTATAATTTTAAGTGCTGACTTCATTGCACCAGCGTTATCAGTCATGAAAATGCACATTTCAGGATTAATTGAATATTCTTTACTTCTATTATATTAGTCAATGTTGTCTCACTTGTCTTATCATTAACTTCTTTTATACAGACTACTCGTGCTCTTAGTTTATCAGATTGGATGTACTGTATTGTCATAGATTAGTTATTCTTAGTTTGATCGTGAGTCCAGTGATCAGATGTGACGCCAAAATAATCAATCTCTCTTTAATTTCTTCAATGACTTTTTCTTGTATTTTAAATAGTTAGGCTCAACATGTCTTGAAACAGTAGTGGCCACAGGAGTTATTTTGTCTATATCTACAAACGTCCCATATTTTGCACCAATTATGACATATTCTTTAGCCATCATTTTATAAACCCTCACATTCAATGAAATTAAAAGGCAACATATGAATGGTACAACAAATAGCTACTGTATCAGCCAAATATGACTTCTTTTGAGACGAGTTTTTAACCATTATATCAACAGTTGGTTGTTCTCTAACGGATTTACTGCAAACATGCCTAATAAGGCTAGTTGTTCCATCATTTGTAGTGTATTTGTAGATTTCAGAGCAATTCAAACATTTCATGAATTTAGTTTCATTTCCGTCAACTAATACTCGAATAAACCTTTTCCATACATCAATTTTCCTTTCTCATTAGAGAAACTGAACTGAACACTGTTATTGTGTAATAAACTGATAATCAAACTTTTATCATTGATTTGTTCAGATTTTTCTGATTAAACTTGTATATCACTTGATTCAGATGTCATTTAAAATACTAAAATTAAGATCAATAATTTAAAAATTGATTAACTAATTCATGAAAAATAATTGCATTTTATTAGTTTCAATTAGTTAGATTCGTCTGACGTTTTATAAAACATAGCCCAATCAATTTTATAAATGATTACTTATCTGTTTGAATAG
Organism: Archegozetes longisetosus; assembly: GCA_018873245.2. Classification (NCBI taxonomy): domain Eukaryota; kingdom Metazoa; phylum Arthropoda; class Arachnida; order Sarcoptiformes; family Trhypochthoniidae; genus Archegozetes; species Archegozetes longisetosus. The sequence goes on along the minus strand of JAEMBT020000008.1, from coordinate 9,442,696 downwards.
GCGACTTAGATTTATTATAGTTGAAACACTCAATAAACTATTAATCGATACTTATTGATTGCTTTACAAAAGCACATATTTTGCCTCAAACTATTTATTGTTGGATATTTACTCTGCTTTGTATTACATTTGGATGCATTACACTTTAACTTTTCAAAAATATTTTCATTTGTTTTCATTATTTAAAAGTATTTGAATATTTATTGTTACGCATCAAATGACAGGAGCTGAGTATTTCTATATCCAAAAGATAGAGACTGTATCATAAACATGTTGCATTAGTTATTTAAAGCTTAATCTTTAATAGACTTTGGTAAACAAGAATTCGTATGAGAATCCGAACACAACCATGAATTTTTCTCTGACTCAACCCACCTAGCCCAATGAGATAAAATTTTCAACCCGCCCAAACCGTCGTTTTTTTGACCAAAACCCAATCCAGCCTGGCCCAACCCAACCGTTGCAGACCCCTAATTGCAATCATTTGATCATGTGATCCGTTTTACGGAATGTAATACAAATATGCTCTCTATCGCACTATTTCTTAATGGTAATAATTACTAATTAATTAATTAAATAATGACTGCTCTCTGTCGCATGTTTGTATTAAATGATAAAATGATCACAAGTATCACTTCTTTGTCATTCCCTCATTTCTTCATTTGGGGTAGTAATCAATGCGGAGTTGGGTTCGAACAACTTCGATAAGTCGTTGTTCATAAATGTTAACTCGTCAAAATCAATGTGATCATTGATAAAATGTGGTTTATATCAATTAGGGTCAATGTGGGTGAAAATTTGTCAGAACTCTATATGCAATATGTAGAATATTTTGATATTTTTGCAAAATTTCTTAAATTAATCGCTCTGTATATGACTTGAAGATTATAGTGTCCTATAGCTGATAACACATTTTTGTTATATAATTTTGTGTGAACGAAAGTTTGATTTGGATATTTCATGTTTTCGATTACGGACAGTTATATTGATCGAGGTATAAAAATCTTATTTAACTTAAAAATGATCGAATCATATGGTCTATAAATGGTTTAGAGAAGAATCAGTTTATTTTTAAGTATCTCGAAGATAGTGTTACATTATAATTAATGTAATTTTTAATCAATAATTGAAGATTCATAAATTCAGAGGTTCATGAATTTTAAAATTCAATTTCGTTACTTAGAATTGGTGTAGCAGCCTATGCAACAAAAGGAAATGAAAATTGTTATACCCACTATTGTTATGTATTGGAAAAAAGTCAAACCTAAAAAAATTCAGTTAGAATTAATACCTTAAAGAACAAGACTGTTTTCAACATATATCCTACCCTTATTGTTCAACTCTTCGTATTTAGCTGTCTGTTCTTCAGAATCCTTTCGCAATTTATCAATAGTTTTCTTGGAATCACTCAAACTTTGCGTCAAATCAGCGATTTTTATACGAGCTAAGGACAGATCGTTTTTTAAGTCTCCAATTTTACTATTAGATTTTCCGAGATGTTCGCTCAACTTCTTGATTTTGACCTCAGATTCAACTGCATTATCTTCAAAATTATCCCTCAAATCAGAGATCTTGACATTGAGCTGAACGTTGGATGGATCGATCATATATTGACACAAAATTAGATTTCGTTTTTTACATGAAACCACTTTCCAGTTGCCAGAAGTCCTTTTATTCTGATTACTGTTCACTTGTAAAACAAGACAATCTTCGCTACTCTTTTGCTGCTCAATAGGATCCCAATTCGTGTATTCAACAGAACTTTCATCTTGATATATAAAGTTTGTGCGATTTTTCTGATCCCTTTTCGCTCCAATCCATGTATCGTCAAAAATTCCAACTTTCGAGAGATAATTCATAATAAATTCATGTTCTTTCTGCGATCTGATAGAAATCAGTTCTGAATGTTTATCGAGTTTATTACAAAATTGTTGAGCGTTTTCGAAGTTTTCTAAAGTGTCGAACACTTTGAGACACTTATCATTTCTATACATTTCCCAATCACCACAAGAATATCCGTTTCTTTTCCAGTATTTAGCCAAAGAATCTATAACTGGAATATATTAAAAAGTAAAAATAATTGTTTGTAATTGCAAGATTAAAAAGATATAAATAATTTGATTTTCTTACTCGTCATAAAGCTATCGTGGTATGTAAGAGCAAGACAAATTGTTAGCCCAAAACAAATGAACGAACTTTTACTATTGATTAACATTTTGATAATTAGATTTCTTTCAGAGTCTCAAAATTTTTAACAAATTAATAAAATGGACTTGATTCTACTGCGTTTTGAACTTTCATGTACTAAGCGCAATAAAATGTAATCGTAATCTATAAACAACAAAGTTCAGACTTTATCTAAGTATTTGGGATATCAATTAGGAATCCTTGAAAACCTCACAAGAACATTTAATATAAAAATTTCATTGCAATATTTGAATGTAATACTCCATAGAAAATCTGCTATAAAAAATCGGCCAGTCCTCTATATGAAGCACTGACTGCAAGAGGAGCCTCTTATCCAGCCTGACCACATGTCCCGGAATGACCTTAACAGTCCAGGAATCGTGAACTGTGTCCAGGTGGAAGGAATGGACCATTCCTTGACATACAAGTGTCCAGGAATGACAAATGTTTGACAAAACGTTTAAAAAATAGATTTTCCGAAATTGTATTAAAAGAATGTAAATGTACTTATCATTACTCTATTATCAATACTAAAACAAAACTCTAAAATAGGCATAAAATATAACTGATTCTTGAAGTAGTCATACATTTACTCATAATTATTTGTTGCTAATGTTGACACTAATAGTATATAATGTTACTATATTTTCTGAACAAATAATTTACATTTCGCTAAAGATTTAATATTTGTTTTCAATAAATACTGAAAATATTTATTATTATATCAATTAATTGCTAACAAACTAATATCATGTCAAACAAACGAACTATTAGTGAATCGCCAAAAAATCAAAGAAGAGATTGACTTATTTCCAGGACATATTGCTTTCGAAAGATGAATATAAAGACTGGCTGAGAAAAGTTGATGACTTCAAAGCTAATTGTATATTATGTAAAACTCAATTCACAATTAAATACGAAGGCATTTCAGCTGTCAATACACACAGAAAATCGAAATCACACGAATCAAATGTGAATTCGGCCAAAATGTCTTCAGCGTTAAGCAATTTTATCGCTAAATGTGATTCAAGTGAAACCAAATCTATAGTTGTCTCAGAGGTCTGTCTGGCATATCATTCAGTAAATCATCACTTGAGTTACGGATCGACTGACTGTGGTAACAAATTAATTCAGAATTTATTTACTGATTCCAAGATTGCCAAAGGATTACGTTGTGGTCGAACCAAAATAGAAGCTATAGAGAAGAATGTTCTGTCTTCAGCTTCTATCGAATCTCATTTGAGTAAAATTAGAGGTAAAGCATTTTCAATAGCAAGCGATTCTTCTAATAAGAGAAACATTAAACTGTTTCCAATCGGTATTCAGTATTTTGATAAAACTAATGGGATATGCAATTTCGTACTTGATTTCTACGAAGACTCAAATGAAAAATCTGATGCTATTTATAATCAATTAAAGAAATCTTCAGCCAATAATGAGTTGAATCAAAATCAAGTAATTGCTTACAGTGCTGACAATGCAAATGTAAATTATGGTAATTATCATTCAGTCTATGAAAACTTCAAGTCAGAAAATAATTTTATAGTAAAAGCGAATTGTAATTGTCATTTAATTCATAATACGGCCAAATATTCCTTAATGAAACTGGACTTATATGTGGAAAATCTAATCGTCAAAATATTTGCACATTTTTCAGATTCTGCAAAGCGTATCGAATCTCTCAAGTCTTGCTACGAGTTCAGTGGAACAGAGTTCTAGAAAATACTAAAACATGTCCCTACTCGTTGGCTTTCACTTTTTTCCAGCAATAAAGCGTTTGTTGAAAAATTCTAAAGAAATTGAAAACTATTTTATAGGAATCGGTACGGATAATTGTCATAAAGTTATAGTTGAATTTATTCGGGGCATAAAATTAATAAATTGAATAGTTCTGATCTTTATTTAGAATTTACTAAACATCTAATGGAAATATTTCACCAGAATTTAGAACTTTTGCGGAGCAATAAAGTCAATTCAAGCAATTTATATGACATAATGATGAAGTTGAAAATACAATTGACAAATAGACGTAAACATAAGTTTTTTGGCTCTAATATTAATAATTACCTCAAGAGTATATCTGTCTCTGAACGTGAGACTTTTGAATGTGAAGCATTGGAATGCTATGACAGGGCTCTGGATTATTTAGAAAAGCATTTTAATTTTGAATAATCTATTTTCAAACATTTTAAAGTCCTTAATTTGGACGACAAACTTGATTATGAAAATATCAATCAAATCTTGAATGTATTGAATATGAAAGTGAATCGCGACAAGATGTTCGATGAAATCAGTTTATTCAATCAATTTTTAATGATGTTTAACTCTGAAGATAAAGCACTGAATTCTGTTAATAAGTGGTGCAAAATATTGTCAGCCCTAGATTTATCAAATTTAACAAAAGTTGTTGAGACTGTTTACGCAATCCCAATAGCGAATGATTACGTAGAAAGCGTGTTCAGCACAACGAAAAAGGTTTGGAAAGATGACCGAAGTCGAATAAATGTGGACACGATTAAAGCTGAAATATGCACTAAAATTAATTTTTCGAAGAATTGCTGTGAATTTAAAAATTTTGTACTAAATTACGAAAATCTAATCAAGGCCGCTAAAAATGATACTAAATATGATAGAAAGTAATGTTTACTTAAAAATGGCAATAAATTTGATGTTCCGGAATGTCCAGGTAATTATTCAGTTTTTATTGAAAAGATCAAGGAATTGGCGAAAGAGATGTGGTCAGGCTGCTCTTATCTGTCGAAAAGTATCTAAAGGGCTTATAAAGCACGAGTATCGATATATCGCATTTAATGCTTTAGTCATTCAATATTTTTTTGAATCTGAGCCTTAAGTTTTAGATTATGAGTACAAGGAGTATTGAACGCTACTTTTAAAGCAAAAGGTAGTTCAAAATATTGACAGTTTATAACTAATACATCTTTCCATATCTTTACCAAACTTTTGGCTTGACTTCAATACAGTTTGACATGGATGATAGTTAGCACTAATAATATATAAGTCATTGATAATTTACACTATTTTTGTTCTTACGCTATTAAAACTTTCCGCGATAAGACTTGTAAAAAACTTATCTCTATACTATTTTATCACTAGTTAAAAGTTCCAAAATTAACAGAAATTAAAACTTATATAAATATATGCCTTAGTGTACAATCTGTTCTTTTAACTCGTATTAAGTGCAATTTTTCTTTAATATTACGCATCGATTCAATCAAACGGTTGAATAAAGTTTCAAATAAATCGAAGAAAAGACTGTTCCGCAATCATTGTATTTTGTTTGAGAACACAATTAGTGTTTAAAATGGTGCTTACAGTAAAAGAGAGAGAGAGAGAGAGTTTTATTTATAAGACGTATTTATTAACTAACTATTGTGATCAAGAAAATATCTCCTGAAACTCTATTAAAAGTTCTAGACAACATGATTAAAAGAGGATCTTGGTTTAGAAAATAATGGGCAACATTTTCAACAAGTGTTATAGAGTATTGAATTACTATTTCTAAACACTAGTTCCGTTACATTCAATTTGATTATTAAAAGTTTGTTTCAAAGCATGAAATTTTGAATCGATGAGTAATTTATTTGACATTTGATAAAAATATCAAAATATAAAAAGCTTTAACTGCTTTATCTCAGTCTAGAAAATAAAAGGACAGACTGTATATGCTTTGATGGTTTTAGTCACAAACGTAATGAAAAGAAAGTTTTTCTAAGCATATGTCAAAAACCGTTGATAATATATAAGTACTGCCACTCACAGAGTTGTCAATATCTCATCTCTTTGACATCAGGATCACAACCGACACATTCATTCAAAATCTGCTGCTAAAGACCGGCTTTACCACTATCACAGTTGCTTAAAATGGCTCAGACTGTACTTACTGTATGCGTTGCATTCAATTTTATGACTAAAACCTCTGATTTTAGTTCAAAATTAGGTTAACTGCTTTAAGAAATAAAATCAACCTAAATTCAGACCAAGTCAAATAAAGAGGTTGTCTGTGCATGAATGGAGATTTCGCCCACTCCCCACTTTGTCCAAATATCCGAATACATGCATGTAGGAGGACAAGCGAAGCATAATGACATATTCAGATTCCCGTTATCTACTATGAGGGGCCCTCAAAACCCAAACCCCCAACTTTAGAGGTACAAAAACCATTGCACATAGAATAATGAGAATTTGTATACTAAGAGATAATGTTAGTCTCTAATAGTTGATCGTATCAGATAATATCAAGGTCACAATAATTCTTGATGAGCGGAAAATTCAAAAATTACTAGTCTTTAATGGCTTAGTTTAAAGTCACTCCCCAAGAATCAATAAATTTTTATCATTAGTATTATTGTAACACATCACCAAGTATATAAATCCAATGAGAAAAGTTGTTGACTCGAAGGGCTTGTGTTGAAAAAATGCGAAAGGCTATTTTAATAGGCAATAAAGCTATACTTTAGTATTCTATCCTAACGGTCCAAACGCATGCAGGATACCATTGTGCTCCCCTCGACTAGCCGAGTTGAAAGATTATAATTAAAATATGGTATAATGAGTTCAACCTCGTTCATTAACACTTCTGACCACTGGTCAATTTTCTCGGGTCACCCTAATGACCTGACCCGTATGTATGTTGTATCATTGGAATCGTCTCATCGAGCTGAACACATCGATGGCCTACATGATGTGTTTACATCATTATCTTTTGATTTCATAGTAACCTAACCTAACCTAAGACTCATTTCGGGCCATAACTTTTAACCCTGTGGACCGGATTGATCGCAACCATTGAGAAAATTGTGCCTCTTGGTGAGAGCTTTCCATTGATATATATATCAATATATAGGATTGTTCGGAAAGTAATCGCGTATTTATATAGGGTTTAGAAAACGTCAGATATTTGTTAACTACTATTCTTTTACAAATCGTTTTCGTATTGTTTCAATATATTTGATAATTGTCTTGAATTTTGTAATAAAAAAGTTTTGAAAATCAAACAACTCTTCCGTCTTAGCGATGCCATTAATTGATATTCATTATGGACATTGTATGCTTTATGAATTTAAGCGTGGTAATTCGGCAACGGTTGCCACGAAAAATATTTTCGAAATTCACGGTGATGTCATTAGTGTTCGTCCATGTCAAGAATAGTTTGCTAAATTCAGATCTGGTGACTTCGCTCTGAAAAGTGGTCGTCCATCTGAGTTAAACAATGAGGTCCTAAAGGCTATGGTTGAGTCGGATCCAAGAGTTTCTACTCGAGAATTGGCTGAAAGACTCAACACATCGAATAGTACTGTTTAGGAACATCTGCAGCATTTTTTTGTAAAATTCGTTTCCAATTCTTTGAATAAATACGCGATTACTTTCCGAACAATCTTATATTTCAATGTAGGCGAATTCTCCATTCATGTACGGACATCTTTTAATTTAATGTATTGAGTTCATAGAACATTAATAATCTAATCAATTGATACAAAATTCAAGTTTTAAATTATGATTAATTCTTGATCTTATTCTTCAAAAGGTTTTCTGCTATTTTCTTAATCAACAGAGATGTTGGACAATGAATAAAGTATTTTAAGCTGTTTTGTAATTGATAATAAGCTTAACTAAAAGTTCAGACTTTTTTATTGATAAAACAAAAAGATTTTTGAGATTACCTAAAATTAATTATGACTTGAAGATAGTTCTTATCAGAGCTAATTCAATTTTGATAACTGATAAATTGGATGAAATATCAGTTACGCTTAATTGATAAGTAGTTCTGCATTCGTCAAATTCGAATTGCTATCCATTCAATTTATATTCAATTTTCAGATTTTCAACACCTCTTTCAATAAATGATCTAAATGTTGTCTTATTTATATATTTTATATTCGATTCAACCGCTTCGATATTATCACAATTTTTGATAAATCTTTAACTCCAGTTGTAGAAAATTTATCCGACATAATGAAAATTTGTTTCAATTTTTTCATTTTAGATAAATTTCCTAGGGCTTTAGCTGTTATTCGATTACATTTGGAATATTTCAGCACTAAATACTTCAAATTGAGTAAATAATATTGAATTTCATTCAAGTGTTCATCACTCAATTTATTAATACTTAATTCCAGAATAGACTTGTCATGTTCTCACAGAATAATCTGGAAGTTTTATTGCATATAAGATTCGTAAGAGTTTATATTTTTGGAAATTACACAAATAATTCTGTACTAACTCTTGTAGACTTACTATTAGACTATTTGACTTACAAAACTATTTTTCAACTTTTAATGTTCAAAAATTCATTGAAAAATTCCATACTATTTTTGTTAAGTCTAAACGATTTTTTTCAAATTATCAATTGTTTGATATTTTCATAACCTTTTGTGTTCTATGAAATTTGATATTTGTAACAGAATGATAAATAGCTTCCTTTGAAATCTCTGAATTATTCTGTTTAGACATATTCCCGATTTAGACTAGAATTCCTCAGCGAAAGTCTTAACGAAAGATTTAATCGATCAACTATTTTTATAGAAATGAAATATTTAATTCACTTGCAGAATAAAATGATTGATAAGTGATTGCATGGAATAATTTTGTAAATTAGTAACACTTAAAGCCAGTGGTGAGTGGGAGCCAGTTCTCAATGGCTCTTGAGAACTGGCTGTTAATTTTATAACAGTTTTAGAACCAGTTGTTAAAAGCTGTGTTGCGAAGCAATATTTTGAAAAAAGTTTGAGAACTGTTGTTGAAATGAAATATTAATTTTTCCTCCAAAAAATAGAAACTTTTTCTATATTTTCTTTATACTAATTGTTTTCAAGTCAAAGTCAAAATGAACTTTTCTATATCCAGTTCTTACTCCTGCACTAGACATTGTTGTGAGACCCAAATGTTTTTATTTATCGAAGCGGTTAGTGTCTACTTTTCGGTAATCAAAACGCACTGAACTTGAGCTCGTTAGTAAAGTTGATTCGAAAAATATATTTTTTAATAGCGTGAAAGCAGCAGAACTTTGGTTACAGAGGGATAGACACACACACACACACACACACACACACAAATACATAAAATAAAGTCAAGTTTTATAAAACCGTGATTTTTTTATGTGACAACTTTTCTTATCATAACTTATGATTATATAACAGTTGATGGCGTTTGTTGAACAAGAAGTGAATTCATATCGTTTAAAATATTTTCTTGAATTGACACATTGAGCTATCACATTAATATATGGCTGGTGCTCATCTACACAATATATTAAATACAGAACAACTTTTAAAATATAACCTTTAAATCGCTCTCTCAATGAATTACTTAATATTAATCTTATTTATAAGAGTTGTTTAATTTGAATAGTCCGCACTTTTTTGTAATAACTTCTTTATTTTTTTAATCAACTTTAATAAAACAAATACCAAACTAAAGCTGAATGAGGCAGTTTTATGTAATCTGCGGCTTTTAAGTTGTGACGTGTTATTTTTGTTTTTCGAATGTAATTTAGACACAATGGATTAAATCAAATTGAACATGTTAAATTAAATATGGATACCTATTCAAATAATCAGAGATTATTGCGTTACGTTTCCATAAGTGTAAGTCAGTAACTATATTAATGAGCAATTAAAAGTATATTCTGGATTAAGCATATTCCGCATTTAGTGTATTCTGGATTTGTTCATCGTTTTGATTGTTGTATCGAAAAAATGTTTGTAATGAATTATATAAATAAAATGATATTATGTGGACATATAACTAAATTATATATATTACTTTATGCAATCGTTAGTTTCGGTTTCATATATATTCTATTAAATATGATTTATAAACAAAAATTGTACTAAATAACAAATACCGACTATTAAAATGAAACACTCTTTATATATGTTTTTAATCGAAATGTCTTAATTCAAAGTTTATTTTTGATAAAGTCTTAAATTCCAGAATTCTTTCTTTGCAATTATTGTCCAGCTTTCACTCGATATGTTGGCGTCCGCATGAGCGTTCCCATTTCATTATCTATTATTTGATTTGAATCATCAATCAAAGGATTCCAAACTTGCGTGCTTTTGTATTCCAACAATTCTATCAAAAGTGAATCAATTGAATTTGATTCAATCAAATATTGCCTAATTTGTTCACAATATTTTTGAGCAAATGGTTCACGTCTTATCCAATCAAACCATCGATTTCTTGTAATTAGAATAAATTCAAAGTCTGCTCACAAAACATGTCAAAAATTCAAATAATCTCTTTTTATAACGATGTCTCATAGCAGTGAATGTGAATTATAGGTGTGGAGCGATTGACCACATCGAGGTACTACCCTATCACCAACTTTTATGAATTTTCATTAATAACTTGAAGTTGACCCGAATTGATCTTAATTGAACTAAAAACTGAAAAAAGTAAACAATAAACTCTAAAAATGAGCTGCCAAACTAAAAATTTAGTTTCAGACTCAAAAAGTCGTCAAAAGTCACTGTAGATATTGTACCTTTTATACTGATTGTCAATCTCTGGGGGTAAAGGTTCACAAACAGATGATAGAAAAATCTGATCAAAATCTTTAAAGCTTTCTCATACTTTATAATACATGTATCGGTATATTCATTTAAAAGGATAGCAGTTTTCAGAGTTTAATTCATTGTAATCATTTATTTTACACTCAGATAAATCACAGGAATTGTTTGTGTTATTTAGCTGATTAGCAATAAATGTATGCAATTCATGATTATAGCGATTTGATTTATGATTTGAAATCAAGTTGTTCCTCAATTGTACATTATTAGCTGAGCTCTATTGCATATAATTCCTAGTAAATTTGATTTCTTACTTGACTCATTGTTTATTTTCATGTTCATTATTGGTTTTGTTGAGTTTACTTTTGATTATTTTATAATTGACTGCAACGTCAGAGTTTTTTGACTTGACCTAATCGGATATTATAGTCAATTATAAAATAAGCAAAAGTTAACTCAACAAAATCAATAATGAACATGAAACTAAGCAATAAATTAAGTAAGAAATCAAATTTACTAAGAATTACAACTCATTATATGCAGTAAAGCTCAACTGATAATGTAGAATTGAGGAAAAACTTGGTTACAAATAATATAAATCTAATTGAATTAATGATGTAATAATCATGAATTGCATACATTTATTGCTAATCAGCTAAATAAGTTGTTCTAATCTTTACAATGTTAAGACAAACGCGCAGTTAGTCAAATTTTCCGATGAAAAATTCAAGTAAAAGTAATATTCTGATATCAAAAAGAAATTGTCAACAGTGTACGCGAACCCGACCCTATTCTACTAGTGGTCAGTACACTAACCACCAGGTCGCTTAGTAAGTCAAATAATCAACGCTATTAAACTCATAGATAGAGCAGATTTTTCACTTTATCTATATTCTCTAAAATAACACGACTTTAAAGTCAAATAAAAAACCATAATCAAAAGTTGCATTAACTCTAGTCATAAGGGATCTACGGGTCAGTGTTGGACTTTTTGGCGTTCAACTCCTCAAAAATTTGATTTGTTTAGTCATGGTAGCTTTTAATCATAGTAGCGTTTACCAGAAAAGTGCATTTAATTTGAATAAACCTATAATTTGATTCGATGTAATTTTTGTCAAGCCTTAATATAGAGTGGGGTAAAATCCTTAGTGCATATAGTCAGCCAAAAGTCTGGCTTCGACTCTGCGGAGCGCCTTAACTTTTTATCTATTTCAATGATATGGGCCAACAATTCATTTGGCGTTTGACGACTTTTGAGTATGAAACTAAAAATATTAAAACTACACAGAGGACTATTTTTCTTTACACCATAACGTGTAAAGTTAAGATATTCAAAAAAATCATATAAATTTTTAAATACTTATAAAATACGTTTAGCAAACACATAAGGTAATGGCTTTCTTAAAAGGAAAATCTTTATTATAACACTAGACATACTTATGATATAGTAATCGAAAAATGTTCAATTTTATTCATAATAAATAAATTTTTGTCTATAACAGTCATTTTTAAATAGATATTCAGATAATACTTCATGCGTTTAACCCGTTTATAGTAAATCCGCGTATAATGAACACTATGCTCTACATTTAACACAGAATCCAAAGTTCATTGATTTCGATATAGTGAATATCACCTATAATCATCGCTTTCGGCTGCATAGACCTGTTGTATATAATTGGATTCGAGTATATTTGAGAATAAAATTCAATTTGACTACTATTTTAGAGCAGCAAATAGTTTGATGTGATCAAATCCAGTTTTGTCAACAAAAGCGTAGATGTGCTCTACAACAATAACTTCACTTAACAGTAAAAATATATTAAAAAACACAAATGCTTTTAGTCTAAATTTTATGACTTGAAAATTGTGACAAAAGTTTGAGCCAATTATATTAATATTTAAAGCTTTAGTTCAACAGAAGACAATCAACTGTTTAATGACTAACAAAACTTTTATCATAACTAACTATTAGATTAACTTTTTTAGGGAATAAACTAAAACCTACTCATAAGATAAGACAAATATATTCCAATTTAATTGAAAGCATTTACAGTCATATTAAGTCACATAAACTCAATTCAATTAATCAATTGATATAAAATGAAAATTTCAACAAACAGATACTTATTGTTTTTTAATAAATGAACGAACTCTACAGATGTTGATATCAATAAAGTTTTGTAGAACTATTCACATTTTATGATCGGTAATAAGTTTATCTAAAAGTTTAGATTTTTTAATTAAAAGAAGTCACAAAAATAAAGTTCTTATCAAATGACCTAAAATTAATTATACAAAACTTAATTAAATTAAAGTACAAATACTCTTCTGAACAGTCTAACAAACTTTATTTAACTTAATTCACTTTTAAATAGTAGTGTTTTATGTAGAGAACAATGAATTTTTTAAGTTTGTTTTCAGTTAATTTTGTGGTCATTTTATTGATTATTTCAAACTTGAATTTGACGATAAGTTTATTAACAAATTTTGTGATTCATAAAAATCAATTGAGTGAACAAATGAAAACTTTAGCCTTAAGTACAGTCAGATTAGAAGTTAATCAAGATAATTCGTTGAGTAATATAACGAAAATACTCGTCAATACGTTTAACGATCACTACGGAAGACAATGGAATTGTATCGCAGGTCCGAATCCATTCACAGCAGTCATCGATTCACAGGTTCACCACTTTTAATTAACACTCTTTAACAACTCTTTCAAAACTATTCACAGACCAAAAATTTGTTGTTATGTTTTGATATTAAGTTCTATTATTAGTTGAACTATTGCTTTAAATAATGAAAAGTCTTCTGATAATAATTTTGATTATTTGTTTGCAGTTCGGAACACTTCTTTCGTTTACTTACGACAGAACACAATTAGTATTATATAAACCACTTTTGATGTCAGAAAACGATTTAATATCAGACGCGCGTCACATCAACTCTAAAATAATAATAATTAGAAACCAAATGAATGACGACATGAAAAGTAGTGCCGAAGTCATTGCTATGATTGCATTGAAATCTCTGAACAACTTTCAACTGATATCTGAAAACATAACGAACTCATTGGACTCATTATATGGCCCGCAATGGCATTGCGTTGTCGGTCAAATTGGTTTCGATTCAAACTGCAATCACATTAACTCAACTTTTCTATCGTTTACAATCGGATGCATTCAATTCATGTTATTTCAAACCATTTATGAAACTCCACAACAATTCAAGGTAAAAATTATCAATTCGGTAGTCATTACCCGAATACGGTTTAAAATGACTCAATTCAAAGGTAACAAAATTGACCAAATTTATTGCTCTAACACTTTACTCTAATCTTAACTATAGTTATATTGAAGTATCGTTTTAGTCGTTTAACTAAATATTGATTTTAGTTTTTAAAACTGTATCAAATAATTGTGTCACTTCAAAATGTTTTCGAACTTAAACTAAATTGTCAAACATTTCATTTCTTACTCAAAGTACACGGAGTCACAAATCGATCAAATATTTGGAGCGCGAGAATCAGTTTCTCACTCGAAACTCACCACAAATCATATCAACTCAACGATCAAAGTCTCGAATACACTTAAATCTTCTAAAAATCCTGAGTTAACAGTCAATAATATATCGAAGTCTATTCATCAAAAATATGGCAATCAATGGATTAATTATTCGCAAAAAAGTGAAAGCGATGGTAATGAAGAGTCAGCTTTGCCTAAAACTTATGTGTCTCTAGTTATCGGAAACACTGAAATACTTGTGTTTGAGAGATCACATCGACCAACAAATAAGGTATTAAATGATTGAATGTTAACAAAAACTTCTAAAAGTTCTTAAAAATACTTCAATAAAAGACTTTTTAAAAGTTTTTCCATAACTTTAAAATAACTTTTGATCGACTTTTACATTGAAATAATAGTTGACTCAATTGTTTGATTGAATTAAAACTTTTGTCAGTATAAAAACTACTTTGTTTGACTTAATTTTTATATAATTTTTAGCTAAACTTTATTGATGTGATAGAAGAGGCGCGAACTTCTTCTGTGAAAGTGATATATGAGGCGGACGTCAATGTGTTAAACGAATTGATATCAATCGCAAAGGAATCGATAGAACAAGACTTCAGTGTTTACGATTGTCCGCTTTATGACAACGACGTTGACATCAATTCACCCGACGATTCGTGTTATCGATTCATTAGTCAATATGTTTTCAATGAAGTCGAGAGTCGTTTACGTCGATCCAATTGGAAAATTGTTGTCGGATTCATCACTTATTCTGACAGTTGGGGTCAGGCTTTGGGTCACTTTCAATTCAAATTTGCTAAACTTTATTTCGAATTCTATCAAAACTAAATCTGTTTTGTATCTAATTATGATTTTGTTTATTTTATCATTTGGTGGACAATTTGGTTCAATTATTAGTTTAATTCGATAGAAATTAATGTCAATAAAAGTATTATTGATTAATGAAATGCTTCAAATGATTGACTCGATAGACGTAAAAAACTAAAGTTTTGTGCTCAGCTCTCATTTCTGGTTTAATATGATGCTGAAAAACGTACAGAGTATTTGATAAATGCCCCCAATCGAAATTAGTTTTTCATTAGACTCCCGAATCCTAATGTAAAGCAGATAACTATAAATGAGGAGCGGTTACGAATATGAAAGTCGACAACACATAGACTGTGCTCAATATTTCAAACATATGAATTGCATCAAACTTGCCTTTAAATTGAACGTCTCACAACTACAATATAAATCTACAGATTATAAATGTTGGACTGAAAAAGTTGACAAAACCCTAATTATAATGTGTGACCTGAACATTTGGATGAGTGATCCGATGTTACTCTCCATAACAATTGATTGAATACAATTTCAGTAACTCTTCAATTGGTTGGCGAGAAATACTTTAGAATACATTTCAAATTTCCAACGTTGCAATCAAAGTGAATAGTTATTCGTATTCCTGATATAAGTTACACAGAAGTCGATAGAGCTCGTTCGGTAATAAGTTTATGTGGAATGCGCTCTCAATAATGCAAAACTGATTTGAATTTGGGACAGTTATTAAGCACTGAATAGTATACACCAACCTGTTGGTAACAAGCATTGTTGTCAAGCAACCATTGGTCCCGAAGACCAACTACAAACCCGATTCAGTTATCTCGCCTTCAAACTTATTAACTCTTTACCTTCTTTGAAGTGGTAAATACTAAACAATTTTCGAGCAGTTCTACTGATTTTAAGTTGTGAACACACTAAGTTTCTAACTGTTGTTAAGTCAATATTTTGACACTTTAGTCTTAATAACTTAAACTTCTAATGTGTCCCTAAGTAGTTAAAAGGTTACGGAAAATGATTGCAAATTCGTATAACAGCACTGATTTTGGTTAGATTGAAGCATACATTTTATTAGAAACAACGCTAATACTCATACAGTAGTACTTCATTAGTCTACTCAACAATTTTTATCGACAATTGCTATTCGACTTAATCTATGTTTGCCACCAATTCTTAATTAAATCATTTGATAAAAAAGATTAGCTTCGAGATCATCAGCTACATATGCAATTTTTAATGTACTTCAAGTTTTAATATTTGACTGAATATCTTAACTTATTTAATATTTTCCAATTTTTCACAATTGTTCAAAACTAACAAAACTTTAATAGAAATTTATAAATTTCAAAGCAAATGATGTTAATTCCTTTTTATATATTGCTTTTCTTAGATTCTCATATTTTGGTAGTTTTAGTAATTATAACGTAACCGAATAACTCTTTAATAAATCGAATATTTTTAATTAATAAAATCAAACTTTCATATCATTTTGAAGATAATGAACACAAGAATAATGCATCAATAATTACAAATCGAGATCAAGTTATGCTTTTGGTTGTAATGATTTTTGAGTTTTAAGTTTAGGGCACAGATAAGCGTTTATAAACAAAGACAATTAATTCTATGAACTCGTTTGCAACGTATTGAATGTTTTGATATTTTTGCAAAATTCGTGTACAGAGAGATTAATTAAAGATTATAGTGTCCTATGGCTGATAATACATTTTTGTTATTTGATTTTGTCAACAAAAGTTCAGAATTCAGTTTTTGTTTAAAAACTTTTCTCGCAAATACTTTTTGACACATAAGTGAGAAAAGTTATGAGAATCATTTGACTATAATCTTAAATTAATGGCCTAAAATACACACTCCATTGAAAAATTTATGCAACAGTTCGACCATTAGCTGACACCAAATTATATAAAGTGTTAACTAGAAGTTAAAATTAAGCTAAAAATACACAAAAACTTAATAGTTTTTATTAGTAATAATTACTGATGATTTAGGAAAAGATATCTGGGATTCAATCCATGATATGCCGAACTATTGAAAAAATTTTTCAATACGGATTAAAATAATAGATATTTTGAGAAGACTTTGGAGAAAATACTGAAAAAGAAGGCATAACACATAACACATTTGATTCAATACAAGACTATCGCTTCTGAGAACTACGGTTTTGTGTACGAAACAAATAATAGAGAAAATAACGAATTTTACGCAATTAGAAACAATTTCATAATAAACAACTTGAAGTAATAATCACAAACAAACCGACATTTTTCCCAAATTCAAAAGCAATTCAGTTGTGAGACATGAGTGCACTTCAATTGAAAACTTGGATATTAAGGTTAAAGGCTATGAAAAGTATGAGATTCACATCAATTTCAGTTAATTGAATTCATTTTTAATCTTGATAATAACTAAAAATTTAAATGATATCGTATTTATTGATTTCAAAAGATGCGATCAACAAATTGAACGAAGGATAATAATGAAGGGTAAATAATGAGAGAATCTACTTTGGTTATTTACACTTCGAGTATATATTACTGCCTCAAATTGTTAACAAGTGCCAATGTAAATGTCACTTACCTGCATAAACAGCATATTATTCATAGATATTTGGTGC
The DNA here is from genome assembly GCA_018873245.2 of Archegozetes longisetosus. Classification (NCBI taxonomy): domain Eukaryota; kingdom Metazoa; phylum Arthropoda; class Arachnida; order Sarcoptiformes; family Trhypochthoniidae; genus Archegozetes; species Archegozetes longisetosus. Next base: position 9,424,994 of record JAEMBT020000008.1, on the reverse strand, counting down.
TTGAAATATCCTCTAAAATAATAGAATCAATGGAAGATTTCAGTTTAGTGACAATCCTTGAATTCGAAGACCAGTCATATGTCTCCAGAACTGGAACTTCAAAATATATGGCATCCAATCAAAGGAACAAATTATTACTCAAAAGCTAATATTCACAGTTCAGGTACAATTTCATATGTATTATTCAATTTGAGTATCAGCACAGATATGAAAGATTTTGATTAGTTTATCTGATGCCATTCTCGAGGAACTGATCGTTTGTTTAGGTCTATTGTAGAAGTAGCAGATCTACAATCAAATAACTTGAAACAGTTCCATAAGTATTGAAATAACAGCTCAATGGCTCTCAGTTTAGGTTATTTCGAACAAACACTGAATTTGAGTCGAAAATAGTGGTGAAAATAATCACAAATATTCGGATCAAATAATGAGACCAACAGTTGATTTTAAAGATTACCAGTGATTGTATATCGATCGTACGTTATATTACATAGTTATATTTAATATAAAGAGTATTTATTCATTAAGTCAGCTCACGTTAATAGTGAACGAAGTGAGTGAGCGCTTTATTTCATCATAAATTAAATGCGTTCTGAATTCCGTTTACGAGAAAATATTTGACATCATTGATTCACGTACGAGAGTGCTTTTCTTACCTCCGAGTTTTATGTAAGAACTTTTAGCATAAAAACATTATGAAAGAGACAGTTTTGTGTATTTTCTTTCATAAAATAGTTAAGTGTCGGCATAATAATTAAACGATTGCGAAACAATCTTCAGTTATCCTTAGCTTAGGTTAAATTACTTTGGTGTGAGAGCGGTAACCCATATGTCTACGAGTAACCTTCTCTAAAATTTTTCTAATAATAAAAGGGCTCAAATTTGGTGCATTTACCGATAGAAGACTAAAATTTAGTGATCTAGCCTCAAACTAATTATGACAATAGACAAGAAAGGGTCAAATATCTGAAAGTTTGGACTTTTCTATCAAGAGAAGTGCCAATGTCTCAGAATATCAATCCATATGACGTTTTTATAATTTTGATGAACTGTCAAAACGCTTACAAACTTTGATTTTGCACACCAAAAGCTTCAAACAATAAGTTAATGCTTGACCCATCAACTTCAAATTGATCAACTTGGAGCAAAATCTAATTGGTAGGTATGGAATCTCTACTTCAGTCATTTTATTATCTGAAAAGTTTTAGGAAAACCTTTAACTAACGCTTTGATGCGACACCTCATGGAGTTAAGTAAAAGTTGAATCCATCAAAATTAGGAATAAATATCGAATAAGTGTAAACATCGAGTTTCTGCTGACCACCACTTAGAGTCCCTTTCGGTGGAAACCTATTTGGCGGAAATACTGGCAATCGCTGTCTCACATATCGAGTAGAGTACGTGCTTTCAAAATCAACGTTTACTAAATTTGACTTCTTTTTAGAGATATGCCATTTATATGAAAATTTGAGTTCAGTTTATTACTGCTCAACTTTTCAATTATAAACATTGAATCACTTATGGTCATTATATGATATCTGTTTTTCAACTTTTTACAGCTCAATAACGAGTGATCTTTTGTTTAGTAGAAGTGAAAAATGATGAGTCTTGTAAAGTAATGGGTACTGCAAAACAAATAAAATCTATTCTCTCAACAAACAAGTTTATGATAACTGTTTCTAATAATAAATACCAGTTATCTCTGGCCTAACACTGATTAAAAGTTACACTAATTGTTGGCAAGAGTTTATCCATAGTTCAAAACTTATTCAGAACTGTATTCAATCGAAAACTAAAGTAAACATGAAATCAAATCACAAGCATTTATGCATTTATTCAAAATTATGATGAATTTGGGAAGATTTTCTCATTTATTCCTTGAATTGAAAATATTTAAAGGCTAATGATTTTCATGAGGTACTGACAGGTTTCACACAATTGGGTGTATTGTCGGTAATACTTTCCGATACACTGGTGTCTGCCTTTTCGACCGGCTGTGCTATACATGTGGCCACTTCTCAATTGCACAGTCTTCTCGATATCAAACTACCAAAAAATGAAGAACACACTAAACTAATATCATTCAAGTTGATTAATGTAAAGACATTGAGAAAACAATAATTACATTTTTTCACTGAAGCGCAAAATACTTTTCCAGACCTGGATATCAATCGCTAAAAGACTATACCAAACAAATTTGATAACAATTTAAATGTCTGTATTTGGTATATTTATCCTAATAATAGTGAAAGAACTAATTGAACCCAGAATTAAAAAGTTCTCACTCTCCGTCCCAATTTCTATCGATTTAGTTCTGGTAAGTCTATCAATGTCTATAACTCTCAAATTTGAACTTTGAATCTTTTAATGAAAATTGATCTGAAAAATAGGTAGTTGTTTTACATTATTTTCATGGCTCATGAAACTCAGTGCCTCTCATGGAGTCGAAGTAATGGAAGATATTCTGACAGGGTAACAAATTTTTCCTCAAAACTTATTAGTTACACACTTAGTCTTTAAGTTTTAACACAAAAAGCATAGCATTAATGATAAGAAAAACTTATAAAAAGCAAACTTCACTCTGAAAATGGAATTAACAAATAATATGGTGAATAACTTAATCCTTGAAGGCTTCCATCACCAAAACTTCCTCGACTGGATTTAATGCCTTCTATAGTAGTGGACTCTCTCATCATATCAATTGTGGCGTTTGCCGTTTCGCTATCGTTGGCAAAAATTTATGCCAAAAAACATAAATACAAAATAGATGCCAATCAAAAATTCATAGCACTCGGAACTGCAAATATCTTCTCATCTCTATTCGCGTGCTATCCATCATCGGCTTCACTATCAAGAAGTTCAGTACAAGAGAGAACTGGTGGCAGAACACAAGTCGCTGGACTTGTTTCCAGTGCCTTTATGTTAGTTTTTCTTCTCTTTTTAGGACCGCTTCTCTACCATTTGCCTAAAGTAAGATATTTTTCACATTTCCTTTCAGTTTTCGAGAATTTATTCTTTGGTTTCTTCATATACTGACTTAATTATTAAATGTTTTTATTTTTAGCGTACTCTTTCGTGCATTATTTTGGTTGCATTGAAGTCAATGTTTTTACAATTTAATGATCTAATCAAGTGTTGCAAAATCTCTAAATTAGAAGCAGCGAGTCTTTTAAATATCAAATTACAAAATCAAATAACAGTAAAGTCATTAAAAGTCTGAACATTTGAAACATAAAAAAGCTTGAAATCCTACCCCAAACTGTCACTCAACTAAAGCTTATACGAACTCAATCAAATTTCGCTTATCTATAGAAAAACAATTCAAAGTTCTGTTTGAAAGTTTATTTTATGAAAGTTTAGCTCAATATTAAAGTTGATTACGCAGACTAAATAAAATTGATGTTCATATAAATGATCGTGTATTCATCTCAATACTACTAAATCTGATAATTATCTCAATTATAGTCTCAGTGGTTTGTGACATTCGCAGCAGTATTACTCCTTGGATTAGATATTGGTCTTATAGTCGGTGTCGTATATTCCATAATAGCAGTAATGTTGAGGTTCACGATGTAAGTGAAGACCCATTGAAGCAAAAGTTTGTCCAAACTTCAAACTTATTAAACTGCTTATCTCTAATTAGTCCCAAATTGACAATTAATGGTCAGCTACCGTTCAGTGAGATCTATGTTGACTCCGATATCTTTTTCGAAGCAAAACAAATCGATGGAATCAAAATATTTCAATTTCATGGTCCCTTATTCTTCATGAATACTCAGTTTTAAGAATCGCTTATATAAGAAAGCGCTCAATGTCTCAAAGT
>JAEMBT020000008.1:6698237-6848237 GCA_018873245.2 Archegozetes longisetosus | reverse complement strand
GATTTTCGTCGCCGATGGCAACTCTTTCCTGTACACGCCATGATTTGCCAAATCTCATGTACATATCTTCTGGAGAACTTTGCACTGATATTGCTTGACCATTTGGTAGTGTGAGATCATCGCGGTAGTCCTTCGAATATCTGCCCAACAGTCCAGCCGTTCCGTTCTGTACAATATATTTGCAAATAAGTTAGTCATAAAATAAGGTATAGCTTCAAGTTTGTACGAATATTTAATTGAAAGTTCGACTTCAATCAAATATATAGTATTTGAGAAGGGTACATTTACTTTGAGATGGGTTCTGTTCTAGAATGAGACCGTAAGTAAAGCTATCTCAAACTCATTATAACTCAAAACCACATCTCAAACTAAAAGGATTTCTATCATGTACTATATAGTGGACAGCTGTTGGAAATCAAGTTCAACTACAATACTTTTGTAGTTTAAGTTGAGGGTAGGTATCATGTTTAGCATAAACTTAATTTTGAAATCAGTTTTGATTGAAACCTACATATTATCGATCATTGGTTAATATAAAATGAAAAAGTTCTCGTATTCAAAGTAAAGTTTACTAACCAGAAAAGTATAGGGAGCATAAACATGAACAGTGAGGTGGCCCTGATTTGTCATGACCTCAACACCAGCTCCAGAATCAAACATGGCTATAACATGAGACATATTCTGAATACCCGCCGGTTGATAAAGAGTCACACCACGAAAGTTTTGTAATCTCATAGACTCGTCCCACCAAAAGATGTACTCCTTGTCGACAATAACATACATATGATACCTCCAACGCGCAGCCGCTGGTCTTAACCTAAACTCCACTACCGATGATATATTATCGCGAGCAGCCACTGCTGTCAGAGCTGTCGCATTGATTAGTGGATCAGTTCTTCTACTTCTAGGTACCTGTTCGAACCTTCCCTGAACGTCTTCAGGTTAAGAAAATTAGGGATCAATTAGTTATGAAGAATCGAAAAATGGTTTTAATTCAAACTCATATTGGCATCAGTTTTTCTACCTAATTTAACGGGATTATCGACGTGTAATAAGGTGAACTCTCCTCTGCCATTGAAGGTATAGTTAAATCTGTCGAAGGTTATGAAATGCGGGTCTCCATAGACCGAGCCGATGGCTGGCGCCTGATATGAGGAACAGTCTTGTGATGTTCGCCAATAGTTATACATTTGACATGTGTGTGCGTTATCTTCTTTTGCTTGCCATTTGCAGCAGAAAAAGAATGGCATTGTGTCGTGTAACCACTCAGATAGGGATGGAGTCTAATGATCATTGACAAAAATTATTTTTTAATTGTATTTATCTGGCGAGTGATTGATTGATAGTTACCATCATTCGCATCTTGAACGGGTGTTTACCATAAATAAATGCACGCGAAGGTCTTCCACCATACATAGTATCCGCTGTTTGAAGAAGTTCGTTGTAATCGTCATAACAACATGTTTGACCGGAACCGCCGATACTGAAGAAGTAAAAATGTTTTATGAGAAAATACTTTTTATCTAATTTGAGTCTCATAAGCTTTTTTGAACTTTTGCTAAACTACTACATACGAAGGTCTTCCAGTTTTGATGCAATGTTGAGCTCCTCTATGGAAAGTATCACATTTTCGGTCGATAACATTACACTCTAAATCTGGTGAGAATCTTCCTCTATCTAACATTGCCTGTTGTAAAGTACAGGGACATCGAAATACGGTTGTGGCGAATCTGTCAGCGTATGATTCGCGCTGAAACCAATTATGACAGAAGTGCTCTTTCCATCTGCCATTCTCTCCATACTCTCGTTCCCATTGTCTCCTGCCATTGTCTCCTGAAATACCAAGCCAGAGGCATAGGTCGTGACCAGATTATAGGTGAATGCTTGATGTCTTTGCCCAAAACTGTAGAGTCGGTTAGATTTATAGCTATGAAACCAAAAATGATATCAGATGTGTCAGTATTCCTTCTATCTCTAAATAACGACGGATCAATTGTCGTCTTCAGCTGCCCAAGTCTTAGAGATCCGGGATCTGCGAGTGTATCGATGTATGTGAGCGATGGGTAGACATCATTGGTTTCTCTATATCCCCATAAAGACATAGTGATTCTAGCGTTATCATCCCAAGCCAGTTCGTGTGGTTTCCATTTGATTTCTAGCATTTGTGGATCTTCTAAGCGGTCTGCGTTGTCGAGTACTACAACATCATCATCGGCGATATCCGGAGGTTCTATTTGAGTACAATAGAGACAAGTTTTTGAAATTATTTGATATATTAAAAGAAACATTTAAGGGCAAATCCTATTATTATGAACTCAAGGTAATGAACAATTCAGTTATTTATATCGAAATTTTTGAAACTAGAGTTCGTTATAACTGAATTTTGCTGAATTTTTTGACATACGTTTGTAAAATCGTCCCAAAAACAGTGTCCTGTCATCAACAGTAATAGTCAGATCGACGTATCCGTGATACATGACCGGCGGTGATATACAGGTCGCGTGATTAGGATCTCTATAAATTCCTTGTGTTCTCCAATTCTCGAATTTACATGTGATTATACTGTTTGGAGAAAGACACGGTCCCGTGAAGTTTACAAGTGTTCCACCGAGCATATGACCAACACGTGGGAAGAAAGTTAGGGGCAGACGATCAGGTAGGTTAGGGTCAAGATCTTTCTCGATACACGATCCAGGCCAGACTTCTTCGTCGACTTGGAAGAAATATCTGCCTCGAAGACCATTACCCCAACCACGTGTTGTCAAATATGATATGCGAGGATTTTGTGAATAGGGACGGAATTCAAATGTACGAGTCGTGTTACCAGCATTGAAACCAACCTTTTGTTTAACAATAAGACTATCAGATAAATGCTTATTTAGTTTATGAGCAATATTTTATTTACATAAGCAGCCGATCCTTTAAGGCCTTCATAGTTATCCATATGTGTAATCCATTGGATTTGCTCGTAGTTAAACATAGCGTATGTCCTAATTTCATCAGTAGCGACAACGCATTGATAAGTGTTAGTCTTTAGGATAAGAATAAGCAATTATTACTTAAGATGACATGTCAAAAAACTTAAAAATTCAAACAACTCTCGATAAAATTCTTACCACAAGGGGCATTTCTGGTCTCCTGTTAACCATTGTCATGTTTCTCCAGGTGATAATAAGAGCGAATTTTGGTCTGAAATCTGCCGCTCCGATCATACCTTCTCTGAAATCTGCATAGATTCTTTCTCTAAGCGTTACATTCGCTTCTGATTCTAGGGTAACGATCTTAAAATAGACACCAGCGTTTGGCACTTCAGTTGGAATGTCTTGTAATGCAAACCATGGAGCTATTATTGATGGGTCTTCTTCCATCAATGGGTCTCGAGGAAGAATTGGGAATCTCATGGGGAATTTGTATGATAGAAGTCCTTTATTGAACGCAAGATAACCGTCGCGTTGAATCTTATTGATAGAAATTAATTAAAGTTACGATAAGTTAATCCAAATCAATAATCAATGCTACATATAGGGACTGAAAAATTTTCGAATAGCGAGGTTTCTGTTTAGTATCAGCTTTACAGGTCTTAAACCTCATAAGTGTTATTGACTTAATGTGAATGCAATAAGTCTTTAGCTGTCGAATCGAGCAATCGAATAATCCTGGTGATTATTAGCGTGAGTGGACTTGGTTCAATTTTTAAATTATTATTCATTTTTGTAAGCCTTTGAGATAATTAATAAGATAATGACTAGGATAAAACTTATTCATTAATGATTTCTGCTGAAAACTTAAAATTATCGATTCTATTCAATCAAGTTTAAGTGATTCGAATCGCAGTACTTTTGTACAGTGTAAAAATTCAATTTTCATCACAACTCATATAGAATTAGTTTCTTCAAACTTTGTAAGAATTTCAATGATAACTGAAAAACACGATTTCCATATCTATCACTGCTTTTCAGTGTAGTCAAAATCAAAATTGATGTTAAGTAAGCTCACCCAAACATAATGATAGCTGAATCCAAAAAATGGTAATCGAAAGGGAAGTGGCTGATCGTGAATAGGTTTGGCTGATGTAATTTCAGTAAAATCGCTTAAGTTGTACGGATACATGAGTTCTGTGCGGAATGTTGTCAAGTCCCCAAGAATTTGAGGGCCTTGTGGCTGAATTGGTCTCGCATTTCCAGGTATAAAAATCGGGGCTGAAAATAAAGTCAATTAGTTCTAAGCTTTGAAAAAATCTTACATTTGGCCTAAAATACACGTTTCCTAACATTTATTTGATAACTTGGGAACAATTTGAAAATGAGAAAAGTTTAGGCAATAACTAATATGGAATGAGGTTATGTTTGAAGACTTTTCTCTAATAATAAATGCTGTATTAAAAATCTATTATCTCTATTAACATGATTTTGTTATCTCGAAAAAGTGATCCCTTTTATGCGCAGTAATTAGTATTGAATTTGATTTCCAATAGTAAGAAATATAAATTAGATATTAGGATTTATATGTTTGTCCCGAAAATAATCCCTAAATGGGATACTGAACACATACCTTGTCCCGAACGTGGCGGTAGGTTTTGCCTTGGGAGATTGTCGTCGGCGTTAGAAAATGTTGATAAAAATATGATCAATGCGACTATACATAATGAAAATGTTGTTCGTATGGCTTTAACACTATTTAAATTTTGTTTAATTCTCATTTTTCTAACTTTCACATCACAATTTTGTAAACAATTTTGTTTAATAGACCAACTATTATAACTTTGATCTATGAAACGTCTTATTTAAATAACTGATATTCGGAATTGAATTTAATTTAATGAGTAAAGTTCTTAATAACCACACCCTATGCTAGACTTAAATGAAGTGGATTTTAGTTCTGAATATAGTATTGTTTTTACAAAACCACAGCGCAATCACAATACCTTAGAGTCTGAAAAAGAGGGTCTCAACAATCTCTGGTATCAACTCTTATCTTCATTGTATGCCACTCTTACCAACTGTTATTCACTTGTAATATTGACTTTTATTTGTCATGAATATATTGCATTTAAGATAAAAATATTAGAGTCTTTCATATTAAATGCAAATTTTACAATCATTTCTTGGGTTCCTGTTGTAGAGTCTGAAGAATCCATTCTGAGATTCATGGATATAGAATTTTCACCTTGCTACCACTTTCTGCTTTCATTTACATAAAAACAATTCAGGATGCATTTCAAGCAAATATAGTTTTTATGCTTTCGTAAGAAGAATTTAGCAATAATTCATTAGTTTTTTAATTAACTGAAAACAATTATGGCTTGAGCAGAATTAGTGCATTTAAGAACTTGTCTGTAGATGAAGTGGAAACATGCTTCATATTTGATGTATGCAAACAAATTCAAATTACTTTCAGTTTTACTTCAACACATATCAAGTACTCATCAAATTATTACATTTATGACCAGCTTGAGTGGAATACATAATAATGACTTTTATGGCTGCAATTTTTCCCATAATTTCAAAAAACAAGTCTAATGACTGCTGCAAAAACTAAACCTAGCAAAAGATTGGAAAAGTTTGCAACTTTCTCAAAGTTTTACTCATATTCTTGTATTTGAGTGCATTGTAATAGAATAATGAGTTGTTTAACGTATTTTTTATGCTCAACCCTATTGTTGAATGAGTAAATTCGTTATCTATTTGATTCGAGGTACTCTAGTTCGTAAAATCAACGTATAAAAAGTAAGACCTATTAACAAAAGGCTCGCCCACTTGGCGGAAGTCTATGACTAATAATTTGAAAATTCATAATATTTATCGCGAGTTAGATTGAGTTTGAAATATATCATTTTTATCAATCTTAATCATCCTCAGGAAATACAATAATTCATTTGAGTAATTCTAAATTAGATCTTAACCTTATAGTATGCAAAATTGATTTATTTTTTTTAATGAACAAAAAATAATTTTTCAAATAATTTATAGATTGAGTAAGTGTTTGACAAGGTTTGCTAAATCTCTGAATTTCAAATAAGAAGTTTATTACTAGGCAGACCCAATAAATGAAACTAGAAATAGCATTGAGAGCTATGATATACAAGTTTTACTGTAGTATCGGTTATTTTTGTGAAGCAAAAACCTGATGGTAGTCTAGGTATCTGTTATCATATGAAATACCATTCTCTAATCGCGAATACCTTAAACCACCAATAGTTTGTTAGTAAATTAATGATAAAAACAGTTATATTAATACAAAGTTCAACGGTTTTCAGACAATTACGTTGAAAAATTGTTATCTTCAATACTAAATAAATATCGTTATAATGTAGCTTTATTTACGTTGAACTTAATCAAAATCAATAAATACTAAGTAATTTTCTTTATTTCTTTCAAACATTTGCTTTTCTTTAGCGAGTCGTTAATTTTGTTTGTGTTATTAATTATATTATTTAATGTCTTAACACGACTTACAGTTTAATGCCTTTATTATTAAGTATTTTCAACTCAAATAATATTAGTATTCAGTGCAATGTCTTAATGAATTGATGGCTAATGTTAATATTTTTCCGTATATATGAATATTTGAAACACCCGTTTGAATGTTTTATAAACTGCTCGGCAGTATAGTTAAGCACTTCTGTAATACTCAACGATTGATAATATAATTTATGACCACTTCATCTTTGCCCAAACAGGTCTTACTTAATGAAATATGAATTATTTATCGCAAACTTATTTATCCAATTTGAATCAAATGGTGATTTAAAACGACCAGTTCTTATGAATGCTTGAGAAGCGATTGAAAAAACTAGATTTGATGCATATTGGGTCGAGTGATTGCTATAAAGAGCTATCTTTTATTCAAATAACATTACAGATACCACCTTATACCACTTGTCTAACCATTTCTGTTGTTAAAGAAGTTATAACAGTAAAAACTAAAATCCTGTTGCTTCGATCGATACGAAGGTTAGATCTGAATAAAGATATCTTTCACGCTGAGCATCACAAACTTTGCATTTAATTCTGTCTTTTAAACATGTTATATAACCCGATAATAAATTATAAGGTTTTGTTTTTTCTCAATCAGATTAAACTAATTTAGTATTTATAGCACGACATTATTCTTTGCAAAATAACTAAATTCGAGGTCTTAAATGCTTTGGATTTTATTTGATAAAAAACAAAACAATAACGAGTCAAAGGGACAGAAGTACATATTAGCTGAAGAAAGAAATTCCTTCCAGCTATTTGTATTTATTGCACAATACAAGTTAAGAAATATGCGACTGAACTGAGATTTTTATTGCGCTTTTAATAAATAAAAATGTTATATGCCTTAAATGTGCCCAAAAGTATTAAATAAGTGTAAAATAGCTAAAACATTGAAAACATTGAAAAATTATGTGAAAAACTAGTGTTACCTAAAAACGAATTAAATAATATAATCAATACTGCTTTAAATAAGTTTTATAAGTTATTATATTGATAGTTCAATTAATAAGAAGTTAGGGTGAGTTTTGTGCTAAGGTCTGTGGAGCATTCAGATGCCTCTTTGGAAACTTGCACGAACTTAGTCTACATTCGCAATATTCAGCTGGTATACGAATTCTTCTGCAGTACTCTTTGCATTGTCTGTCGCTTCCGTTGCGAATGCACTCGTGGCCAGGACTGAACCAATACGGGAAGTATTCACCAGTCGCTGGGTTTCCACCATATCCTTCCTCTGAAAATATGAATCATTTATAACTGTAAGCAACACTAGGTATATAATGGTTATTGAATAGATTGGTTCCTATGTAGTATATTTAGAATAAGTTTGAATTTTTCTGAGCCATATATCAATTACTACTAACTTGTATCGCTGCAAAGGCAGGCACGTCTATTTACTAGAAGAGATCCATCGATATTAGGACTTTCATCCACAGTCACTGTTTTGCAAACCCGGTCATTAAATCCTTTTGCTCTGCAAAATGTTGTGCATTGAAATGAATTCTCACATGCCCGGTATTCCTGTATTGCTGATAATTCTCCTAAAAATAGATTGTATCATTTTATTTATAAATTTTTTCGTGACAAGATTGCATTCTTCGATCAAAATCAGCTTTGATTGATATATCGAATTTTGACTTAGCTTAAAAATCATGTCTTTGTTGAAAATGCTAGAATTTAATATTCACTTGACTGTTTAACAGGTAATATTTTCTCATTTACTCGTTTACTTTTTTCCCAAAGATTATTTTGTTCTCATGAATTTATTGCACCAAAATAGTAAATTACTTGCGTTTTTCACTCATATATAAATTAACATCTCAACAATTCCTACTCTAAGGTCTAACAACCTCTTTATCTGTAGTGAATCAAGTGAAATAATTATTCAAATCAAACTCAATTACATGTTATGATATCTTATGAGAAAAAATATCAAATTTAATATATAAGACATGATTATTACAACTAATCATTAACTATAAGGCTTGAAAGTATTGTAAAAATACTTTCATCCAAGCTATTAGCTACAATTGGCACAAATCGATAGATAAATAATAGAAAAACTTACCAACAAGTACGCTATATATCGTCAGCACAAATATCACTAATGCTTTTGAGACATTATATTTAATAACAATCGATAGGAAGGTATACTTGCGTCCACACCGATCAAGATCTAAATAAGGTATGCTTGAAAAAGATGATCAGCACAACATTTTTGTATTGCCAAATATTGTGTCAATGTTACCTTTTCTCTAAGAGTTATCGTTAAGATAATTCTCAACCGTAACATTAGGTCACCTCAATTGAGGGTCAAAACTTGACCTTAACTGGTTTAGGATACTATTCAAATCCATTTATACAAAGATCCTTTTGTGAAGATGGTCTCATACGATCTACTTTCTTGATTACTATATCTCTATTTCTCTTGATTTATGGCTTAATTCCTAATGAAAATCGTGAAAATGTTATTAACTTTGTATTAATTTTTCAAGCATTCTCAATATTTTCATACGTTCATATACGAATAATAGTCAATTTTTCAACTTTTCAAATGCTTCTTACGATCTAGGCAAAGCTTCAAAATTATTGCTGTCTCGTGAACTCCATGTTCATATTGATTAATAACGACAAAACTTTCAAATTAGAAAAGCGGATTTGATGATAGACTCTATTCTAATTAGTTTAGTTTTCAAATCCTGATCATGGGGTTGATTTGATAAGATAAATAAAAAGTCTTATAAACAGATGTAAATTATAGCTAACTTGTAAACTTTTTAGTATTTATGTTCTATTCAAAATCTATTTGCTTTATTATAATCTCTTAAACCGACTTTTTTGTATAGCTCACGATCGAAGCAAAATCTTTAATAATTGAAACCATAAAAAGTCCTTTCATTCACTTGATTGGGCTTTCATAAACTAACAATATTGAATGTTATCCATTGATACCTTCTCTGAAAATTACAATTTGAAATAAATTTATCAATAAAGATTACATTTTGACTATTGTTTAGGAAACTTTATGAATAGCAACTTTCTGTCATTCAGTTTATGCTATTATTTAAACAAAATTGATAACGAGCCCTTTTACGGTAGAAATCAGTTAGGCAGAAGTCAGTTTAGCCGAAGAGACTGAATTCTCTGTTCTCCTATTTTCAGTTTAGATTTTAGAAAACTATCTTCATTTTTCAAAGTCATTTATTAAGAACTTGAGTTTTAAGAATATAAGCTTCGGTACACATTTTATTTTGCATTTCAAAGATACAGAATGGGTCAAAAGCCACTTGACAGTTTTAGTTGCTAATAATTTTTGAATGAGTTGATCGATTTTCAAAATTATATTTTTTATTTGAAAGTACAAGAATGGAAGATAAGTATAGGCCATATGACAATGTTTTCAATGTAAACTTCTTCTGTAGCTATCACATGACGCAATCTTTTTGCGAAATTATCGATGACAGAGTGCAAAATTTCTTCGTTAATATGTTCAACCTCATGTGTAGTGGCTATCTCCAGTTCGCTAATACCTTTGGGCTTGCTACCGTAAATTCGATCCTTGAGATACTCTCGAGCTTAAACCCGAAATACAGTACAATACAGTGGAGTACAGCACAGTTCAGTGCAGTACAATCGAACCTCAGTGCCTGGGAGTTTTGTTTGGTGTAAACATCGAGTTTACATAAACAAAAGTGCTTTGCACTGAGACTCTACTTACGAAACAATTTTGAAAAATATTCACTCGTTCAAAAGTTATTGGCCATTAAAACTATCAAATGACTTTTGGCCTACCCTGTACTTCATTATCGACAATTAATTCTGAAAGTTTAACAGCGACATATTGTAATTTAGTAATATATAGTCAATTTTCAAGATATAAAACTAAAAGCTTTATTCAATTATTCAAAAAGTATGGGTAGTTATTTTTCATAACTCTTAATAAGTTAAAAGTTATAAATTTTTGAGTTTCAAAGCTGAGCTTAAGTATTTATATAAAGCAATTTACAAAATCTAGTATTTAATCACGTTTTTTAGTTTTTATTTCCTGTTGACTATTGATGCTTAAGCTTTTATCTAAATCTGTTGATTACTGCTAAATTTTGAACTTTTATTTGGTTAATATAAATGAACGTAAATATAAGGGCATTTGAGTTTTAGGGATGAGAAGATCAGTTGTAAAATTGATTTTGACCTGTTTCGGCTAATCTAACTGATTAAAAGTCCACTCTGCTAAACTGACTTCTGCCAAACTGGCACCAATCCTTTTTTGCTACAGTCTCTTTATGAATGAGGATTAGATACAAACTATTAAATTTTATTTAGGCGCCACTTATCTCTAATTGCATCAATTCATTAAGTCAATATCAATCATTTGTTGCCTTTGGCCTTTAGTGTGAGATAATAAGATTATATTTAGATTTGTGAAATTCAAACAATTAGTTACCTAAAAGGTTTTTGATAGCTTATTGAAAAGTGGTTAATAGCTTTAGAAGTTTGTAGCTCTCTCAAATTGGACAATCATTCACATCATTCTCAGCAATAAGTCATAGAGTGATATCTGTTGAAAATAGTATTGATTATGTTCAACAGCTAAATCCTCTTTCAATTCACTTATTCATACTTTGTCTGCTTGACAAGTTTTCAACCAAATTGTTGACCCTTTCAAATTTTTTTCTACATCTAAACCTCTAGTAATGATAGCAAAACAAAAATTTAATTCAAGTCAAAATTAAAATATGGCAAAATTTGATTATTTATGTATTTAAATGATTAGGTTTTAATCCAAAAATGAAATGTTTTTTAACTGGTATTCAATTTGAATAATTTATGAAAAACATGGTATAATACCAGCACTTTTTGTATAAATAATTTAAAAACATTATGAATGGAAACTGGTTTTTTGTAATTTTAATTAACTCGAATAACCTTGAACTCAATCGAGTCAATTATGAAGAACCGCTTTAAATAAGGTTAATGATTGATTTAACAGACATTATGCTTAAGTAAATCAAAGATAAAAATGAGACTCCATACAGATAGTGAAGTCTTATGAAGCCCTAAAATCTATTATCAGTAGGCTGATCGCATCGTGTGATCAAATATTTTTATGACTTCGTATTAATACCTAGTTCACTTAATTTCCTAAACGTTTTAACTTTTTACATACAGAATCTATTCTATTTCTTCATGAGTTGCAAACTTTGACTTTAATCTGTCAAATATTTATAGACACGGTTTTTAAACTTTTCATACGAGCTTTGCACGAAATATTTAAAAAACTTTTAGTGACCATCTTTCCAAATGGAAATAGCATTTAAATCAGATTAAAGTTGAATTTTTTGTAGTAATTTAAAATCGTTTAACAATGATATCGGATAGGATTTACTTGAGTAACAGGTCATGCTACGCAAAGCAATTTGAGTGTTAGATCGTTTTTATGTTTAAATAGACAATCGCATGATACCTTACAAGTTATATCGAGTTTGAAGTCAAAAACTAAATCTAAGCACTCATATTATCTTAATACTCAAAGTACCAATAGTATTCAATGTACTGGTTATGAGATTTCTGAATATCTTATTAGAAAAAGCATTTATGACACTATTTATATTAGTAATCACATTACTAGAATTTATCATCTCTGATTAGTTTTATCTAATTCCATATATAAGTTACGGTTTTATTTAAATACTAAGTATGAGAGTCTTTTTGAAAATCCGTTTTGATAGAAATTATTTGCGATCCTTATTGTGAAATTTGATTTTAATGACTATAATTCAAGTTAGTTGTGATTGGAATAAGATATCGTTAGAATTTATTTTTCAGATTGCTACTCATGATAACTTCAATTGAAGGATGAAGTTTCAAAATCTATCATTGACTTCATTTTTTGAAACTAAGTTTCGTTTGAGGGAAAAGTTACAAATTATTAAATGAACTTATCATTTTGAAAAAATAATTCGGTCGGATATAAGCTCAATAGTGAATAAAAGCTGACTTTACGTTAAACCATAACTTTTTATCTGTTGTACGCATTTTTACTATTGAGCTCATTACTAAACAATCACTGAGGACAAATTTTTGGTATGAATTTTATTTGTATTATAGCTTATTTTAAATATTACACAATTATTTTATTTCATTTCCTGTCATAATCAGCTTTTTATATAATTATAGATTAGAGGAGTTCATATTTGAAATTTCTTTTTTTTAGATCAAAACGGAAATAAATTTTAGATACATTCACAGAAGACATGTTTGTCAATTGCAAGGTTAACCAAATGTGTTAACAATTATTTAAATCTAAATAATATTATGTTCAATTAATGGATGTTTTCAGAAAATTGCTGTTAAACTATAATAAACAAGAATTATTTTTGAAAAACATTGAAAATGTCATACATAATGCAAAGCCAATTGAAGTGCTGTTGGTTGAGATATCGATATTATATTTTACTGGTTTTGTGTTCAATATTAACGCTAGTTTGTGGCACTTTCACCCTAGTAGTACTTCGTATTTATGAAATTTTACCAGTTTTACTAATTGTGTTTGGATTAATTCAAATGTTTTGTGGAGTTTCGCTAATTATCATCAAATATTGTAAACTTAAAAAAACCTATTCATGTAATAGTTCTCACCATCAAAATGAAATTACAGCTAACCGTCAAAATTCAGTGTTCGCCTTATGAAACAGTCGATTAAAATCTCATTTATGCTGAAGAGAATGGCTTTTGTTTTTAGTAAACTTGACACAGATTTGTGCCTTTAATTTATGAACTTTTCAATTTTGGATTACCATCAAGTTTTTACTATCTTTTTGAATGGCTTTACATAATATTTATTACTTACCTCTATTTTACTTGTTTGTTTCAAATAAGTAATTAAAGTTAAATTCATATGTCATTGTTAGTTATGTATATACTTTCAATAAATCATTCAATATCTTACGTACAAATCAATGTATCAAGTCTTAGATATTTATATTTTATAGGGCTAACTATTCCACATACTTGAACTGTTTTATTCATTCTGTTCATCTCTTTTATTCATCTTTTATTCAAACTAAAATTCATTTTGAACTTTCAATAAGAGGAATCAATTTGTACTCTACTACTGTATATTCTGCGTGATCACTACAGATCTCGCTTGTATTTAAATTAAGTTAGGCTTAGACTTATATTGTACCAAATTTCACAATTCTAAGGTCGTATCGCAGAGCGACTCATATCTATTTTCATTGGCTTTTTTTAAACTCAATTTTATCAATGAGTTTTCGGTAGATGAATTTTCGACTGTTTGTGCTCTAAGTGCTAGTATTTATTTCAAATTGTTTAAGAATATTTGTTCTTTAAAGCTATTTAAGGAATGTTGTTGCCTGAAAATGATCAAAATTTTGATCTATTCAAATCTTATTGATTTAATTTAGTAGAAAGGGCCAATAACGAAGATAGATATGAAATAGATATGAAACCTCTGATAACTATCTTTTATTGACTGCGCGCTACTGCGCGTTCAACTTAACTCATAAAGTATTATTATTGAGCGTAATTCGCAACAATTACACTAAAGGTTCATTTCTATTATACAATACTGAAGTTACAATTATCGATAAGGTTTAGAACTCAATATTGCTTTAGTAGCCATATATTTATTTTTTCTTAGCTTTTCTTCAAAGTAAGATGTTTTCTGTCATTATATTCTACTTGAAATTAAAATCAGACAACAAATAATTTGTGAACATTTGATTATTTTTACAGAACATCTCATTCCTTAAATACTTAACTGAAAACACTAATAATGCTAACGAACTCTAAAGATTTGGATGAAGCGATGAGCAGAGATGAGAAGTTTTATCGACCTTATATTTTAAAATAATATCGATTCCTCAAATAAAAATAAACTCCTATTGCACGAAACGAACATATCCGATACTTATTGCCTATATTAAGCACTATTCACTACTTATGGAGTTATTTTCTAATATCAAAATCAAAATTTTCCTCACAACTCAAAAGTTCTTTTATATCGTATCTCTCCTAATGGTACTTTTCAGTAGTTTATTCGTGTTTACTAAACTAATCTCAAAAACTCCATCTCATTAATTAAAAGCGTTAATTACTTGACAAACTCTGTAATACAAGCTGAGTGCATGAAAACTGAAAAATTAAACAATATATCAATCATTTTATTGGGGATGATCTCGAAACAAAACTTGTGGTCGGCGCTCACAATGGTCAATACGAGAAGTTGGGAGCTTTAATCAAGTAGATACTGTGATAAGACAAAACTAATCTTCAGATAAATAAATGTTTGGTTAATTATAAAAATCAAACAAATTTTCAACATTTAAACATTCAGTCGAACGACTTCCTGTTCATAATCGTTTATAATGTTCGTTTCGAGGATAATATGACAATTTATAGACAGTATTGAATTTATAACGCCATTCATCAGAGTTTGTTCAGGAAATCAGAGTTCTTAAGATAAATTTGTGAACCGACCTTTTCTTATTAACTTAATAAAATGGTCGCTAAATTAGATTCATGTTTAAACTGACAGAAAAATACAGAATCCATTATTTAATATAATAAGACACGGCAGATATAATTTAATTTAAATAATTACATTAAGGAAAGCCTTTTAAATTTTGATAGACATCCTCACATCCTGACAAATTACTTGTTTTACGTGTTACCAAAGCTTATTTAACTTAGGGATTAATTTTCGAAATAAAGAGTTATCAAAAACTATCTAAGGGTCGCGGCCCTAGTGATCAATGACCTACTCCTACACAAAGACTTCTTTTTTTGAGTTATTAAGGGCTGAGCCCATGAGGTTATAACCAGAAATATAACTGGTTTTAATAATATAATGACTTTACAAAATAAGCTTCAAGCTTTATTCATACATGTAATTAAAAATCTAATAAAAAACATCATATTATTCACAGACAATTAAAGATCAATAAAAGTTTCTTATCCGACACAATGATGGGTCGCATTTTTAGCCCGGAGATTGTCAACTGCGTTTCATCCCATGTGGATTTGAATAAATTACTTTTTAGTTAAGGTAAGTAAAACCGATTATATCACTAATTATAGTCTTTTAACCTGAATTTCATAAATTATTGTAAAGACTAGTTTAATTGACCGTTTAATTTGTTATTCAAACGAATTTAAATTGAACAAAATTATATGAAAGGGTTATGCCATGAAATGTAAAAGTTGAAATTTAACTCGTAAACAATTAATTTGTGTGTTTTGGATTGAAGTGGACTAAAATTACATTGAATGGTTCAGGATTTGCATAATTAACTATTTCACGGAAATCATGTGCTTTAGAATTGAAGAATGAACCACCTTTTATTGCAATGGATGAATAAACTCTATATTTCTGTGCGAAAAAATTATTTAAACGGATGTTAAAATGTAGCTAATTCTGTAAAATGTTTTGCTATAGGGTTGTTGATGACTCCGGAACCTTGATTAAGAACTTAGCTCCAGAACTAGTGATCATAAAGGACAACGATTTATTGAGTCAGAAAATAATATTATTTTACTAAAAAATTGTTAAAATCATGTTTTGTAATGGTATGAAATTTGAATGCAGCTTTCATTCCTAATGACAATTATTGAAACTGATTGGGAAAATTGAATTATTTTAAGTTGTTCACAACTAAATATCAAATTACAGAAAGCAATCTCTTAAGTCTCAGAAGTTGATATTTAGCCAAGTTAGAAGTCTTTCAAATTACATAATGAGTAAACATGGTTTCCAATTACTAAATACTAATTATTTTAAAAGCTTAATAATAAACTTAAGCAAACAGCTCATAAAGAGCTACTGATTATCTTAACTGAAATCAACAGTTATTTTCCGATCATGAGAGAAAGGCTAAATAAATAAAACTAAACTCAAATGCATTAAAAGTTCTGATGATTATCTTTTGATACTATCCAGCTCTCAAATAGTTAAGATATTTCTGTTTTTCAGCTAATAAAACAATTTAAGCTATTTTTAATGCCTATTTTTATATGGAATATTTTTTTTGTTCATTTTAAAGTACGTTTAAAAAATTTTTTAATTTCTCATTCTATTAAACTTCTAAATTTATAAGGATTTTAGTGGCTTAGTGTCTGACATTTGAACAGATATTATTTTAAATTAATTAAAACAATTTTAAACGCTTTTAATTGGCTTTGAATCGAGTGGTCAAGTGTTGCGAGCCATATATCAAATTCAAGATTATATTACTGTACAAAACATCCGTCCATAGTCTGCTTGATTGTCAACAATCTGTTCAATACCATTATATAACTAGATTGAAGGGTCCATTATTATCAAGGGTAAGGGATGTAAGCTTTTCAATGCGAGGGTGTCAGGGCTTTCAAATGGCTATTTTTAGCATTTGCTTTAAGTTATAGAGCGTTGCTTTCAGTACCCAACAAGTTCGACTGAAAAGCACTAAGGTATTCAGTCGTTAGCTCAAACAATCGTATAAGTGATTAGTTTGATTACATTGAGTTGCAGCGTTCTTCCAAATAGCTAATTTATCGCACAAATTTATCATTAATAAACCTAGTAGTGATTGATATGAAACAAACTAAAGTCAAATTTTGGCTATCAGAATCCTAGCAATGGTTTATAATCTTATTAATTTCAAAAATGATGCGCATTTTAGGTTTAGATGTAAAAATCGATAAATAGTTTTGATTTCGTGTTGGACTTGAAATAAATGTTTAAAAACGTGATAATAAAACAAAATACGAAACTAACAAAATTTGATATTTGATGCATAATTTGCATTAATCATTTTTAATAACAAAGTTGTGTAACTTATAGCTGCAAAGATGAATAAATAAACAGTCTGTTTATAAAGCAATGAACTTCAAACGAAAGTTTAGGTCCGTTTTCAACACTCACTCAATGTACGGTCGAGTTGAAAGTGAGGGGAGGTCTGGAAAAAGAGTGAGTGCAATGGCTTTGGTGTGAGTGAGACAAAGAGAGGAGAGAGAGAGAGGGGAGAGAGTAAGAGAAAGAAAGAGAGAGAGTGTGATGACTCACAATTTGGTAGAGCTTTATGTATGTTATAGCATTGATTCTGTATAGAAAAGGATAGCATTGAAAAAGTGTGCGCTTTTACTACTAGTACGAAAATATATCAATACTGCTAAACATTTACATTTCATTACTTATTATTGAAAATAATGTGCTTTTAATTTCTAATCAAACCTTAAATTAACTGTTAATATATTTCAATCAATTATCTATTGGTAAGTGTTATTGTCATTTAGTTTATTATTGTTTTTATTGTATTTGAAAATTTTCAATAAACGTATTGTAAGTCAATGTATTTCTTCTCTATTAATTCGTTTATTCGCGCGTTTGCGTCGACTCGCTATACGAATAGTGCGAGTTGTTGACTAAATTTTAGACGGTATCCTACCGTTGAGGGTCTGGCTACTCAGCCTTGACTTGCGATTACTGACTCTTTTGTCTTGACAAAAGCCCTTATTTGAAATAACCATTTTCCATATCTGTATCGTTTGCCACTCAATTAAACCCCCAATCCCTATGACAGTCATATATTACTTATTTTTTATGATATCTCACTTCTATTTGACTTAGTATTAGCTGTTGCCACGAATTAATTGATAGATTTCTTTGTTTCTGTCATCCGCTCACAGCTTTTGTTTAGCATTAGTTTCGATTGGTTTAAAGTTACAATATTTAGTTTGGCTCAACTTATAATAATTATAAATAGTACTAAATGATTAAATGAAAATGGTCCCTTATTTAAATTGAGGAAAAATGAGTAAAAAGTTTTTCTAGTAATCAGATAATTGCTATGAAGAGACGTTTCTTCTATTGCTTATTGCTGTTTTGCGAGCAAATCACAGTCAGATAATAACTCAATCTAAAGGTTATTTACTTATGTACAACAATCAAATATCGTTATTGTTTGGCTTTACTTTTTTGTTTCATAAAATGATGGCAAACAATACAATGACTCCTCACTTATAAGTAGCAGAAAAACTTGATTCTACTCCATTTACTCACTAATTTCTTATAAATTCTATTTTCAAGTTATAAAATGTCTTAACATTTCACTAACGCATACATTTATAGACTGTCTAAAGATTTATCTCAAGTTAAAAGTCCTGAAAATTAGAATTGAAATGAATGAGACAAAAAAGTAAAGTAAAATACTGGACAATAAGGCGAGTGTGAAGCAAAAGCACACAAAGACTTAACAATAAACATAAAGCTGAACAAACTATTATAGCTATAAAACACTTGTATATAAAAGTTGAATAACTTTCATATGAATAACCATAACTCTTAATAAACTAGAAATGATGGCAACGTTAGCCTCGTCTTCATCAGTATCATTATCATCAGCTTGCACTTTGTCCACAATCAATGACATCGCGGCTGAGCTCATAACTTCTAACTCATCGGCAGCCATTAATTCTGTGTCTTCGGTGACCAACAGTAACAATTCGGTCGCTCATAATGACAGTCATAGCCATCAATCACAGCATCGCTCTTCACTGACATCACATTCACCGCCGATTATCACTCCATCGCTAAGCAAATGCCCGCTTTGTAGCGAATCCTATGTACAGCCGAAAGTGATGTCCTGCTGTTTCGCCACTTTCTGTCAGTCATGTCTTGAAAAGTTGCTCGAATCACCAGATCGGATCAAATGCCCTGGTTGTGGACACGAGTCACTCCTACCATCCAATAGTGTCGCTGGTAATTACCATTCAAATCTTTCTTTAATTTAATTTCTATTAAATCTAATAGTTTGAGCCTATTTACCATTGAATGGATCTTTCATGTATTTCTAGACTTGATCTAAAGTTTCAGACATTTTATCGCCATTGAATGATAAAGAAATTTGTTTTTAATGTATTTTTAGAACTGATCTAAGAGTTGATGTGTTAAAATTTGAAAAATGCATTTTTCATCTATTACCAGTCCTGATCTAAAAGTGTTTACTTTGTCAATGATTGAATAATTAAAAATCAATTTTTGGCATATTTGTAGGTCTGCTGTCAGACTACGCGACTGTGAATATGTTGGAACAAATTGCTTCACTGGACGCTAGTATCAGTTCTAACGCTTCAATATCTTGTACTGGATGTAAGAGCAAAGAATTGGCAGCAGTTGCGCGTTGTTTTGATTGCGCCAACTTTTTATGCCCGAACTGTGTTATGGCTCACCAGTTCATGCACTGCTTCGAAGGACATCGAGTGATGACACTCGGAGAACACACTCAAAAGGATATCTCACACCAACACAGACCAGTTGTCTGTTGCAAACATGGAGAAGAAATGAAGTATTATTGTCGCAGTTGTGATGTCCCGCTTTGCAAAGAGTGCTGTGTCTTTGATCATCCGAAAGGTCTTCACGATCACGAGTATTTGGCCGAAGCAGCGCCTAAACAAGTTTGTCAACTATTTTTTTGTTTTAAAAAATGCTTGCATTGAATGCTTTAATTAAATAGTTTTCTCCCAAACACAAACTCTTACTTTGTTTTCACGCATCGAATAATCTCATTTATTTAAACGAGAAATTTGTTGAACCCTTTTGTTATGTGAGATGGTTATCTAGTTTTTTATACCTATCCTTGTATTAATTCAAACCTTTATGATTATTTCTAAAGTCAACTAAAAGTTCAATAACTCAACCGTCTATGAGTTTAATAATAATGTGCTGTGAAATTGTCTGATAGGTCGAACAATTGACTCGAATGGTGGATGAAGGAAGAGTAAAGATGTCTGAATTGAACATGACATTGAAGACATTGGATCAGGTGACTGGACGTCTTCAGATGCAACACACTAAAGCTCAACAAGAGATAACAGAAGCCTATCAGTTCTACCTATCGATGCTTGAAGAGACTAAAATGGAGTTTCTCAAAGAATTGGATGACATATTCAACTCGCGAATGGTTTCGTTAACATTACTAACTTCGAAAGTGGAAGAAGCAGTCCGCAAGACTCAACAGATATCGCTTTTTATGGACAGAACCAGAAAGTTTGCCTCTCCAGCTGAAATGCTTCAATACAAGTCTGTTATTGATAGCAAACTTCAGGCTATACTTAATTTTAATCCAGATGCTAATATACCGTCTCACGAGCTCGAGTTTGTCTCTAACTATCAGGCGATTCAGGTATGGGATCAATACTTAATTTTTCGATTAATTCTTTATTTCCTATAAAGTTGATGTGGAGTTTGAAAGCTAGTTATTAACAGTAGTTCTGAGCCTACTACTCTATTGATTTTTACATTTCTGTTCCTAATATACTTTTATAAGTCATGGAAATTTCCGATTAGTCACTAAAAATGATAGTTTCGCCTAAAACAATATTATTTTTAAACTCTAAAAACTTATTTTCCAAATTGAAGTTGAGTTGAAGTTCTCATTCAATTAATGAACAGTTGATTAAAGAATTAAGTATTAATGCAGAGAAAGAGAGAGAGAGAGAGAGAAAAGCTTTTGTTGTCTCGGGAAGCAGTAGAGAGAAGTGCATGCGTTCGTTGGGGGGAATTTCCATGTATTAGAAGTAGAAATGAAACTAACGCTTCAAAAAAAGAGGAGCGATATACTCAACGTTTTCAGTAAACAAAAGTACTGATCGAAGAGAGAGTCGAATAAAGAGAGAAAATAGCCGTTAGAGAAGGTCTGTCTGTCTGTCTGTCCCATAGTAGGGCTGGTATTGCGGATTCTAATCTCAGAGGAGCAAAACCCCGACAGCTAATCCCTACTTCTATTGATACATGTCTGGCCTGAGCTTCTCGTTTGGAGGAGTGGGAAATGAATTTTTCTCTCCCAACAACAACTCATATTTTTCTCCCTTTGCTCTATATATGTCTGTTTTTCTAATAAATTATGTATCCAAATAGCAGTCACCTCTCTGATGCTTTTCAATGTTCTCAATGCTTCTCAATGTCTCTCAGACAAAATATAAGCAACATTTGAAACACTGTTCACTAATCCTCAATTAAACTATTGCTAAATTAGTCTTATTTCTCAATCATAATAGTCTGTAAAGATTAAACAAAAGATAGTAGTGAGTGATCTATTTTGTTAGTACTTAACGTGTTCTCTATTAAGTGACATTTAGACTATTTTTGAGAAACTTGTCAAATTATTTACTTCTGTAATGAATTCCGTCGATTGTTATCGAGTGCCAAATCCTTAGTTTAAAATTTCTTTTGAAAACATTTACGATGTTTTTTGCTCAGTTATCTCAAAAGTAATCCTCGGAAACGTGTCAAACTTATCAAAGGCCAATTACAACTATCCTTATAGATTTAAGGCCAAGTTCAGTTCATTTTCTTGTAATTCTGTATCAAATTTAATGACATTTCTCTTGCAATTAGTCATCAAATAAGTCTTCAATTAATCTAAAATAAGTCTTCAATTAATCTAAAATAAGTTTGAATAAAACCATTTTCGCAACTGTCTTCTACTGTTGTGTCTAATATTGAATACTAGTCATGAAAATTTCCCGATTAGTCATTCTATTGATCATACTATATGAAAACTTTGATCTTTTAGCATTAATTTGATATTTGCAGAAATAGTTATATTCTATGCTAATTGCAATACTTGTTATTCATATGAATCGAAATAAAATGTGAGATGTCTGCTTAAACAGCGATTCATTGACCTCTTGATTTCATAAAAAAGATTATGCGATAACTAATTAGCTTTTCTCGTACATCCAGTAAACATTTGCAGAATATGCTCACTTTGTTGATGATTGAGATTCTCTATTTGAAGGATTCGGTTATTGGTTTGCAAGTAAATATTTTTCAATCAGAGTATATTAACTTTTGCATAGCTGACAGATGGAATCCTTTTATTTATCTTATTTTTTGTTACTATATTCTATACTTAAAGTAATAACAGTCTTTTAGTCATCACAAGCTATACCTATTTTAATAGATTGCTACTCATGAGAAACTTAATCACTTGATGTATGATATTTTGAGCGCAAAAGATGAACATGTCATAGCGTAGACTAAATTATTAAGAACCTTATCGATTTCATATTGAACTCCTGG
This sequence comes from Archegozetes longisetosus, assembly GCA_018873245.2. Taxonomy (NCBI): domain Eukaryota; kingdom Metazoa; phylum Arthropoda; class Arachnida; order Sarcoptiformes; family Trhypochthoniidae; genus Archegozetes; species Archegozetes longisetosus. The sequence goes on along the minus strand of JAEMBT020000008.1, from coordinate 6,825,677 downwards.
TTCACAAATGTTTACGCCTTGTTTTCAAGAGCAAGAGTACTGTTAACATCAAACTTGTAGCGAATACGTATGAATCAAGCATTAAATAATGAAGCTTCACTTCAAACAAAAATCACAACTCTCATAATTGTCTCAACTGCACTGTTGTTAGTTTTAAATAAGAGTTTCTTATTTTCAATTTAATTACTTGACGATAAGAAAGTTTGAAAATAAGTTTGAAAACAACTAGAGATTAGTATAAAACTAGATTTTAATTGTTATCTGAATTTTTTTTCATTATCGGTCAGCTTGTTGTTCTTATTTTTAGATTAAACATCACCTCTAATTACAATAATAATTAATGAAAATAGCAATGGTTATCTAGCAAGTTTCTTATTTTTCTCGAGACTTGTCACGCGATTTCTTTCCAAATGCTATCATTATATCTAATAGTGTTGTAAGAGACGATCACTTAAACTTGATTTAATTGACTGCAAGTGTAGTTCTGTTTTATATATAATTATATTAATTAGTTTTTGAAACGAAAAATGATATGCACTCGATATAAATAAGTTTTTCCTAGAACATTTTCAAGTTTTATTAACCTCTACTTCAAGTCTATTAACATAAAAGCTAAGCTAAAAAACCCATAAAATGCATCTTAGTATAATTCAAATAAAACTTGTGCTTAACATTCATCTTGTTTTTCATTTAAAAATATCAAATATATTGTCAGTTTATTTAACTTTTAACACTTATCATAAACCACTTGAATTAGTTTTAATGCACTTATCCGACAAATGAATTTAAGTCATTTATACTTATATTAGTTTATTTAAATTGAAACAAATGAAATGCAATTATTAATGAATATCTAACTAATTGAAAGGTTGGCATCCGTAATACATTCGGTTACATCCGTTCTTCTTCAAGCGATGGCAAACAGCCGCCCATATCTCGTCCAAATGGTCTGACATCCAGTATATACCAAAATGGTTTCGATTCCTCGTCGTCTCTACTATCGAAACGGTTCGGCTGCTCAAACACTTCCTCATCTTCTGTTAACAACGGATCCGTTTCATCGATTCGATCATTTTCATCAGCTTCAATCACTGATCCATTAAATATGTTTTACGAGAAGTGGTCTAAAGTGGTCTATCGGTGGCGGCGGTGGCGGTTCGGGTTCTTCACCCGATTCATCGCTATTTACTAACGGAAGCGCAACTTTAACTGAACAGTTCAACGCTTTATCAGATCCTGTTATCGATTTGTCCGCGAAATTGATCTCTGCTTCATCTCTACTGCCAATTAAATCACAGATCAAAAGACAGAAAATGATATATCACTGCAAGTTTGGCGAATTTGGTGTTATGGAGGGACAGTTTACTGAACCATCAGGTGATCAACTCGTTCAAAGACATAGTGACATAGACTTGAAATTTTTTGGCCAATTTTTCTCAAACTTTCCTGTTTTGATTTCTGAATAGGAGTTGCAGTCAATGCACAAAATGACATAATAGTGGCTGACACTAATAACCATCGGATCCAGATCTTTGACAAAGAAGGAAGATTTAAGTTCCAGTTCGGCGAATGCGGTAAACGTGACGGTCAACTGCTTTATCCAAATCGTGTGGCTGTTGTTAAACAATCTGGAGATATAATAGTTACTGAACGCTCACCTACTCATCAGATTCAGATCTACAACCAATACGGACAGTTTGTCCGCAAATTTGGAGCTAATATTCTTCAACATCCGCGAGGAGTAACTGTTGATAACAAGGGACGCATCATTGTTGTCGAATGCAAGGTATTTTTAGTTTAAAATTCATTAATCATTAGTTTATATACTAATCATCAGCTTAACAAACTCTTCGAAAAACTTCCTCAATTACCAAGTTTTATAAATATATCGATTCTTGTTTTGAGATAAGAGCGAGTGTTTTCAAAGAGTTATTCAAACATTTGTTAGTAACTAAATGGTTAGTTAAAAGAATCAGATATGTAACTAGTTTAATAAGACACACTTACGCTGTTGTTTGAGCAAAGATTAAATAATGAATTTGTAGATGATATGAGTTATTAATTGATTGGATTGGGTGTTTAGGTGATGCGAGTGATAATATTTGATCAAGTGGGAAATGTATTGCAAAAGTTTGGATGCAGTAAGCACTTGGAATTCCCAAACGGCGTGGTCGTCAACGACAAACAAGAGATCTTCATAAGCGACAATCGCGCTCATTGTGTCAAAGTATTCAGCTATGAAGGTAACTTCTTGCGCCAGATTGGCGGCGAAGGTCTGACCAACTACCCGATTGGGGTCTGCATTAACGAAACTGGAGAGATACTTGTGGCCGACAACCACAATAATTTCAATATAACTATTTTCACTCAAGACGGGTGTCTTGTCAACGCGTTGGAGTCAAAGGTCAAACACGCTCAATGTTTTGATGTTGCGCTCATGGATGACAATAGTGTTGTCCTCGCCAGTAAAGACTATCGTATTTATATCTATAGATACCTTCAGCTCCAATCCCTCGCGGCTGCGGTCGCCGCCAGTGGTATTTGTTAGAGATTTTTGAATCTTTTCTCTGTTCCCTAAACTCGTTATCTCTTTTGATAATTGAGTACAAATACCATTATCACAGTATATATTATTTTTGGCGCCAAATAATCGTTGAATATTTCGCTAAACGAAACAAATCTTTGAATTAAGGGATCAATTATTATATTATATATTAATTATTCGCGATTTTTCCAGTTTTTATTATTTATTTTTTATATAAAAATGATTGAAAAGTTGTCTCTCATTCTCAACCAATTGGTTCCCAAAAGCACTATAAGAAAAAGAAATATTTATTGAATTATTGATATTTGCAAAGAAAGAAAATTGGAAAATATTCACTTTTGAATACGATATTAATTTGTTGTCCCTCTCAAGTGAATGACTTTTTGTTTGGAAACACAAATTCGTAATAGATTTTGAACCTTAACTGTTCGCTGAAAAGCAATAATAAGTTTTGTTAGTCGTAGCGGTTACTGATTGCTGATTGATATGGATTTTGATAATTGTTATTATTATTATTGATTATTATTATTATATATGATTATTTTCTGGTCCTATTTGACGATCAAGTTCTTGAAGTTCTTCTTATTTGCCTTTGAAGCAAAATATACATAATATATGTAAAGCATCACTAGTCAATCCATTGATTAATCGAAAACAGTGACCAATACCTAAACTTTGCAACTCGTCCTCCCTTCCAAACTGAACTTTTCTTCTACTTCTAACTTCTATTGCTTTTCGGTTTAATTATTATTTTATCTAAATAATGATTTAGTTACAAGTTTTTATTAGTTTTGTTTTAATCATGAATGGTTTCAGTTTTTTGATCTATTAGTACTACTATTTTCTACTACTAGTCAACTCAAAAATGTTTAGCGTAAGCCCAAAACTTCTTTGTTTTTATTGTATTAGTTTCTAAACTTCTCTCTCGGTCTCAATATTTGTTTGATTTTTGCTCTTTTAGAGAAAACCAATGCAAAAATTTTACTCAATTTGTTTCGATTTATATCATTATTATTATTATTGCTGTTTCTAATTATTATTAATTATTATTATTATTATTATTAATCGGTATTTATTAGTTAAGCTTCACTTCCAATATATTATTTTGTTTAGTTATGATCATATAGTTTGGTGTCTATGTTATGAACAATTTTTTTTCAGTTTATAAACTTTGATTTGATTGAACACACGATGATTACGGTTAAGAAAAAGTTGATTAATATTATTCACTACTAACATGCAGTTAAGTTGTTTTGATCGATATTTATTACTAAAATTGGATCATTTATTTAGTTTTGATCTCAGGTTTGATAACTTTTCTTCTCTTATTGATTATAAGGCAATTATTATTAGTTTTGTTTGTTTGGAATTTGTTTTATTTAAACGAGAGTCAAGTTTGTTTTAAAAAGAGCGAAACCAAAACTTTTTTGTCTAGTTTTTTATACCAATACCAAAATTGCATTTTTCCCTATCGAGCAATACGTGTTTTTTTTAATTTAGTTGAGCTTTTGTTTTATTATTATTTCTGTTGTTTGAAAATTTGATAAGATCTTAAATATTTATTCAGTTATCGATTTCCGAATTTTGCTTTAGATAAAAGTTTCTTAAAGTATTGAAAACAGCGTTTAATGAAATTGAATTCCGTTTATAATAGACTATTTGCTACTTAAACCAATGAAATCAACTATTTATGACTAATTACTGCCAATCGATTCGTACTATTATTGATAATAATTTCCTCTTTTTAAGTGTTATAAGTTATTTTTGAGCATTATGCAGTTAATTTATGCATCAATTGTACTAATTATTTAGTTTGAGAGCAAACTATTATTCGCCTTTTTGTTCCTTTCAATTAGTTTACTAAAGATCTGCTCTAATCACAAAACCCCTAAATCTGTATAAATAATCTAAACCAAATACCTTATTTTGCACTCTATTTCCATTTATTAGTAGATCAAAATATTTGTTAACACTTCCCGAAACGTTTCAGAAACGTTTTCGAAACTTTTCCGAAAAGTTTTCCAAACGTTTGCAAAACTTTTCGATTGATTATAAAAGTTTGAAATTGATATTTTTCACAACAATTGATTATTATTGAGAAAAATTTAGTTCTGTTTGATTTATATTATTATTAATGCTTAGTTGAATTATAAATATTATGTAATTTTGTTTGTGTTTTGTTTTGCTTTTTTGAAGATAAGAAAATTTTTATCATTATTATTATTAATATTATTATTAATTATTATCTCTTTTTTATAATTATGATTAATTATTACATGTATTAATATATTATTTTTGTTTGTTGTGTTGAACCAAAACAATTTTGCCACAAAAATGCACTTTTATTTTCTCTCAAATATAGTTAAGCCTAACATTTCAACTAATAATAATCATAATAATAATTGGTCTCAAGTATTAAAACTACTCTTAATAATTATATCACTTATCCATTAATTGTGTGTTCATTTCATTTAAGGCTATTATAATAGTTGTATTTAATTGTTACCTATTGTGAGACCTGACATCAGCTAAAGTCTCAATACTATTAATCTGAGAAAACTTCAGCCCCAATCAATACAAATAGAAAAGTGTCTCTTTTGACATATTGGGTTAGCTTTCAGTTCAACTTGACTTAGTTGCAACAAACTATTGACTTGCCATTTCAATCCCGGGTCTACAAGTTGATCTATATTTTCAATGTTTACATGAAAACATATCGCAAATAATAGTTTCATTAAACTTATTATAATTGTTGTAAAACTTAGAAAATGGCCAATTATTAAAACTAATTTCCGAATTTAGAGAAAACTGAAACAAAAACGTTTTTGTGAGATAGATCTGCAGTTAATATATTTATAACTTATTATGATTATTATTGAATTATTAATTATTATATATATTATTGAATTATTACAATCTATTGAACTATTATTAACCATAAACAGAAGAAACGATCGCATCTATTATTGAATTTTTTAAGTGTTAATGTTTTTTATTCTCTATGCAATTATGATTTTGTACACCCTTTTTGACAGTTATTCATTCATATAACAAGTCAAGCTCTCAATACCCGAATATTTGTAATCTTTTTTACTCATTCTTTTTCTATACAATTTTTACTCAAATAATCAGTTGGTTAATATATATTATTACACTATTCTATTGTCAAACTTCAATTGTTTTCTCAGCCTGAGCTTAACACTTTTCTCAAATTTAGTCAAATTTAGCTAAGCTTTCAATTGATTTTTAAATTTGAAAATGGGAACAAACTTGTTATAATTGAGGCCATTATTAGTTTATAGTAAGTTCAATGTTTGGTGTAGTCAACATAACTTTTCGCGTTATGCCAAAAGCGTTCATAAACGGAAACAAAGTTTTAACAAAAGTAATCATTTTTCATTAGACACGTAAATCGCTTCCAAAGTTAGATATTTATTCAACACTTCGTCCAATACAATGAAGAAAATGGTTTGAAATAATGATTGAAACGAGATTCGCGGCCTCGATCAATTCTCATTTTCCTTCTGATTCAGTTTCCAAAACTTTTCCAAAACTTCTCCAAAACTTTTCCCAAAAACTTGTATTTAGAGATAGAAATCGCTATAACCCACTCATAACAATCATTGATGTTAATATTAAATTAATAGATATTGATATTTATTACTGTAATTGCCTTCGATTCGTATTTTTGTGTCTGAGATATGATAAAAATCCGATACTAAGGAAAATAATTGTTTAATGAAAAAGAAGTTAGTCTAAAACTGGATAAATAATCAATAAATAGTGTATTAATGCTCAGGTGTTTTCGAAAATTTCAAAATTGATCCGAAAAATAATTGAAGTTAAGCTTAACCATAAAATGATAGTTTGAAAGAGAAAAGAAAAGATAAAAATAAATTAGTTTTTCAAATAGAAGACTAAAAGAAAAAGTTTTTTAATTTCTTAATACTTGCCAAATAATAATGTTTTCATTTATCTGTTATTTATTGGTACAAAAAAAACAAGATTTAAGAAATAACTATTACTATTATTAACTATTATTAATTGAATTATTTAATGATATTGATTGTGGAACAATTGTAAAACGTTTGCAAAACTTCAAATACAATGTATTAATCGGCCCAACATTTATCGATGCATATAATCGCCTTTTAATTCATAAAACAAATTCATTATATAAGATATAACAAACACTTTTCACTGCATTTAATCGAAGTGTTAACTAAGTTTAATCTTAAATAGTGTTATTCAATATGATGTCAGTTTAAATAGAATTTTTATACAAACACTTATTATAAGAATATATACTAAATTATATCAATATTATATTATTAACCTTTCAGAAAGTTTTAAAGTGTGCTAAATATCATTTTTCATTTGATCTATTGGTAGCTCAACATAATAGTTATTACTTATATAGCAGTATATCATAACAAGAGGCACAACATCGAAGTTTCTCTATAAATGCATTGTTTTATAATTATTTATAGTATAACAATTCTGTAATTTTTTGCTATTTATTTTCTAATATATTAGTCAAATGTTTTGTCTAAATTGTTTTCTCTTACTTTTTTATTCAATTCGTTTGGTCAGAGGTAAGTCAATTTGTTGTCAAACTTTACAACTTCAGTTGAAAACCGTTGCGTTCAAGTGCTGATGGGTTTTATATAAGCTAGTTTTTTCAATAAAGTTCAGTATGCTTTCGAATAATTACACGGGTTTGCAAAATTACCAAAAGAATAAACTTGAGGTATAGTTATAAAATCTATTAAGAGTTATGTTAAAAAACTTATAAACTTTGCTTCATTATTTAGAGTAGAGGTCGAACATGAAACCCTAAACCCGTCGGGAACCCGTCAAGAACCCAAACCCGTACGGGTTTGGGTCGGGTTTGAAAAATTTGTCTCGTAAACCCGTACATGAACAAAATTTTGTCTGAAAATAATTAAATGCTAATTATGAAGATAAATTTATTGGAATCAACTGCAGAAAGTATTAATATCTAAAATACACAAAATCCTGATAAAAGTATTACTACTGATGTTAAAGTTGACTCTTTAGTCTCTAAGACTTTATTAATATTGCAGAGAAAACAGTCTCAATCAATAGAAGTTATGACGAAGTACGGAATTATTTGGATTTAACACATAGTTTTATACTAAACACTCCGCTAATGCAATTTTGGGCACAAAATAAATTGAAATATTCGCGTGTTTTCATAATTTTAATGCGTTTACTATCAATTTGTGCTACAAAATTATCTAGTGAGAGAAACCTTAGCTACGTTTGTATTGCATTAACTAATAAAAGATTATCTCTTGATGCAAGTAATGTGGGTAAATTACTATTTACAAGATCAAACTTTGATTTCTATAAAAAATAACTGACAGAATATAATAATTTTATAGTAATGAATCGTAGTAATGAACGCCCTTTAATAAAATATTGAATTATGAATATTTGTTATTTTTACGGGTTGTACGGGTTTTTTATGGGTAATCCGTTTATAACCCTTACGGGTACGGGTTGGGTTTGAAAATTTAGCTTATGTTCGAGCTCTAATTTAGAGTCTATGGTGTGAGAAAATTGCGTGGCAACAACGCTATCAAATTCAATAGTTACAGTCTAAACTGCACTACTATTACGCCAACTCTTAATCATAAGCAAAACATTGTTTACTATTCATAAAATGTGACAAACATTAGGTTTAAAAACCTTTATAAATAACTAATAATTACGAAATAATAGAATTAGAAGATAAGTTTTGATTTCATTTGAACGAGTATCTCATTATCTTTGACTTGACAATATTGAAGTTTAACGCAACTTAAGTCAATATCGATGTCGAAATGTGCGACCAAAACCACTATAAATTGTTTGCTTTAGCAAAAGTCAGTTCGAGTAATAAACAGTTTCTTAAAGCCATCAGGTTATTGACCAATGCCTTCAAGTACAAAAAGGATTTCAATTACTATCTGCTTCGAAGTCAATGTTATCTCAATATTGGATCTGACAGTGCGTTACATTTGGCTTTAAGCGATTGTAAAAGTGCTAAACATTTGAAAAATTATTGCGATTGGTTCTCATTGGAGCAAAAAATCAACAAATCGTTAATTAGTGCTCAATCTGAATCTAAATTAAGCCAACCTGAAGTCGATTTATTACTTAATATTCAACAATTATCTGAAAAAATTGTTAATTGTATTGAGAGCAATAGTGAATCAGAACTGATAGACCTCTACTTTCAAAGAGCTCTTAACTATCAAAAGTTTGGATCCGATGAGGCTAAACAATTGGCAGTAAAAGACTTAAAAAGAGCTAAAAAGTTGGCAAATACAAGCCAAATAAACGAAGACCTTATGGTTGAAAAATTTAGAATGGTTTCACAAAAATTTGAACAACTTTTCGAAGCTAGTTCAGTCCCTAATAAGGTAAACGAATGTTTGGTTAATATATCAGACGACGAGATCTATTATTCTGATGAAGAAGTAACGAACAATTAAGTTTTGATTATTGTTTTGAATAATTATTTTTGTTATTTATCTCAGTTATGTTAGTAGTAAGTAAACTAATAAAATTGAATTTTTTGTAATAACTTTTAGATTTAAACTATAATATAGTGTTAGATAATCTCATTACCTCTGCAAAACTTTAGTTCGTTTTCTAAAAATTCAATTTTCATCCAAACGAAGTACTAAAATTAATATCAAGATCATATTAAAAACTTGGCTATTTAATTAAATGAACACTTTAAAAATTAGTAAAGTCAATCAAAGTTTTAAATTAGGCGCAAAAAATCGGTAAGTGCCAACAAAAAAAATTCAAGTGGTATTAATCCTTAGAGCCTTTCTCACTCAATTTCAAACTTATGAGAATAATGTACAGCTGACGCCAAATAGTTCTACTTTAATCCTTGATGCGTACAGATGAAAAGCTAGGGGTAGCATAAAAGATTGAACAGTATTAGTCAGGGAAATATAGTTTAAATGTTAACGAAAGTTTTGAGAATAAAAATCAACAGTTAACTCACGACTGATAATTATAATTGATACTTTTTGACTCACATGTCGAGAATAAGTTATACAAAAAAGATACAAATGTAAACTAATGAAACAATAGAATTGAGTCGGGAAATAAGATAACAATCAATATTCTGTCGGCTTCAGAAGTTATTGGCATCATTTTATTCAATTAATTAATTAATTATAAATACGTGTGATAATAAAAACTTTATGCTGTGTTCAAACATGTTTTTGAACTCTTTTGAACTTAATCTGACTTAAATAGTGCATCAAATCATTTGATTATCAGTGGTTATTGGGTCGTTCATTACGTTAAAATTAAATGATTCGTATTTTAATTTTAATAGTAAATCAATGAGTAAACAAACCGTTAAAGATTTGCTCAAAATGCACCAATTTAGGATTAATAAAAGTAAAACTATTTGGCGTTAGCTGTATATTAAGCGTAGCACTGCTAAGTGTATCGTAATATGACCCCAACTGACAAAAAAATTAACAATACTAAATTGTGTCTCATAAAAGTGTAAAATGTTTTATTCAATATCTCTACAAATATGTAAAGATAGGGATTTTCTTGATAATAAAACGAATTATAATTTTTACCTTTAATCAAGGTTAAAAAATAGATGCCAAATAGACCTTTGTTGCGTAAACTAATTATTTATTTTTGATTTGATTGAGCAATTAAAAAGTTATTCAAATTTGAAAACCTTTTAACACCTTGTAGAAAAACTTGCTACTTAAAGTCAAGTTAGGTTAAGGGTTTGGCGCTATGCTTAATGCACTCTATTCTGATAGGTTGCAGAGAAAAGTGGAAAGTACTTATGCCAGATGAGCTAAAATCGGGTCGTCATAACAACACTATTTGTAACGATGATCAAAAACTTGTTGAACTTTAATATTAAAACCAAATAATCAAATGCCTATACAAAAAAGTGTTCGAAACATCTTATCGAGATTTTAAATCAGTTCAGTTATCAATTGACTCGTAGCATATACTATGGATGTATTGTCCACAAATTGGTCCGAATCATGGAGTAATTACTCGCTTAGGCAAATAATAACATCTTTTGCCTTCTATTTGATGATTATTATGTGTGGCACAAACTTTTTACCCATTATTTATGATCGCAAACATGTGGATAAGAAGAGCTAATATTTTCTACCATTACTTTCATAGAGTAATTTATTTTTAAATTTATTTTTATAATTATTAATACTTGTTGGCTAAAAGGCTTTTTTGTATCTTTTTTGCTATCATTTTTGTTTACACTATCAATAAGTGATTGATTTGCTTGCTTTTCATCAAATTGTACACAATCTTTTAATTATTTTTAGTTTATTTAATTGTTTCTTAATTTGATTTGTTAATGAGGAGCTTCCAAGAAAAATATTTAATATTTTTTGGCCATTTTTTGCGTTGAAATGAATAATTTATTAATTTTGATTTGATTTGATCAAATTTGATGTAACCTTAATACTGATTTTGAAATATTTGATTGTTTTCGTTTTATTTACCACTAAAAGGTAGATGAGAACAGTGTCCGACACGGTGGAGAATTAGTTGCATCAGTGCTCCGCTCGCATGGCGTGGAAAATCTGTTTACACTATCAGGTGGACACATATCGCCAATATTGACTGCTGCAGAGAAGTTAGGCATTCGTATTGTGGATACCAGACACGAAGTGACTGCTGTTTTCGCAGCCGATGCGACTGCCAGACTATCTGGTATTCCAGGCGTTGCAGTTGTGACTGCTGGTCCAGGAGTTACTAATACTGTAACCGCTGTTAAAAATGCTCAAATGGCTGAATCGCCGCTTGTTTTGTTGGGCGGCGCAGCTGCTACTTTGCTTAAAGGTCGTGGTGCTCTTCAGGACATTGATCAGCTGTACTTACAATTAATTTACTTATTTTAGAATAGTTCTAAGCTCTTAAGCTATTCATATAAACCACGCATTGATCGAATCGAAAATTTGCTTATCATTGTTTTTATCTGAAAATTATGTTTAGTTCACTTTTCAAACCAATAACAAAGATGGCGATCACAGTGACTAAAGTTCGTGACATTGTACCTAAACTTCGTGAGGCGTTCAAAGTGGCCCAAAGTGGAACACCGGGACCAGTTTTTGTTGAGCTGCCTATCGATGTCTTGTATCCCTATCAAATAATCAGGAAAGAAATTGTATCGAGTTCTAGCTCTAAGAGTTTGCTAGGAAAAATAGTCAATTGGTATCTTAACAACTACTTACAAAACCTATTCGCTGGTGCCTTCGATCAGGAATGGCCAACACATCCATTACCAGTTGATGTACCATTTCCTTCGCAAAACGATATCACATCTGCAGTTGAATTGGTATCAAAAGCCAAAAAGCCATTAATCATTTTAGGCAGCCAGGCAGTTCTTCCGCCAGTTGGGGCCGAAAAATTGAGAGAAGCTATCGAGGTAATGTTCGCGATTTACTGGTTGCATAGGTAGCAGTTTATTGTTGGCCTTTTTATGCTGAATTAAAGAGTTTTCAATTGCAATAGTGATGAATTGTCTGCATGTGCAATCATTCTATGTATCAAATCATAAAAGAAGACAAGTTAATCAAAATTTAACTCACGTTGACAATCGGCAAGCTACATCCGTTGAAAACTTATTGATTTAGCTAAGTACAAAGAGGACAGTAATGAAAATGCAATCAGTTGTTTCTGTTTCTCAATGAAAATCTGTTATATTGCACAATTTCTAAATATTTAAATGTATTTAACAGTCATTAGGCATTCCTGTATATCTTGGAGGTATGGCTCGTGGCCTTTTAGGTCGTAATTCGCCAATCAATATGAAACAAGCCAGACGTGATGCTCTGAAGGAGGCCGATCTTGTAATACTAGGTGGTGGTGTGGCTGACTTTCGGTTGTCTTACGGACGAGTCTTCTCTAAGTCGAAAGTGATTGCTGTAAATCGCAGTAAAGAGCAGCTGTATAAAAACGCTAAGCTATTCTGGAATCCCACCCTTGCTCTACAAGCAGATGCTGCAAAATTTTTTGTTGAATTATCTTCAGCTTTGACTGGCTTCAAAGTAGATCCCGATTGGATCAGCACTTTGAGAGCAAGAGAAGATGAGAAGGAGAAGAATGCTAGAGCTATGGCCGAAAACGTTCCCGAAGAACATTTGAATCCGTTAAAAGTAATTTATTTAGTGGTTAAATTGTTGTTAGTCTGTTATTTTATTGATTAATAGCTATCTTTGATCTTGCATTTAGGTCTTGCATGATTTGGAAGACACTATGGATGACAACACTGTTATTGTTGCTGATGGTGGAGATTTTGTTGGATCAGCTGCTTATATATTGAGACCTCGAGGACCTCTTCGTTGGTTAGATCCAGGAGCTTTTGGTACACTTGGAGTTGGAGCTGGTTTTGCGATTGGGGCCAAGCTATGTAGACCTGATTCGGATATTGTAGTTGTCTTTGGTGACGGTTCACTCGGATATTCGTTGATAGAGTTCGACACTTTTGTTAGACATAAAGTAAGTTTGACTCTAACAAAGTCTTGCATAATATTTATATTTTATGCAAATATTTAGACTTCTATTGAAATTAGATTTTTATTCTCTTTATTGTCTCAATGATGTTAAAACTTGTGTTTGGCATCAAAAATTCACATGACTATCAAAATGATTAATGAGAAAATGATAATATGTTGAGTACTTTTTTCTTCAATTACATTAAGTATTTTTCATGAAGTATTCAGAAGTACAATCAATTTTTGTGTTCATATTCATAGCTATGTTTTTATTGAATAAGTTTGATGACAACTCAAACCAAGTCAGTCACTTTAAGTCATGCAGTTTTGCATTAATTCAGTCCTGTAACTCATATCAATCATAATTGAGGTGCAGTCATAAAACTTAGCGCCTTTTAGCGCAGTTTTCGTAATTTCTAATTTTTTTGAAGTGAGATTGCTATCCATTAACCAGAAGTTGACATGATCTACAATCTTTTGAGTTTGACTGAAATAAGTTACGCTTGGGTTATAAAAACTTTTGACTTACATCTACTATCCATTAACCTGATGTTAAGTCCAAAAGTACTACTTTGTATGGTTTGAGTTTAAGGCCAAACATTATGAAATTAACAGTCTGTTCGTTTCTTCTAATAATTGAATTGACTTGACGTTTGCTCCAAATTTTTTCAGAATGCGGTCATCATATGTTTTGTTTTGCCGGTTATATTGCGTGAAAAACGCAATAAAACTTGAATTTTAAATCATGCTTCCTACTTCTGTAGACGATATTTCAGACTATCATTCATTTTGGCGATTCATTAAATTCTTAACTTTTACTCACTCAATATGTTAGGCATTGAATTCTCGAATCTTTTCATATTGATTTTCCAAGTCAAAGCCACAGTCAGTCTATTTCGAAATAAGAGGCTCACATTACTTATGATTCTCTACAACAATTAGATCCAAAACACACACAATTGAATGATTAAGTTGAGTTTTGCGCAACCACAAAACAAACTGATTTGCATCTAGATCTACAGTTAGCGTAGAATCACTGTATAATTAGAGTTTAAATTAACTAAATGATTTACTGAAACAAGTATATTTGAATTGATAAATAGATACCAATAATGGCAGTGGTGGGTAACGACGCTTGTTGGACACAAATAGCTAGGGAGCAAAAACCAATGCTTGGTTCTGATGTGGCCTGTAATCTAGCTTATGCTACATATCACAAGGCAGGAGAAGGACTCGGAGCTAAAGGCATAGTTCTGGATGCAGAAGACAGGGATAAACTACGAGAAGCTTTTGAGGAAGCTAAACAAGCAATTCGTGCTGGACAACCAGTTCTTATCAATGCGTTGATCGGTAAATCCAAGTTCAGGGACGGTAGTATTTCGGTCTAAAAATTGAAATTCAATTTTGTTATCACTTATTATTGCAATTAATTAGCTTAATATATAATTTGGTTTAATTACTTGTAGAGCACTTTAGTAACAGTGTTTTTCTTTAGTATTTGCTTGCATTAATTTTGAGGATTACTCTTAAAAAAACGTTCAAATTATGACATTTATTTTGTGATACAAGTCAAAATGCAGTCTTTTTAATACTTATATATTTTTGGTAAATGAAAAGTTTTATAGGTCTATAAAAGTATGTTTAGGTAAATGAAAGTTTTGTTTTATAAATCTTATAATTTTTGTTCAATTTTTTAAATGCAATTAATTATTATATTTATACGAAAAAAGTTATTTAACTTCTAAATGAAATGTTGAAAATAACAGAATTTGTGAGACTTTTGGTCCCACATTTGTTTTTCATTAAATAATAAAATTGTACTGAGTTTCCAACTATTTTGCAACAAATAAAAGCTAAACGAAATAATTTTGATGAAAATGGTTTCAATCATATAAAATATGGGCTAATGAACAAACTAACAAACTATTGACACAATTGTTGTGCTAAAAATTGCTATAGAAACATACTTGGATATAATAGTGAGTTAGGTGAAATGTTTTCCTTTGTCTATTCTTTCTTACAGTAAATTTCGATTCAAATTAAATTATATGGTATGAGAAATATAAGTTTGATTAATACTTGCTTTCTGTTCAACTACTTTAATGCACGCCTAGTTCATACTCTCTCTTCGTGATTCTTATAGAATTACTTCTGTTATTCTTTAGTTAATTACACGTCACATCAAACTGATTGAACACTTTTACTCATTAGTGAAATTTGTGTTTAGAATATTTTCAACAGTTGTTTATTTTTTACTTAATCTGCAGAGAAAACAATACAATTTCTGTGATTGAAAAGATAATAGTTTTTAGCTACCAGTGAACCACTTGTTAGAAGCTTAACAACATTTTGCAGTGAATAGATTAAAATAGATTTGATTCGCAATAAGGTTTATATGCCTCTACTTTGTATGGTGTGAAAATGGATTTTTTTGTATAATTTGTTACGCAATGTTGTAAGCAAAACATTTGAACATGTCATCGTTACGCGTATTGGTCTAACTTCAATTGATTTGGTCGATTAATTAGAGCTATGTATGTTTTTGTACATTTTGTATGTTTGTTAATATAAAGTAAAACTAAAATATTTGCTTTTATTGCGTCACCCAATCACTGGATTATATATTAGCTGAACAACTCTTGTTATTCTTACGCAATACAAATAAGTATTTGTTTGGTACGAAGTCGATTTCATTTTTTCCAAATCCAAACAGCTTTTCAAATGACATTTTTTCACTACATTTATGAAAATGTTAAGCTTTCGAGTTGAAAAAGCAAATAACACCATTAAGAGTTGAACTTTCAAAATCACATTTCCTTCATTAAATTATTGGATTAAGATAAAATTGAAATTTTACAATAGACAAATGAGGCCTTTTGGCTTTTCCTCCAATTGTCATGCAAATGAACGCAATTTGAGTTGATGTAAGCTCATTCTGGATAAGCGATACAGCGCTCAGCTCAAACTTATGAAAAACTCATAGCAAACGTGATCTAATTTTTGCTAAAAATAAGTTATTGTCGCTTTGTCTTGAAAGTTGAATGCGGAAAACGCTTACTATCACATTTATGAAAGTCAAACGTCTGATATTAAAGCTCTAAAATAATTGTTATTCCTAATGCAATATTTTGAGTGTGGATCGAATACATAATTACAATGTACTAATGGAAAATAATATAAAATGCAAAATAATTTGTATGAAAGCAGTGGCGTAACCAAACAACTTCAGGTCTAAATTTGATCTTAAAGCGGCAAATCTCAAAGAAACTGAAATTATGCTAACTTTTTACAAGGATCCTGGAAAATAGATTTTTGCTGAAACTTTTTGCTTTTCAGCTAGCTCTTGATGTAAAGTCAATAAATTTCCGCTACTTATTGTCACAATCTTCAAATGAATAGACATGCGCTCAGCGAACATACTACTAATTGACTTTTTTCAACTCATGTTCGCAGTGGCAGAAAAGAGCCAAATATTTGGAAGAAGTGCACAACTTGTTAGTGCGAAACTTTTTAATATATGATAAACTGATTTCGATCTGAACCAAAGCAAGCCTGAGTTTTGAAGAATTGACTTTCAGTAGCTTATAAATACTTTATTAAACATCCACGAACAATTCCTAATCGTATTAAAGTTGAAGGATCGATTTGGCTTTAAATTTACATAACTCAAACTCTATCGTGTTTTGGCTAAAATAAAGGTCACCCAATTCGATCATTTAGTAGATCTTGTTTTGTTTAGTGACCTAATCGCATGCATTATCGCGCAGATGTCATCATTGATGGCCTTCATCTATGAAAGAGTGTACGATTAAGCCTTGTTTTAGGCCATAGACAATCAATTCTACTGAACACCAAACCTGTATTTTCTTCAGTTCTGTCTTAACGTCTGTATAAGTCTCTCAAGCTTTCAATTGTAAAGTTCTTCAAGTTCTTCAAGTTCTTCAAGCTCTTCAGGCTCTTCAAGAGGTCGAATGCATCAAGTCGTTTTGTTCCATTCACACGATTGGCTCATGTGATTTTATCAAAGTTAGTTTCAATGTTTTTTAATTCTGAATTCAAATTTAATTTGATTTCTCTTATAGTTATTGTTGTTTAAAAGTTGAGCGCACTTTACTTAAAAGCCACTTCTCTGCCAAGCGTTCAATTTCTATAAATTTCCTGTTTATTAGTGTATTCAAGTTGACAGTTGTTGGTTGTTTACGATTAAGTTGATTTACATTATCATTTAGTATAAATTTTCGAGTTCAAACTTTTCATAACTAAGATGCAAGTAACTTCATTTCTACCTTTAACAATGTTTCTAATGAATTTTCAAAAAATCTAAAATCCTATGAATAAACTTAATTTAATTTTCAGACTATACTCTCGATTTTATAGATTTCTTATTAATAATGTTCGGCATTCGTGAGAACTGTTTCTAATCGAGTTTTATTACAATACCATTAAAAGGAAATCTAAATGTCATTATGGATCAATAATGAGACTAAAACTATTAATTCTTATCTTTCATAAACAAATACTAATGCTGTATAAGAATAATAGTTTGAAACATTTGAAACATTTGAAACATTTGTGAATCTAGTCAAAAAGTTATAGAAATTGTTTTTCTATCTCTAATCAAATAGAACACCAATGGAAACCTTAAGCATTTCAAGTGCCCCAAATCCTAAGATTCATGCTCTCAGATCCTCAGTCTCATCACCAACAAGAAGACAATGGTCTTTACCACGAAGATTAATGTCAATGGGATTCACAGGTCTTAGCAGAACAACTTCTAATATTGAATCGAAGACGTATTCGCGACATAACGGCTCAGAGGAATACAACCAAATTAAATATATTGAGTAAAAATATTGTCACTACGATAAGGTCTTATGTTAATTAATGACTATTTAATGTCTATTTGTCCAGTGAATTAGAGTATGAAGCGATAAAGATGAGCTTTTGGGTGAATTAGGCTTTACTATCGACCAGCTAATAGAACTCCAAGGGCTCAGCATTGCTTCGGCTATCGTTAAGACGTACCCCAATCACATAAATAGCAAAACAACTCAAGTTCTTATATGTTGTGGCACTGAGACTATTGGCAAAAGTGGACTCGTGGCTGCTAGACATCTCAAACTCTTTGTAAGCTATGCTTAACTCTCACTTCGATTACTTAAATATTCGATTGTTATTTTAAATAATTTTATTGAGCGCGCACACGATCAAAAGCAATTTCCGATAACTTCTTCAAACGTGAGTTTGGGCTTATAATGTATTGAAGATGTGCAATAGTCGGAATATGGTTATCCTTTAGATTTAGCTTGATTTGCTGTGGACCTGACGTGCGATCGCGCTTATTTACCATCACATAACAGTTGATTAATCCGATCAGCAAGATGCATTATATTCATTTATTTTTTGTCATTTTAAATAGTTAATAAGAACTTTAATTCATATTTAATGACTAGATCGACTAGCATTAATGGGTGTGAATATGCATTATTAAAAGTTTGTAATGAGTTATAAGCGCTTTCCATAGGTTGCCTTAAAATTAAAAAGATTCTGAATGCTGCATCACACTAAACAGTTTCATTATGTAGAGATTATAAGTGAAGCACGCGCGAATCATAATCTAAATTTCTTTTTACTTATAAGATCACGAGTGAGAATAGGGTTTCTTAGACATAGTGCGTGACCTGACTAAAAATTCGAGGCGTTAATCGAAAAGTAGCCTTTTTAAGAATTTTCAAATTTTATAAGGACTTAAATAACAAATTATTGAATGAATTAACTATTGATTGCAAATATTAATATGAGCGTAATCTTCAGCATTCAAGTTGCTATGCCTGAAACAAACGTCTGAAAAAGTAAAGAGATATATACTTATGTGTAAAGCATTAATGGCAAGTAATCGACTGTACCGTAAAACCTGCATAGTATTGACTCATTCAAAATGATTAAATCTTGAAATTATGAACAGATAAGATTTAACAAAATGCAAATTAATAGTTTATTAAGTATACTTTGACGTTGTAAAATAGTTCTAACAAACTTGTAAGTTAACAAATTTGAACTTATAAGTAATGATCAAAATATTAATTATAACTCTGAGTATCTTTAGGGCTACAGTACAGTCGATAAATGCTTTCGTTAAACGCTATACGGTAGTTGACGCACGATTTTAAGAGGCACTCAAATGATGGCAAATAACTAATGTGTATTTTCCCTAAATTATTAAAGTTTATTAAAGTTTAGAACAGAGTTAATGTTTATAAAAGTTAACTTTTCAAAATAATATACAAAAACAAAACGAAAATGCAATTTAATTCAATTAAATCGTGTAATAATAGTAAATGTAATTATAAAGAAAAGTTTTAAGATAGTCAACTACTGGAATTTAATAAAAGTTTTTATAGCTTTTTTAGCTATAGCTAAAGTATTTTTTCTAATTATCAAACTTTCGCTATTTGTAATGATTTCTCTAGAACTACTTTTCCCTGTATCTCTTAAAATCGTACGTCAACTACCGTATACATGAAAGTATATATTTTATCTTTTTCATATATTTGTTTCAGGCGTAGTATTGTAAACCCAACAAATGAAGCCTTATTTGATTCTCACCGAATATATAGGGATTTCGGCCGACTATCTTTAACCCACAGCCTGGAAAATCTCCACATTTTATGCGACTTATCAGACAATGTCAAGAATACGAGATCTCATTTCTATCATATTTACCACACGAATCGAGACTAATAGCAGAATCATATCAGTTAATAATTGATGTGATGGATGACTACTCACTAATAATCAGTTCTCAGTCTAACGAAATACTGACAAAGCTTATCGAAGTTTGTGATACCGGGACACCGATAATCAGTGTTGACGTACCTTTAGGCTGGAATGTAAATGACGGACCACCGAAGAATGGTACACCTATTCTATTGCCCGATTGTCTCATTTCATTGATTGCACCGAAAAAGTGTGCGAAATATTTCACTGGACATAACCATTGGTTGGGTGGAAGAGTCGTATTGCCATCGCTTTCGTGCAAATATAAACTCAATTTACCAGAATTCCTCGGTTCTGAGCAGATTGTGGCACTCAGTAGACATGATGACTACTAAGCTCTTCTCAGTATTCTATAAAAATTTTTGATCTCTTATCTTATTGTTATCTACCTTGAAATCCCATAGAATTAACTTTATGAATGTTATTTTAAGTTGATTGGGTTATTTCTTCAAATCATTACGAGTTATATCAATATTAATCATTTACAATAACAGGTATGGAGACCTGTCTTCTATTGTTATTAAGTAAATTTTAAATAAATATTTAGTTTGTATGTTTACCAACTCTACAGAGCCTAATATGAATTTAATACAGGTTTGTTTACATAGAATATTTGTAAGATATTTACCTAGCATCTTATTGACTTCATATAAAACTTTCAATTTGTTATTCACATAAGAATTCGTCGAATGTAACGACAACAGCTGAGCAAATCTATTGAAGTCAAACTCTTCAAGTTTAACAGATAACACTAAGCATCAACAATGTCCCAAAATAGGGCTGTTTTTGATCAATTTCCGATCATTTTGACGAATCTCAGTTATTCAATACAGTTGATCAGTAAAATTCACTGAATATAGAGTAACAAAGATTGCCGAAGAACCTAGACGGATTAGATCCCAAGCCTAATGTTTATGTTAGACTTCGATCACTTAAACCAATAGTCCAGCAAGAATTACCTCAGTGTTCACATTGTTCATTGTTTATTTATTTAGTTTTCAGTTCACATTACGAATAGTCTGATACCTCATTCAAAATTCATTAGTCCCTGACATTTAGGGAAGAGAGCAGCGATCATAAAATTTTTAAACAGATAGGAAAGTGATCGCAAATCGATCTGACTTACAAGCAAAGCAATTGTAACATTCGTCAGAAGTCCCAATCCAATTCAAAAACAGCGTTAAGTTTGATCACTAACTCATACCACATCTGATATGAGTTCATTTACAACTGCTTTGTAATAAAAATTGCTAAAATAGTTTGCACAATATCGCAATCGTTACAAAAATACAAACATAGTCTGGATTCATTTTGATTCTAGTCTATCGCCTAGACCATTATGTTGATGCCAGTTGAATCAACTGATTATTTAAGATAACGTTTTGGTGTCACTTCAATTCACAATTTATTTACGAATTCAAAACATAATTTGGAGGGCATTAGTCACTCATATTTTTCAAATGAATGTTTGATAAGAATCTATATTCCGCACAAATACGTGTTATCTCTTTTATCTCTTTTACTATGAGTCTAATTTAGGGCCAAAAACTTGTCTGTGCGTGATATTGATGGTATTGTCTTGAATCTAACAAGGGACACTAGGGAATCGTTAAATTGAAAAAATTTCAGAAAATGCTCATAGACAGCTCTTAATATTTATATATATTATTATTATTATATATATATTTATATTAATAAAAATATGCAAACCGAATTTGCTTAATATTAAGTTTTTGGTAGTTTTCGGACTTAACCATACTTATAGAATCCTAATAAATGGCTTAATAGTAAGTATATTGTTCCTTTTCAATTAGTTTATTAGTTATATTAAATTAAACGAATGGCAATGTAATTTTAAATTTTCATTCAAAGTTGGAATTACAACAAAACATTAATTTTAATCAACATAATCGTTGCACTTATGATGAAATAACTGACCAAATCTGTTTTAGTGATTGGTCACAATGTTCCAAAGGAATCTTTATAATACGTAGTTGGTGTCAAATTCCATTATGTTTCTCCTTGAAATAAAATTTTAAAATTACATTACCATTCGTTTAATTTGGCCAATAAACTAATTGAAAAGGAATAGTACACTTGCTATAAAGCTATTTATCAGGACTCAATAAGTTAGGTAATTCTGAAAACTACAAAAACCTTAACATTAAGCAAAATCGGTTTGCGTATTTTTATTATTTATATTAAGAGCTGTCTATGAACATTTTCTGAATTTTTTTTTA
Organism: Archegozetes longisetosus; assembly: GCA_018873245.2. Lineage (NCBI taxonomy): Eukaryota > Metazoa > Arthropoda > Arachnida > Sarcoptiformes > Trhypochthoniidae > Archegozetes > Archegozetes longisetosus. The sequence continues at coordinate 6,803,580 of JAEMBT020000008.1, read as the reverse complement.
ATTTAACGATTCTCTAGTGTTCCTTGTAAGTATTTCTACACATAAAAAATCATTTGGAATAACACGAAAGGACAAAATCCAAATCAATATATAATATATAACTTGTTTATAGATGTAATCAGACTCTAGTTACTTATTACTGGCATGAAATTGAGCTCACTTAAATCGAACTGAATCTAGTATAAGCTGTTCATTGCTCGTTCTCTCGCTAATTTTTGAATCCTCTGGTGGTGTAGGTTGAGAGCCATTGCTAAGCTGTCATTCAAAGCGATCTCTTCAACACTCGGCTTTTCAACAGATGGTTTTGAGTTGAATTTTTCTCAATTTCAAATACTTCTCGATTTGCTTTGGATTGTCATTTCGTGTCTGGTTTTTCTCATTTTTCCAGTCACGGATTTTCACTAGATTTTCAATTTCTATAGAAATAAGAAATAAGTAACCAACCTACTGATTATTAATATAAATTTAATTGAAATTGCCACACAAATTATTGTCACAATTATATTCGTTTCCATATTTTCAGACTCCAGTTTGGAGTTATTCAGATTTTAAATCTTAATTAAAAACATGACATTTTTTTGAGTTCGCTTAGGGTTAAATAAGTGTTAATTCTGATTGAATTGTTAGTTAAATTTTGTATTTCTATAAGAATAATATTTAACTGATAAATGGGTCGATTGCTATGCGTGTTATTTTATGATATAAATGGCAACTTTATGGAAACTCATTTAAAGTATGCTGATTTTTATTCTATAAACGTGCTATCTTCCCATCAATTTAAAATTAAAAACTTTAATAGTAATTATTAGTAGCGTGCGTATACAATATATATATAACAAAAAATTTATTGATTTAATTGAATATTGAAAAGGTTTACAATTTTTTCCAAACAGTTTATGATTTGCTGAGTTTTTTGAATCAATAGAAATAATTATAATAGATCTCAAACTGATCACGAGATTCATTCATTTTACGATTACTAAAGTTTTCCTTCATCATTGAATTTTATTTAATGATCATATTATTGATCGCATGCCCTAATTTTTATTCGAATCCATTGCTCTAATCCTTTAAAATCTAAGCAAAAATCTAAGCAAAACACATCTTTCATCAAAACACGTAAAATATATCCTTCGACTTGAGATTATGGCATCACTTAAGCTTCTGATTCTTTTAGCTCTACTTGTCTTTTGGTAAAATTTTGTCGATTCTTGAAAGCTCAAACAAGTCAAACGAAATCTATTAGAGTAGTTGTTTTCTAAATATTTTCCCAACATTTCAATGAAGAATCATATTTTTTCAGCAATTGTGCCTTTGGGTAGGCTATTGATTAGCCTAATAGTGCTGTTTATAATCTTACCCTCTTTTCTTTACTTATTTGCTGTCTTAGTTGTGGGTTTTGTTTCGGCAGTTCTGATGCTATTTCATCTAAACTCAAAGGTGGACAACAACCAAAAAGTAATGTATGTTAAGAGTTGTTATGTCTTTGCTACAGCACCAGAGCTTCATTCTCAGCCAAATGTTTTCTGTTCTTCGTTTGGGAGTCATTATATACTGAAAAACAAACCAATGAGTTTTCAGTCATCGAGTAGTAGTCATGACTCTTCCCACGACGAAAACTTGGAGGAAAAGGAAAGTTGCTAAAAGTAAGTCAACCAACGATAACGTTCGTGACAATTTTAATAAGAAAAAACAACTACAGAAACAGATGATAAGCAATGCAAGTACAGAAAAACCAGCAAAAATACCTCCGTATTTGTTCTACTTGGTAATACTGATGATCTGGAGGAGACTTGAAAAATGTCGACTACAATTATCCTATTATCTAATTCTGTTTTAGTATTGATTATATCGGAGTTGATAATTAGCAGCGTTGAATTTTTATTAACCAAATTCTCTAATTAGATAAAGCTGAGTAAGAAAATCGAATTAATTCTTATCGCATAAATTACTGATAATTTGCATAAATTAATCAAATTCAAGACTAAATCATTTGCATATCTCCCTGACCTTTATTTGAAACCTTAAATCTCTTGATATTAATTTGAAATGAAGAATTTCGTGTATAACTGTTTATACTTAATATCTCGAAAAGAGTAGAGTGAAAAAGAATTCAATGATTTATTAGTCAACAAAATGAGTTTCAGCAAATTATTTTTACAATGATTTAATTTATATAAAACCAAGTTTATAATTAAAATATATACAAAATATAATTGCAAACAATTCAAATATAATGCTATTCGTCTTGCATTGCCCTAAGAATCAGATCTCTTCTGACCTCATCATATTTCTTCTTAACAGCAGTGGTCAATCTCCTAGAGTCTGGAATCACATATCCGGGCGCTAACAGTCGGATCAATTCCTGAAAGCCTTTGCCCTCAACAACACATATCGGACGACAATCTTTGACCAGCCAATTGACCAAAGAGTTCGTTATCTCATCGGTTGCCACGAGAGAGCTTTGAGTGTCGGATAAACCAGAAGAATTAAAAGAATTTTGCGTTGCTTTCGTCAAAGATTTGGTGGTCAATATGGTAGTGGTTTGCCCGTCATCATCAAAAAGGTTCTCATTATGCGACGAATAAGGGATTGCCCGAAGTATTAGTGGGCCTGAAGGCGAGTCTAAAACATCGGCTTTTCGTTTGCCTAACTTTTTACCAGTTCTTGGCGTTCGATTAGTTGGCGCTAATTTTTGAGGCTGTGCTTCGGGATGCATGGCCTTTAGGTGCGTGAATAAGTTGGTTGTGTTGCCAGAATAGGCTAAAGTTGAGGCACATATCTTACAAATGGCTTTCTTCTTATCCTGAATCTCTCCCTCGTCGTCAGCTATGAATCCAAAGTATGACCACACCTCTGAACGGGCGTGTGGTAACGGAACAACCTTTTGGTTAGAGATTATAATTCTTTTATTACTTTCACATTTTTTCAAATTATACACTATTCCGTATCTCGTTTTTATTATCGAATATTTCAATAGTTAGTTTAGATTTTGGTGTAAGGGTCTGTAACATCACTATCTTTCTAATTACTGACAACTTTTATTCTTCCAAAATCATTGGAAAGACTCCTCAGTCCGTTGAAAAACTTTACAACCATTTCATAGATAGAAATAAACTGAAAAACTTAAAAAGCTTAAATCTGTTCTCAAAAGAAAGTCAAACAAGTTGTTAAAATGTTAGTTTGAAGTTAAGGTTGTGAAAAACCTAGCGATTGGCAATTGTCTGTATTGAAGTTAGAAATGTTTGATTGGATTAATAAAAGATTATTTTGATTTAGATTTAAATCAATGCAAACCTTGACTATTTTGACACTTTGCGAATGGTTCAAGTGTTCATCACTAATGAGAGGTGTTTGAGCATCAGTTTCGTCATCATTACTACAATCGCCAGAACTGGTTATTAGGTTTGGCACAACTGATGATAACTGATTCGATTCCAATTCACAAACGGTTCCTGATTATTGACAAAAAGAATAACTCAATTCAATAAAAAAATTAATAAAACAAAACTAAAAACTTGGTATATATTTACAAATACAATTAATTATCAAATAATCTAAACTTTTAAAAGTCTATAGAAAATTGAATAAATATCTAAAATACTAATAGATCTTATGAAACGAATTAAATACTATTTAAGCAATAACCAGATTAAATAAAAGTTAATCAAAATAAAAATATTTTAACAATTAGTTTATAACTAAATAAAACTTTCAAATAATAGCGGAATAATTGGCTTTAATAAATATATCGCTATTGCAAGTATTGACAATTGAATGTCTAATCAATACCGGCATCGGTTTCATCGGTGTCTTCATTATCGGTCAGTACTATGTGTTTATTATCTTCTTCCTCGACCATCTCTTGCTCACTATCTGGCATTTCCATTCTTTAAATCTATTCAATTGTCTATTATTTCGATTCAGATCTAATTTCAATTTAATTTAACTTATTTTTATTTAATTATTTTCTCATAGAAAGCAATCGATTATCAGGAAAGTTGAAAACTTCTGACTTTAATAACAATCGATTTTCAATTGCGATTGATTTGAGTGTTTTTTGCTATAAGCCTATGAATGAAACGATGAATTGATGGCAACACCCGATTGTTTACTGCGAGTTCAATATGTCTATCAATCCAATAGTTTTTGCTTTGTTTTTATCGAAACTCATTATTCATAAAGACTATTACTTTGATGTTAAGGGCAAATGTTTTTTTGCTCTCATGTATAACAAGGGATTGAATATGAGTGATTAATTGTAACTATTATTTTGTAAACTTTATTCCTATACTTACTATCATAAATATATTGCGTATAATGTGTCGTTTATTATTGAAGAATATTCTGCGGCATTGTTTACATGTTTTGTCTACAAATAATTTCTCTCCAAAATATTCGATTGCTTCAAAGTTTTAAACATAAATGACGTAAACGTATTAATATCGAAAGATCCCTTCCATTAAATCGCTATCGGACTTGCAGTAGCCATAAATAAATAACGTCAACTATTTATGCGCAACTTTAAAATGAATAGGAAGTACAAAACTTAGTAAGATTCTGTTCAAATAAATGATTGAAATAACATTGCGTCGAGTTATAGAAAACGAAATACAATTCATGGATATATGGCTAGAGTTTTGACAGTCCGTTGTCTTTAATAATAAATAATAGCTTAGGAAAAAAATGTCGGAAAACGTTTTCAATAAATAAATCGGTTTTTAAATGAAATTTAAACCTAAATATTTTATACTATTGTTCTGTTAATAATTAGTTTTGTTGTTTTGTTTGATAATTGAGACGACAATCAAATAATTGACAAATATCTGCAACAAATGCCTTATATTAGTTTTAGTGTTTACGATTCATTTATTGGTATGAAATCTACTTTAATTTAATTCATTTTAATTTTACTTATTATTCATTTCGTTTATATCTATTTACAAGTTATTCAGTTATTCACAACATTTCTATTTAATAGTATTTGTCACTAAACCATATTTTTAGTCGCAAACTATTGATATCATTGTTTTTATCGATTTATTGACTGGTTTCACAATTTATTATTAATTTAATATTCATCTCAAACATGATCAAAATGATTTGGTTCCAAGTCTTTTTAGAAGTAATTAAAACTCACGCAGTTTAGAAATGATTTATCCATAAATTACTTGTCATTTATCTCTAATATATTTTTGTGTCGGTACTTGTCTTGAAGTAAATTTTTTCACCAAATATGGGATAATGACTACTTTAATTATAGTGTAATTAATTGTCTTTATTGTCTAAATTAGACTCAAATAGTTGTCGGAAATGATTGTTGTGTTTTACACCAGTTTCAACTCATTTAAAGCATTATTTGTGTTGTGAATAGATATTAATTTAAGGTCTCAATTCTATTACCATTTTCATAACCGGTAGTAATCTTTTTGGTGCCTTTTCACAACTTATTATTGATTGTATTATCAATTATTCAAGCTTTTCAGTAATTGCTTTAATTTCTGATTGAAAAATATATTAAGGAATAAAATAAATACTGAATTTGATCACTAAAATAGTTAAAAACTTGAATATAATGAAGTATTAAATTGTAATTAAAGAAGTTTTTATTCAACAGTTTAAGTTTTAGTTTTAATTAACTCATATTAGAGCTAAAGTGAGAGAAGAAAAGTCCGGAATCAGTGACTAATTTAATTGAGTAATTAATACAATTATAGTAATAAAAGTTGTTGAACCCATACTTAAGTGAGCACATAATAACAGCAATTATTATCTAAATTAGTATTTGTGTGGAATGTGTTTCTCAAAAAACTCATCATTTCATACATTAAGTAGGATTTGAATTATGTCACAAGTGGCGTAAACTTGATTTTAAATATGAATTTGACCCTAAAATATACTATTTATAGTTGAGTGATATATGTTTTTTATTTGAGTTAATCTTTTTATCCTCAAACAAAAAGTTTATCTTATTTTCTCCAAAGAATAAAAGAGGAAAATCCTTCAATGACTAATGTGATGACTAAACCTATTGTGAAAACGCCACTTAAAAAATAGTTTTCTTGTGTGAATACGAATTAAACTTGTGTTGAATTAAAAATACATGGGATATTAAGTTTTATTTATGTCTCAGTGTTTCGTGTCAATTCAGTTATTTTATCTCAATTTTAAAAAGTGGTATAAGTAATCTATTTACTGAGCATATTTAGCATTTTTACGTTTTTATCTAATTGGCTATTAATTTATGTTTGCCATCTAAACTTTATATTTTAAGTGACTGCTATTTAAATTTTGTAAATTAGTTATATCTTGTGATAAATATGTTTTAGATACGTTTTAAGCAAGTTAGCGAGTGTTTCAAATTTAACTAAAAGCTTCAAGACTAACGATTTACTATTGATATAAGAGTTGTAAAACTTGAAGTTTTTATTTGTTTTATTTGAATAGCATTAGTCTTTCTAATGACTTAATCGTAAGTTTATTACTTAAAGAAAGTAACATCTCAACAGAAATCTTTACTAAAAATTCTTCTCCGATGGCGTAATATTATGTGATTCAGAAAACTTGAAGCTAACAGTTGAGCACCAAAAACATTGTTTATTACCCTTTAAATAGCTTTTAGTATAAACTGTAATAGTTCTCAAATAGAAGTTATGTTTATTTATTTAATGCTCACTCTATTTAATGCAAAACCGTTTTCATTTGATTCTGTGTTTCTCTCAAATACAGTAATATTTGTTGAACGCAATGCAAGACCATTCATCTCAATTGGTTGAACATCAGAAGCAACACCAACAACAGGAACAGTTCAATAGTGAAGATAATAATCAGTTTAATAATCATAATAATGAACCACAAATACAAATTTATCAAAACGATAACGATGTTCCCTCTAATTATCAGCCCAATCATCACTGGTCTCAGTCTATCTTTCATTATGATTCTATTGCTATTGGTTTGTAGATGATTCATTAATTTTCATATCTTTTATTTGAATCTTTTTTCCTAATTTTCAATTTTTACTTCAAGTCACGTTCTTTCAGTTTGAATCGATTTTCTCTTCATGATTGAGAGCTAGATTTAAATATAATCTAATTAATTATAGATTTATTGTAAATATTTGATGAATTAAATTAAATATTTATTTAGTAACAGAGAAATATTTATTTTAGGCTTTAGTTTCTTGTAATATCATTTTTATAAACATTGATTAATTCTGACCTAGTATTTATAAATGGCATAAACTGTTAATTTCTTAACAAAACTTTCTTTTCTAAAGACTAAATGTTATAGTTTATAAGAAAAATAATTTCAACGATTCATTCGAAATATCCTCCTTTCAAAAAGGGTTGTGATTGCTTTCATCACCAAATAGACTTATTATCATAACAAACTCTTATCAAGCTTTTAGCAAACTTACTTTTCAAATCAATAACTAATAATACCAATGTTTCAATCATTCATTAGGCGACTGGTCAATTGCTGGCGGGTCAGACTACGGCCAACTGCCATATTTCATCGATTCCGGTGACATAATCATAGAAATCGATGGTATTAAAGTAGCTGGACTGACACGAGCAGATATTTGTGAGATAGTAAATGCCAAGCCAAGCCATTCAATCAAGTCAGTTCAGGCCTCCAACGCTTATGGACTCCCAATCGAATTACGCGAATATCTGTCACGGAGGTTCGCGCGCGGCAGCATTGATCATGACTTACAGGCAACTATTAGGGATAATGTTTATATGAGAACGATACCGTGTACGACAAGACCTCCTCGACCTAATGAGGTGGATGGCGTCGACTATAAATTTGTTAGTAAAGATCAGTTTTTAGAAATGGATCGGTCGGGTGTTCTCTTGGAGTCTGGTGTATATGCCGGTCATTTTTATGGTAAGTTTCAGTTATTAATTGATTCTTTCAATGCTTTATGTCTATTATGTCTTTTATCTTAATGCATGTGGTGTTCAGTTGCGATTAATGTTAGTATTGATTAATGTTTTTGATGAAAGGGTTCGAAAGTTCATATCGATATCACTTAACTATTTTTGATTAGTGTTATTTTTAGGGCTGAGCCCGAACTTCTTATTAGCAATATCTGATCCTGTTTTCAGGTTTTAATCATTTTCAACAGTTGTTAATCTGAAAATAGAAAAAAAATAGAATTTTTATTAAAATTTTTGATGTCTCATATATGTAACTAATGATATTAGCGATAATTCGTCCCAAATTTGATAAGTTTAATCAATTTTTCATATAAGGTTAATAAATTACATGATTTTGTTGATTGAAAAAAATAGGTTATAAATCAAATGGATTTATTATAAAAATATTACGCGAACGTCATATTAAGTCTCTTATCAATATTATATTCACATTTAAAGGAGTAATAATGTTAAAGATCATAAAAAGTGTTTCTGGAAAGTGGGCGTAAATGTTGTCTCAGTTATTACTCGGTCGAGTAGTTTACTGTTAAAATTCATAATTTATGCATTTCTTAAATTGCCAAAAGCTTAATATTATCGTTAAGATTTGCAAACAGTTTGATGTTTTCCTTTTGTGCTGTTTTCTAAAATTTAGGCAAAAGTGTAACGAATTAGTCGATTTTCATAGTGTCTTGCGTTGCAATAGATTCAAGGATATACTACGAGCTTATTGTTGTTAGAGCTCTAAAATGTTCAAGTGTAAGGCATAGAAAATAGATTTTATTGAATCGAAAACTTGAAGCCCCTATATTTTTCATTTTAAGTGCTTCAAAGTAGAAGTTTTATTAGTTATCGAACTATTGCTAAATGATCACTAGTTTTAATATTGAATAGTAATCATTGAATACTTTTATCGCTATGTATCTGAAGTATTGATTGGTAAGCAAATTGAAAGTTTGTCAAGTTTTATCTATTGAGACATATTTTGTTCACATCATCAAACATTTCGTAATCTAATGTTAAAACCTGATATATTTTCAAAAGAAAATGACTGTAAACGTTTTTCTTTCTAATTCAAATAAGACGCTAATCACTCGATTGTTTGTGTAACAGGAACACCACTCCCGTTATCAACACTACCGACTTCAGATTCGCCAAGCAATATAACGAATAATTTATTACCAAACTATGATCAAAGTGTAATGAATAATTCAAATACAAGTTTGGCGTCAAAACGCCGTCGTAACCGCTCAAACATAGCTGCCATCGATGCCTCTTCTTTGCCTCATGGCTGGGAAAGAATATCAGACGCTCATTACGGAGTCTATTATATCGATCACATCAATAAACGGACTCAATATGAGAGGCCGTATGAAACGGAACTCGTTAAAGGAGTTTCTGGTTTTGGGTTCACTCTCGTCGAGATCGATAAAGGTTTGAATCAATTAGTATGGCTAAAGTCCTCATAGTTCAGTTTTAACAGCTCTAAAACTATTTAAAATAATTTTTTATAAACTATCAAAGATCTCTTAATATTTGTAACATTTTAACTAATGATTACGCAGGAACTAATATGATTCATGTTCTGAATATATGAGTTAATTGAATTATTTTTGTTTTAAGGTCTAGTAGTGGTCAAAAGTATAATTCCTGGTGGACCTGCACATCAATCAGGAGTTATACAGCCCGGAGATGTTCTCGTGTCGGTATCTGGTGTTTCAGTGGCAGGTCTTCAGCATTCAGATATCGCGCGATTATTCGCCACGTTCACAGTCGGAGATCGTATTAAGTTAACCTTTGCGCGTGGCTTTCAATTACCACCCGATCTAAATGACGAAGAAGTAGATATAATTAGTGTTACACTCACTAAAGGAAGTCAAGGTATTGGCATCGAGTTCAGATAATCTAATATTTCTGTTACTATGTAACCAATCGTTTAGGAATTTGGGAAAGATATCAAATTTTCATATCTTAATTATTTATTTATCTAATGATTTCTAATCTGTAATTATGTTGTTGTAGGTTTTGGTTTTACGATAAGTGATGCACATTCGGGTCAGAAAGTGAAGAAAATCCTTGACATCGAACGTTGCAACGCTTTAAGACAAGGAGATATTCTTATGTCAATAAATGGTCGAGATCTATCAGTTATGTCTCATCTAGAAGTAGTCGAAGCTTTAAAACAGTGTCCGATCGATGAATCAGCTGTTCTTATGGTTAAGCGTAAAAAGAGATTTCGATCTAAAACACCAGTAGCGCTGCAGACTAACTGGGATAATGACGAATATATGCCACCAGTCAGAAATTGTAAAACACCAAATGCAGAAATGATGATCAGGATGAGAGATCCCAACAATGATTTTGGTTCCGATCATTATATGTCACAATATATACCAAATAACAATTTGTACGCAACTGATAATTTCATTCCTCATCAAAACAACATTAAGGTAAGATTTAAACTAAGTTTTAAATTCAAAATCAGTATTTATTAAAGGTTTAGATCAATGTGAATTGACTGAAATTAAATCCAAGTGAAATTCAAATATTTACCTAAAAACAAACTAAACGATCAATCAATTGAAAAATTTAGTTATCAATAGTTGATAACAGTTAAGAAATAGTTAATGGAAGCACTGTTTGAATGATATGAAATTGATTTTAATTAAGTAAATAAGCGAAAACGGAATTAAAATTAATTAATTGAATCAATTGTAGTCTCAATCGGCACCATTACTTCCATCGCTGACCCTCTCATCTAATCGACCGCTCGCAACACCACCACTCCAACCATCAATCGCTAACTCAGACATGACTACATCGACCACTACCGAAGAAGATTACGAATATTTTCGGGCATCGCTAACACGTGCCGATTCCGGGTTCGGCTTTCGAATAGTTGGCGGTGCCGAAGAAGGGCGTAATGTTGCTATCGGGTCAATAGTGATTGGAGGGGTCGCACATCGAGACGGAGTCCTCAAAGCTGGCGACGAAATCATATCAATAAATGATAGGAATGTGATGGGCGCCAGTCATCAAGAAGTGGTTCAACTTATGTCACAAACTGGTCCAATGGTCTCGATTCTGGTCAGACGCAAACGAGATTCTGATACTTACGATGTAACCCTTTATCGCGAAGATTCTGAGGGTTTCGGTTTTGTAATTATATCTTGTGGTGCCTGCGCTCTAATCGGGAGAATCATTGAGGGCAGTCCTGCTCATAGGTGTCAAAGACTTCATATAAGGGATAGAATAATAGCTGTAAATGGAATAGATATCACTTCATTAACTCATCCAGAAATTGTTAATATGATTAAAGAATCCGGTAATTCATAATTTATTTACTGATATGTTGTTTACGCCTTTTATTATTGCAAATTTGGCCAACATTTAAACTAAAAGCTTTAGATGAGTTCTGCCCTCTATCTTGTCACATAACCAAACCCTACTATATGAATAAGTTATTTTGGAAGAGACTAGCAATTGTTCTGGAACAATATGAGGGCACAGCTCAAGTCAAAATCAAGTTTGAGGCTAAGTTTCAGATCATGTTCAAAGTTAATATCTCTAAGCCTGAGATAATGGTTTTTATGGTTATTGGGTGTTTAAAAAGTTGATGGTTAAGGCAAATAGTTTTAGGTTATTAACAGCGTCTGCTTTACCTGTAATTAAAATTAGAGACAGACAAACTCAGTTTCAGACTTCTGTTAAGAATACAAAATAAAGCATACGCTATCAATAGTGCATAACTTGTTTCCTTATTGTACGTCTTGGGAGTCCTTTATTTCGAGAGGAGCTTTTCATTCTTGAACGGAAAACATAATTGACTGAACGTCTCGTTCAACAATCGAAAACTCATTTTAAAGTAAATGACTTCTCGTGCATTCCATATCTGAAGAGTAATTAACGTATTAAATGTGAACGTGATTGCAATAATGGAAGGCATGAGTAGCAGAAAAGCCGCAAAGTTAAACAGATTATTGACTGAATTAATCTATTTGATTAGGTGAAACACTACATCTGCGAATAATTCCTGCGGACTGTTATACAGTCGAATTGGTTCGCGGCCCTAAAGGCTTCGGATTTTCAATCCGAGGCGGTGCTGAATTCAATGGAATGCCTCTGTTTATACTTCGAATCGCAGCTGACGGACCCGCTTATTCACTACTTAACATCGGGGACGAAATAATTGAGATAAACGGCTTCTCAACTGTAGGCCTAACACATTCAGATGCCGTGAATGCCATCAGTCAATCCGGACCTGCAGTTAAGCTCAAACTAAGACGAAATTATGTGACGACTGGCAATTGGGGACCAGCTATGGTCCCCATGCCTCCAATGCCTCCCATGCAGACTTTCATCAATTAATTCAATCGAATGCCATCTTTCGCACAAATATTTTTGTCTTTAAAGAAATATTTCGATTGTTTTGATTGATTTAATTGATTTCCTTATTAATAGTTATATAAATATTATATAAATTCGATAATGTATTTGACAAATTCATAGATAATTGTATCGCAATCGCACTGTTCGTTATTTATTTTCCATTTCATATGAAAGTTAGACTACTTTTTGCACCTATTGTTGGACTCGATATGCATTTGCCATCAAATTGTTATTAATTGCTTAATGTTTTACGAAACACTTTTTCCATATTTTAGACTTTTTAAAAATCTATTTCTCTTTAGATTTTATCTTTATTTTTATTAAGATTATTAATCATATCTTTAAGATCTTTGTTAATTGGCTTTTGATCTGCAAAAGCATTTCTAAAGCGAAACATTTTGTATTTTGTAATAAAATTCAAATCCATATCTCGAAAGTTAATTATTATTATTACTATTGTGCTCCTAACAAACATTTCAAAGCAATAATTTAATAATTTTATGTAAAGATAATAAAATTCAATTATTTACAAACAGTTTAATTGAATTTGATTTTTTCCATTCAAAAAAATAACCAGAAGTTTGTTTATTAAACTAAATTGAAACATTCCTAGCAGTTGGGGTTTTGCTTGCAATTCAATTAGTTATCAAAAATCTTAAACTTTAAGTTTAGTTATTTTTTTAAAAATCTATAAAATACAAACTATTAAAGAGACTTCATAAATAACAGTAAGAAATGACAAAAGAGTGACTATTTCCTTGCTCCAATTTTAACTGGTTTTGTGTGAATTGGTTTTCCAGTATCGCTCGCGACTGTCTCAATAGACGCTAAGGATTCTCGAGAATAAGCTCTTCCAACGCCTTTCTTTTTTCTTAATTTATTTAAACCGATATCTGGCTGTTGTTTGTTTGATTTTGTCATGAAAATAAATGCTCCGAAAGCGCCGCTAACTACTCCTATTATAACAAACACAACAATTACAACAAAAAACGTTGCATTTGTGCCACCGCTCTCTCCCTGTAGATTGTTTTTCGAGCGTTTGCCAATATGTGAATCAATGTTTGTGGACAATTGAGATGTTAATTCTATAGGCTTTTTAGAAGTAACGACATAATAGTCAAAGTTTTTAACAGAAATATCTAATTGTTCCAATTGTTCAATTGAATCTTCAACTGATAGTTTGTCTAGGAGCTGATGCTTCCAGAAGAAAGTCAAGTAAAATAAGAATTCCTCATACAATTGATTATTCGTTCAAGTTTTATACCTGTTCAATTTCTGAACCTGTACTGATGTCAGTCGGATTTCGATTCTTGAATTCTTGGTTCGATTCTTGGTTTTGATGCACTTTCTTATGGTTCAGTGAAATAATTTCGATGTCGTGAGAACCTGCGGTAAGTAACAAAGCCATTAGTAGGAACCAAATTAACATCAAATTAGGTTTCATTCTTGAGGTGCTTGAAGGTTTTGTGTGATTATTCAGGGTGGATATTAAACTAGACTCGATCTTATTTGAGAGTAACTGAACTTTTATGGTGAAAATAAAACTAAACAGAATATTTGAAAATTTGAAATATTAAAAATCGAGAGCATTCGCTAAAATTATATAATTGGCTTTAGATGCATTGTTATATTGCGTTGATTCCTAATTAAAGACAAATTATGAACCTACATCTAGTAACAATATGGAACCACCAAAGGGGAGAGTATTAGTGCCATCGGGTTGCTCCGCTTGGAAATCCTATCAAGTTATCGATTTTCCTTTATTTCACTTCTTATTGAAATTATATTAAATAAAAAGTAAAGTTTCATTATGAAAGGCATTGATTGTAAAATTGTCAAATATTGAGAGCTAGTTCAAAATTAGATATTAAATACTCATTTAAACAATGGTTTGCTGGTATGGAGTTACGAATTATAGATAATCAAAAGAAAACTGCGTTATCAAACTATAATGAAAAAACTTTAAAATTTCAAGTGACATAGACTTCAATTTTTGTCCCTTGTATTGTTTCAAAGATTTGATATAAGAGCTTATAATATAAGCAGAATTTATAGAATTAATGTGTTGCTGAACGCACTTACATTCAAAAGCAGAGAAGTCGAAGAAAATAATTATATGCGAGAATAACATATTTTTCAACTCGAAATATTGAGAAATTAGTTGAAAAGTACGACCGTTGTGACGTATTTATAAAATATAGTCAATACAAGAAATACTGTTTTGTATTCAGTTATAAATCAATTGGCTTCAAATCTTATTTTATAGCAGTTAATGTTTGAGGATTTAGATTTATCAGCTTTCTCAATACAAGTTTTGTGTTAGATCGTATATACTTTTCAATTTAATGACAGCTTTTATTAAGATTAATGCTTCTAAGTCACGTAAATATCTGCATGAGATTTTTAATATTTAAATATCATTACTTGATGTTAAACTAAAATTAAGGTTTTAAATATTTGAGATGTTCCAGCAAAGTGAACCTTATACAATGTTTGTTCGAGTTATTAAGGGCGATGGACAAAGTCGGCAATCGGAAAAGATAAATAGGTTTATCAATTTAGTAATCATTTTGCTATAACGCCTATGATTTGAATTGAAAGGGGTCCTAAAACGTTTGCCTGACACTCAATTGCCCGAAATGTATATGCCCTTTGTTAGACTTTAAGTGTGCTTTTATATTAGATTTGGTGAGGATAGTTTAAATGATTAATAGATCTGTCAGAAACAGTCCACAACCTATAACTATGTCATCGATTTCTTACGAGGAATAGCCATAATACTTCTCTATGGTTTATAGTCAATTATTTCCTTTATCTTTTATTTATATTTATTCTTTATTTCATTTTCATTTGTATTTGTAGTTTTTCATGTATATAGAGCTCTTTACTGAATAATAGTTTTGAGTCATTTAACTCTAATACAGTCTGATCCAGTTGATAGCAACTCGCCGGTGCAGCCAAAATGATTTGCTATCATCCGAACTCAAAAATTACACGTAAAAGTTATGAAACGAACAATTTTTATTGCTTAAAATTACATGAAGTCAATCAGAAAGCATATGATCATAAACTTTATTTGTAAACAAAATACACATTAATTTTTACTTTATATCAAATTATATATTTTATAGAAATTTTGCAGTTTTTGAACATTGATTGCCATTAACGGGGTATTAGTAATGCGATGACTGCGTCGAAAAAGTGTTGCTAATAAACGGGTATTGCTATTATCCGAACTCTCATACAAAAGAGCCCATAGGGCTGATCCGTGCTTTGAAAATCAGTTGCTATCAACGGGGATTGCTATCATCCGAGTTGCCATCAACCGAGTCAGACTGTATTTTGTTTATCCGTGACTGATAATTATATAGTAGAGCAATTGAGTGTCGGGCAATCTACCCAAATCTCATTGGAAGTATAATAATTTTGACAACAAATGTATAAAATATTCACATAATATATAAAATCCTCACGAATTCTGATTCATTCTTTGCAAACCACAAAATCGGTTCTGAATCTCACAAATTTTGATCATTTTTATTCTTTTCTCTTTATTAGTCTATAAGTTTGCGAATCAGTTTCTGAACTTTGAAAATTATTTCTTAACACCATAAACAGTGAAACGCAAAAAAACTACTCAAACGTAATATTTACATTAATCATTGGTTAAAAATATAATTATTATAAGTGTTGAGCCTGATGAATAAACTTTTGATTAAGTCATAAACACAAAATGTGATCCCTATCAGTATTTCTAATATTCGTTCACACGATTTCACTATAAACAACAAAATTGTCCAAAGAATTTTTTTACGTGATTTTAAAACCTTAAAATATTTCATGAAAAGTTCAAGCATAATGTTCAAAGAGATTCCAAACCAAATTCCTACTAATCCTCCGATATAAGTGAAATAATCGATTATTGTCATTCTTGGTGTCTCTTCGTAAGTGATCAATGGTTTCTCGTAATCCCACCTAATTTCTACACTATTTGTAGATTGTGCTGCATGAAAAATATTCGTCACGTCGTAATCATCTTTAATACAATCAACTGGACATGAATTTAGACAAAATAATCGATTAATGTTTTCTACACAGTGATTGATCTGCGTTTCATTACAAATAACTGAATGGTTATTTTGCTTGAAATCTGATTCTGTAATTTTGTGTTTATGAATAAGTACGAAGCATTCGTTTAACTTATTACACGATTCTATGAAACACTTTCTCAAACAATCACTATGTGAGTTCGAATCGTAAGGCATGTCTTTTTCATAACGACTGCATCTAGATTTGTACGGACTTTCCAATAATATCTCCAAAGTTCTGGTGATTGAAGCCATTATGGTTCCAGGAGAATATGGAATTGTTGCTCTCTCATCAGACTCTGAAAGTTTTCCTGGTATTTGAAGCCATATACTGTAGTAATAGTCAAGATCTGAATTGATAGAGAGTTCCATAAAGTGGTCATTACTAGTAGGAAAACGTTTATTTTTGAGCAAATTTCCGTTATTAAAGCTAAATATGAAACACTTGGACCGCCAAGTGTGATAGTTCCAACTAAAAAAATTAACTTCATTGTCAACTGAATCTATTGTTTGATGACAATCTATTGGCTTCCCATCAGAATTGTCATTGATTTCAATACTTAACTGACACTTAGTTTTGTTCTTTAGGTCTCTGTATGAGAATGTCTTCATCAACAAATTAAAATAATTTTCTCCTATTATAAATTCTTTCTCAAAATTTTGCATTAATTTTGATTCGAGGTCCAATGCAGAAAGATAAAAGGTTTTATTAATTTTCGAGTATTCATATTTTATGATGAGAGGACGTTCGAAACATAATTTTATGGTTGGAATTTCCATACTATTGCGATCTGGATTTTCAATTTTGACTTCGATAAAACTTTCGAATTCCAAAAATGAAATTGTTGTTGAAATGATTTGGCTTATTGAGAAAATCACCATTACTACCGTTGCGATAGCCTATCGATTAAAATTGAATTTTAGACGAACTTTAGAGATTTTCTTTCAAATCTATAAAATATTGCATCTCTGACCTTAAAACTGACTTTCTTTACTGGGAAACTGAAAAATAATTGAGTCATAGCCTTGAAAAGCCTAAGCTCTTTTAAGGAATATATATAAATTGAGAATTTGTTCATGAGAGCATAGTCAAAAATCTTCTTTAGAATGTGGATGAGAAATAGTTCTAAATCATAAACTGAAAGATTATTCCATAATCCAAGCAATCCTCCAGTTGCTGATAAATAGTATGCAATTGTCATCATTTCCTCGTAAACATAAGTGACAAATGATTGTTTTGATGATATTGAAGGTGCTGTTTTTGACTGGGTAGCGCTAAAATATGTTTCTTTACATGCCAGATGGCAATCTTTACTGCACTCGAATACTAAGTTTCTTTCAAAACTGGAATTCTCACAGAATATCAAGTTCAATGCATCGATATCTGAAAATGTTAGATATTCAAAATTTTTAGGTAGACATTTGTTATTTCTGATTAGTTTCTCTAAAACACATTTATTCGTACATTGTCCATGACTTCTGACATAATTTTCATTTTTATAATCAATACAATTTGTGCTAAAAGATGAGGTAATCGAATCATTTTAGTCATGGAATATTCCGTCAGAAGTTTTTTCATCTTTTCTGTGAATCCAAAAGATGGCAATAGATTTTGATCATGGATTAATAGCAAATCTCCATAATTGTCAAAATAACTTGAATAATATTTGAAAACTTTCGAGGGGTCAATATTTACATTGTTCATATATTTCGAATTCAAACGACTTAAATAAGTATAACAATGCCCGAGACTCGATATGCTGAATACGACCTCTTGTTTTTGAACACAACTGTACAAATTGTCTTCCTTATCACAAGGGATTTCGTAAGGTAAATAGTTTAAGAGCATAATGTACTTTGAAACATTTCTTTCTTTATCGATCATTTTTGTGATGTTTACAAAACATTCGTACTTATAACTATATAGGTCTCTAATGCAATCTATCGAAAAGTTTATGTTTCTTAAAGAATCAAGATGATATTCTAATCGTTTTCTATGTAAAGGATTTACACTCAAGATTCTATTAATAATAAAAGATTTTTTTGTACAAATAGAAATACTCGGAATGTTTTGTGCCTTTAAATTTCCAGCACTGTCTCTATAATATGATAATTCGACATTTACAATAAAATCGTAAGCCAAATATTGTGCTGTTAGTTGAAAGAGTTGATAAAAGAAACAACAAATACAAATTAGTTTGGTTAATCTTTTCCATTTTAATCTTTGAAATTTTTGAAGAATTACTGCCATTTGGTTTAAAAATATGTAGATCCTAAGTAAATAAATATTTTTCTTTACTAAAACAGTTAGTTCATTTACTAAAACGTTCAAAAATTTGACTGCTTGCTTGCTTAATTAATTTATGCACGTCTACAGCGGACAAACCCAACCACAAGGACATTAAGCCTCCTATATTTGTCAAGAGTATAATAAACGAATACTTAGCATAAGCTTCATAGACAAAAATAGGATGATTTCGAACTTCAATACGAAGTTTATCTGTATTATATTCCGACCAGAATTCAAATTTCGAATAATAATAGTCTTGAAAACAATTTCTCGAACATTTAACTGTAAAAATTCTGTTATTTTCTTCTTTGTCCGGTATTTTGTTGCAAAGAACGTAATTTTGAAAATGACTGTCATTTATTAACTCAAGAAAATTATTTTTAATGGGATAAGGAATACAATTGTTTGTAGAAATTCTATTTTTTAAAGAACACAATTCAAAACAATCTTGATATGAATGAAATTTTGAATGATGATCAAATTCCTGGCATTCAGTAGAATAAGGTTTTGGAAGTGTTTTGTATATAACTTTGCTGAAGCTTATGAGTGAATTTCGAATTTTAGACCAAACAAGTTCTACTGAATTGAAATTTGAAACTGATGTCGAACTGTTTGGTGAATGAATGCTTATGTAAATATTTTTATACCCATGAAAAGATCCAAAAAACATTTCGTTGACAATTGTCTCATTTATTTGGAATTCAATGAAATCATTTCGAGTTAATAAGAGTTTTTGTGTTGAGCCATTAATTAGTTGTTTTCTATTAAAATAAACAAAACATTTGGAAAAACGATCTTTTCTCTCGAAGATTTCGATTGTTCGGCTTATAGATAAGCAGTCTATTTCTCTGTATTTGTCATTTGTGACTTTATACTTCAACTTGCACTCAACTAACTCATTAGCACTCAATGTATTGTCGAAAAAATATTGCAGTGTAATATTGTTTGTATTTGAATTATTTATTAAACTGTATATAAAATTATTTAAGTTATAATGAATATGATTAAGCTTTTCGCAATATTGACCTTCAAATTTATTAGAAATAATATTAAAACCGAAGGATCCTGTACAATTATTATATTTGTTGAAGCGTTGATATAGTTTTTCTTTCAAACCTGGTATTAAATTATCTAGTCTAGTATTTATCCACATAAAATTTTTTGGAGCACACAATGTTATTGATGGTAATGAAATTTGTTCATCATAATGGACATCAACTTTGATTCCAAATGGATATGAGAGATAGTCAAATGAGACAAATATGATCTGTACTATTAATATAAACAAACACAACAATTTGATCAATGAAACAATAGATTTCGATAAAATTTCTCTTTTCAACAATGATTTCAACCTTTTTAGTGTCATATTTAAGCTGTATATCAATCTGAAAACGTTGATATTTTTACCGTTAAATATTAAACGAAGCTTTTTTTGTAAATGAAAATAGTTTATAGCTTTCCAGGTTTTTATAGTAGATTTAATAATGATGTAATGATAGGTATTTACATTAATAATAATTAATTTTTTGTTTTAGGAGTTTTTATTTACAAGTATTAAGCTAATTACAATCAAAAACTAGTTTATCGACTCATTTTTTTAATTAAAATGATTTGCATATTGTTCCACATTCAGTTTACAATAATTATTTTTATTGAATAATTTATGTATATTAATCTAATTTATGTTCGAAATGCAAGACAAAATATAAATAAAAATATAAATAAGTTGATTCACAAAACTTAATTAAATATTTTATTTGATATACGACAAGATTTGTAATTATATACTGTAGTGGCCACAGAAAAATGTTTACGCAGTTATAAAAGCTATTTTCTACCACTGAAACTTGTCATATTGATATTTATTTTCATATAAAATTTCTAATGGTTTAGTGTCAACACGTACTTCACTAGAATTATTGACTATGTAGAGTAAAATATTGGTTTTAATTAAGAAAATAGGTCATTCTTTAGTCTATATACTTGTTCTTCGTGTGACTATATAGTGTGCAATCTTTATAATCATCTTAAGTGTCATTTCACAAATAGCAATCAAAAATAAAAGTGATAATTTACAAGAATTTTTCGAAACTGGCTTTAGAAATATTCAATAAGATGTGTGAACATATCCCAAACCAAGTCTGTTTAAGACCTCTGATATAAGCCAAGTAATTAATAAATAAAAATAACAAAACAAATTATTAAATAACTTTATAAGTAACTTATGGTAGAGGTTATGGCAGAAAAGATAAACGCTAAATTGAAAAATGATACTTTGTGTTGTCATTTAATCTTTATGTTTATTTATCTAGAGCTGAAATGATTGATAATTTCGGCAAAAAAATTAATTGTTAATAATATTATCCTCATTATACTTTGAAAAATTTCATATCAATATTTCTATTCTGTTGAGTTCATGTGAAATATCTTCGAGTTTTGATCTAGATTTTTTTGTATGTGAGATACTTATTTAGAATTTTCTAAATGATTTTGAGAGTTAGCTTAAGGATAAGAATATTTAATGTTTCAATAATTCTTAAAATCATTGAAGTATGAATTTGAAAAATATTTTAGTCCTGTTGACTGTAAATTATCTATTCCAAAGAATTTATCATAAATTATTTTTGAAGAGAGTTTTATTTTTCTGATGTGAAATGTGATTGGAGTCGAATATTTTGAATCTCTTCTTTAAGTCTTCTGCTGATTTCATTAAGTTATTTCATTGAGGGCTTTTTGTGGCTCTTAAAAAAGTATCTGCCAACGTATCAGGGGTCTGAAATTCGGCTTAGAGTTGTAGACTAGTATTGTGTACAACATTTATTTAGATGATACAAAAATGATAAACTTTTGATTATTAATATTCTAAGTAAGTTTCAAGTCCATATGATGCACCGAAATCTAAACGTAGGTAACAATTTGTTTTTTCGCTTGATAAACTAACCTTATCATGTGATTGTAATGCAACATGATATATTTTTAGCACTATGAGATATGCAATTTATATTGAACTACATTTTCATATTTGAGATATCAAATCGAAAATTTTTGGTAAATTATGATTGCACTTAGTAAAATGATGGACGCAATTATGTTTTTTATTTTCGAATATCGTATGTTGTGTTTTATGCATAAGCTTACAAGGATAAAAATTATTGTTAAAGCAAAATATTCAATACATAATTGCATTACAGAATATAAAACTGAAGAAATAAAAAAACAGAAACTGACTTCTTTACCAACTATTGATCAATTAAATGTTGACAAAATAAATATGTGGTGAATCCACGATTGAGTATCTTCACAGTTTGATAAAAAGAGCTCTAAAATCGTGTTTTTGAATGTACTATTGTAAATGCGGATTTTTGAAGTAAAAGATTCATTTCTAAATATTTGATTTTGTAGATATCATTTCATACCTTAAATGGGAGGTTCGTGACTATGTACAAACCGATTATGAAAATATTTATGATGTGAATACCGTATCAAATCAGTTTAGAAAAGCATATAGAAAATACTGACCACTGGGTGATTAGAAGGTAAAGTCCTTAAAATATTAGTTTCACTATAGGGAAATTCCACTAATATAGCATACTTTGTACATCAATTTGTGTCCACTATAATTTGCTATAATGTGTTATATTAGAAAGTTTTCATAAATAGAAAAATTGTGACTAAATTCAAAAGTTTAGTAAAATTAATTGAAAATTCATTACCTTTTGTCTCGAACAACTTTTGGAAATTTTCCGTTAATTTAGATGCATTTAAATAATAGTTATTTTTTCCTTAAATCTTGTATCTATATGATAAATACGTTTATCTATTGTTAGACTAGCTTTAAAATGCTATAACTTCAAAATATGTGGTGCAAAGTATTTCTTATATGCCTTTTAAAGCATGATTTGATATGAAATTCATGTAATAAAAACGTTTTCGGAATCAGTCGTTTCATAGTTCCGAACTTACGCGTTAGTATGTTTAGATGTTTACTTTTCTGTGATTAAGCAGGACAAATTCTGATCGTTTGTACTCATTATAACAGGAATCCATGTAAGTAGTTTCACTAATTCCGAGAAGAAATGTATTTTCTTGATATTCATAACGCAATTTCTAATTTCATTTATTTGTTCACTGATTTTATTATTAAAGCAATTATAGGCAAAATACAGATATTGATCAGTATTTGCAATACTTATTGAAAATATTTAGAACTTCATGGTCTTCTAATGGTTTATGTTTTGGTCGATATTGTCGCTAATTTTAATATGCAAAATTTAATTAATTTTGTAATGCAAAATCAGCACGACACTTAAAACTTCGGTTTAATTAATCCTAAATATCGATTTTTGAAAGTGCACTATTGATCTGTTGAAATTAACTTAACTTACTAGGGGAAGGTGCAATCTGAGGAAGTCAGATCAAGATACTTTTGATTTGGCATTAATCTATGAGACAATTAAATTGACCAAAACT
Organism: Archegozetes longisetosus; assembly: GCA_018873245.2. Taxonomy (NCBI): domain Eukaryota; kingdom Metazoa; phylum Arthropoda; class Arachnida; order Sarcoptiformes; family Trhypochthoniidae; genus Archegozetes; species Archegozetes longisetosus. Next base: position 6,780,415 of record JAEMBT020000008.1, on the reverse strand, counting down.
CAAAAATTCGTGCTTATGAGCTCTTGTTTGTCCACAATCAGCAATATAAAATGCAATCTTTAGCATTGCTTTGTATGACAGTAATGCCCATTGCTACCCATATGCATTGAGCGCATTTTTAAACTAGTATTAAACTGAACAGTGAAGCCAACTTTCTATGGCATAAAGCAAAGGCATTACATTATACGTTGCTGCCATACAAAGCAATGCTAAGGATTGCATCTTAAATTACCGATTGCGGACAAACGATAGCTCATAAGCACGAATTTCTGAGTTTTAGTCAATCTTATTGTCACATAGATTAATGTCAAATCAAAAATATCTTGATCTGACTTCCTCAGATCGCACCCTTCCCTAGTTAGTACACAATTAACTTTTTTCACTAGTACAATTTATTCTGATATGACTGTACTTATGCTAGTGAAAATGAGAAAGCAGTATATGGTATCATCACAAGAGTCAGAGGGCACAATATGATTATTACACAACAGGTTTATTATTACTCTAATTAACAGAAAAATGAAAAAATCATATAAAATCTCGTAAGTTGTTGGCTATATTTGTGGGTAAATGATTGAAGTGTTTCAAGACTTTCTAAGAAATAATTTTAAACTTTTTAATGTCAATTAAGAGATCCTGGTTGGAGCGCCATCACTCCTAGGCTTGACTTTAAGAATGAAATCCTCAAGATAACAGACGCTGATTATAAAGAAGTGCCTCGAATAGAGCTGCCTCTATGGCAGATCGCCTATTCTTCGTTCAACAGCATCATTACTCTGACCTGTTCGCTAGTCCCTCGGAAGTGGTGAGTAATTCAATCTATTAAAGCTAACTAAATAACTTAGAGTTTATTAGATTACTACAAAAATACAATCATGAACTATATGCAAATTAAATGTCATATAAGTATTGAGAAAACATTAATTGACAGCAGGAAATAATTATTGAGAGATATTCTTCGAAATAACTTCCATTAATTATCTATAGTTTAAATCGCCAAACAAACTACTCGGAGGGGTGTCTTACATTATAATCAAATTTACAGTAATCGCTGCTATTTATTATAAAATGTATGATACGATTTAATAATATATTAGATATCCTTTGTTACAAATTTGTATTTCAATTGTCAGGCCTTTCGCAACTCTGGTCGAATTCTGGCGCGGTATTTCATATTATCCTTTAGAGCTATTCGTATTTCCGTGGAATAGGTATTCAACAGATGTTAACACTTATATGAAAATTTTCTTCACTTTCCAAATATGTCACTGCCATCGATAGTGTTCACTATATTTCGCTTGTATTATACGATCTCTACTGTTATTTGGCTATTGATTTCGTGACTTAAAATGAGAGATAAGTCGAAATATGGTCATACAAATAATAGTTTGAAATAAGACATTATCGTACTAATGACTAAGAGTCCGATGCCTTCTAAGTATGTAATTCTAATGGAAAATCTGATGTTGATATCGATGTCGGTCTTATTGATTGTTATGCTCCTTACTTGCTTTTTGAATATTTCAATCCGCATATAATGTGTTTAACAAGTAGTTTGTGACATAAAATTGTCTAACTCTGTTTCATAAGAACTAATGTAAATATGAATCTACTCAAAAATTTATACAGTTCCATCAAATAGTATTGAAACCACATTGAAGAATATATGAAACTTTACCTCAAAAATGTACGGTAGAGAAAATAAAACATAATATATATAATGTGAAAAATGAAAAGAAAGTAACTGCATACATAATCACATATTACTAAGTTATAGATCTTATCAAAATTTAGTCATTCTTAAGAAGACAATTATTTATTCGATACAACTCATAAAGTGCTGAAAAATATTCAACTCTTTTTAATTTGACTTATTACTAGTTTGTTTCAAATTATCTCTTATTTGAGATATTCTGCTTGTTATTACAAATTCAGATCTATTAAACTTTTACTCATACTTTAATAGTTTCTTAACATTAACTTTTCATAAATGCTATTTAGTTTTCAGATAAACGTTTTAAGATAAATGTTTATCTGAAAAGTTAAAGTTAAGGAAACTCTAAAATATGTTTAATAAATTTGCAATTTCAAGCAAATAATCTCAAATAAAAGATAAAATGAACAAAACTAGTAATAAGTTCAGTTAAAAAGAGTTGAAAATGTATTATCTTAGCACTGTATGAGTTGTATCGAATTAATTATTGTCTTCTTAAGAATGACTAAGTTTTGATAAGATCTATAACTTAGTAATATGTGATTATGTATGCAGTTACTTTCTTTTCATTTTTCACATTATATATATTATGTTTTATTTTCTCTACCGTACATTTTTGAGGTAAAGTTTCATATATACCATTAATCTATACGAACCTCATAAATTTAACTCAATATTAAAGTTTAATGAAGAGTCGAAACTCAACTATCCATGAGTACAATCAATAAATAATTTCAATTTCATAACAAAGGTATGCTTTAATTTGCATAAATTGATTTCAAACATGCAATTGAATAGAAAATTATTCACTTTTGAATAACTGATAAAATTCGATTAATCGCGTGTAAACAATTTTAAAGATTTTGTTGCTATGTATCAAAGTATATATTCATATAATTTGAGGAAATTGTACAGACCTTTCAAACCTTTGAATATCACTGTGTTGAGCGTGTGTATAGATATTTGGACTTTCATTTGTAATAATTATACTCCTTGAGAAGAAACCAAACTAACTGTAGGCTAAAATGTTTTAATATTGACTTTAATTCATTTTATCGTATTGAATAATTTCACAATAAATACTAGATAAATAGGGAGAATTTCTTTTAAAAAAATTAAAAATTCACTGAAACAAAAGTGATCACACTTTTACTAAGCATTATTTTTTGTTTGTTTACTTTCACTATTGATGTGTCTATTAATAAAAGTTCATATTGAGACTCTCATTCAGTCACTATTTTTGATAACTTTTAATCGAAATATGTTTTGGAATACTTTCATAGCTGGTTTTATCATTTGCACACCCATAAATGTTAGAATAATATAATTACAATCTTCATGAATGTTAGAAAGCTTAAGTTAACCAAATTATTTATAATTTACTTATTTTTAAATAGAAATGTTCATCTTTTGTGTTTTATTTGCGAAGCTTTTCATTCATCATAAGATTATGATATTTTTAATTATTTGGTAGAACTGACAAAATTTTTCTAGTTTGATACTTTTCAGAAATATCATATATAGTTAACACTGATTACTAGTTTGGATTAAAATAACAGAATAGGACACAATTAATGCGAAAATAGAAATTATTGTATTTGTGTTTATTTTGAATAATTTCATTGCTGTAAAACCTATTTCTTGTTTTATAGAATTTATTTTAATGAGTATTAAATGCTCATTCAAATCATTGATTGAGCAATGATATGATACATATTCTGACATCAGTTCTTCTATTTTATCACAAAATACTTTAATTCTTTTAGGAATTATGTCACAAACATAGCATAAACTCAACAAATATAATGTATTCTCTGTTAATGATAGTATAGTTATGAAGGACTTTTCGACTGCAATAATGCAAAGACAAGAGATACAAACAGCACTAGAGTTAAAAATTATCAATAAAATCTTTGATGAAACCAAAGAATCGAACGTTTTGACAAAAGTATTTACTTTACTAATGAATTGATAGATTTCTGGCAATTGCTTTGGTGAAAAGTTTTCAGAAAACTTGTCAATCGGTAAGCATATAATTCTACTCTGATATGCAATTAATGAAGTGACTGACGAAATATTGATTGCAAATAAGAAATATTGGAGAAAATACTTGAAATTGTCAACAAGAGCAACATTTTCGCTATAAAGAAATACTAGTAAAATAAAGAAAACGAGCTCCAGAATGAAAAATAGACAAAAATGTGTGAATGCAACGATCAAACCAGTTCTTATCTCAGTCTTTTCATCAACATATCTCAATGAATAATTTCTTATTGAATTTATGATTTTGTTTCCTCTAATCATTAGCAGTATATTTATGGCAAATGTTTGTGCCAAATACCCAATTGCTGAAAGAATAACCAAAGTTCTAATAATTATTGATTTTGAAGAACTCAAGTCGAATTCATAAAGACTATAATCTAATATATATTTAATCATGAGTTTTAGTGCGAATCCAATGAATACCAGATTCCAAACAATTGATATAATGCGAATTAGTATTCCACCAAATCTATCTTTATTTCCAATCGAAGCTCCAAAATAAGAGATTCCACAAAATTTATGAAAAATTATTAAATACCTTAAACCAGAGAATGAAATATTATCCGTATTCTCGCTTAAAAACTTCATGATGTAAATTCTAACTATATATTACATGAGCATAAAAACTAATAGAAAATTCTTTCAAAGTCCAAGTTTTATGAATGCAATCAATTTAATTATCTAGAGTAGCAAAAATGTTTGTAATATATAAGATTATACTTAATAAAAGATAAATCCTTGAGCCTTCGTATGAATAAAAAACAAAATCGATTGAAATTATATAAAGAAAGCTATCTTCTATATGATATTCATGCATAAATTTGCTATTCATTATTTAAAGTACTTAATCTACGAGTCATTTTACTTAAGAAAATGAAGAATCGTTTGGTTTAATCACACAAATTGCATAATATGTTATTTACATCTAACAGATCAATTGATTTAATCTATTAAGTGTTGAGATGAAAGAAAAATTGATTCCCTCTAACACATAGTGTTCTATAACTTTTAACTTGTGGTTTAATCTTGTGTATTATTGAAAGCGCATGCTTTAAAACATGTTCAGATTTAATATTAAAAAATTCTATTAAGAACCCAAAAAAATTTGTCTATAATTTGTAACTTAAGCATATGACGCTAATAATGCAAAACCTTTTTCTATCGACGTATAAGCTATGACTAAGCATGTTTAGTACACTCCATTTGAGGTACGCATATTGTGTCAAAATATAAAATATTAGTTGAAAATAGATTTTTAATGTACTTTTTATGCTGTCTCATAAAGATTTCAAAATTTTGAAATAATCAACCTCGTATCTCCTTTCAAATCGAATAGAATTTTTATCTAACGAAGGGTAGGGGCTAAAGTTAATTCTGGGAAGAATCAGAATGACTTTCGAACTTTTATGTGAGAACCAACGGGAAAATACCTCAAAAGTCTTTATATATAGAAGACCAAGATGGTAATCTAGAATCTAACTGTATAATTGAGAAATTAATATCAATAATTTTCATAATTCATCTATACAAAAATAACGTAAGCATATGCCGCTAATAATACAAAAAACTATTTCCATAGCCTTACAGGTTATAACTGAGCGAGGTTGTTTGACATGTTCAGTACATTCCTTTTGAGGTGCACATATTGTGCCAAAATATAAAGTATTAGTTAAAAATAGTTTTTTTAAGAATATACTTTATATGCTGTGTCACATAGAGAATTCGAAGTTTTATAAAATAATTCGACCTCCTTATCTCCTCTCAAATCGGATGAAAGTTTTATCATACAATTTGAAGGAGTTGGTCAATTTTGAGAAAGAAACATAATATTTCTTGAAATTTTACACGAGAACGAATGCAGAAATAATACAATAATCTTTATGTTCAAAAGGCCTAGGTGGTAATTTAGAATCGAATTGTTTTATTAAGAAATCAATATCAACAATTTTTATATTTTCACCTATAGAGATATAATACTCAGCCCATAACTCGAGCAAGTTGTTCAAATTCTCTCGATTAGTGCTTTAAGTAACATTTTTTAATAGTTGTTTCAAGAAAATCAATGTTCGTGTTTAAAACAAGATAATGAGTTCTCTTAATTTAAACTGAGTGAACAAACTGACTTATTGGATCCGAACCATTTGACCTACCGACTATTTGACCTACCAATCATTTTACCTAACCTAACCTAACCTAACAAAACGGTTGATAGGTCAAATGGTCGACTCCCGACTTATTAGAAGGCTTATATCAACTTTATCGACTTATTAGTGATAGGGACGGGTACTATATAGTGTACTTGAGTAACCATCAGATAATCAAAGTTCCTGAATCGAATTTCTAAGAATCGGGTACCTGGAAAATATTTACTTCATTATTTTACACTTTAATCTCAGATGAAAAGGTCTCGAAGCTACTGGATTTATTGTTAGCCGAAAGAATTTTGCCTAGAACAGGCTACTTACTTTCTAATTGTCGTAGTTGCGTAAAGCCATATTTAATGAGTATACTAATTTTCTTATGTGAGAATAAGATATCTTAATAAAATTATTCTTTATAAACATGACTCAATGAAATGTTTCGATTACCTGAGTGTTTGCAGTTTCAGAAAGATAACCTATTCTTGAAATAACCGAAACTCAGCTCTACAATTTAAATTTGAAAAAAATCAAATATACTTTTGATGTGATAATATACTGTACATTAAATTATTCGAGTACATAAATAAAATATTAATAAGATTGTGAGTGGCATTATATAAGTGGTTACTTTCAATTAATTTCTTGAATCATTTCATATATAAAATTAATAGCATTCCTCTCAATCTGGATGTTAGGGAAATATCACTTATTCGAGAAAGAACTTTTACTTTGCACTAAAGTTCATAAAATACCGGCAGAACGGAAAGACTTTATTGTTTTAACACTTACAAACATTGTTTGATGAGTGAAAAATGCAGCTTCTAAAATTTCAAAATTATATTTGGTTAAGAAATTATGAATGAATATTTTAATTCTATGACTTACGTATTTAAAAGCTATACTGAAAATTTTTCAAATTTAAAATACAAATGATTAATGAACAAGGGTTTATGACAAGGCTATGTTATAATATCGTATTACACTAAAATGGCGCAAAATTAATTTTTTGCTAAACTATTCCAGTTAAATTACTTCGATCAAAAATCTATTAATATTATTAACAGAGAAACAAGTGAAGCTACAAGTGTAAAGATAAGATTTGATTAGAGGTTTTGATAATATTTAAAGAATAATTTTGTTAAGTACATTGTTTTTAAAATTTTTTTTGGAGATCTCAATTCAAAATTGAAAAAATGACAATTGAGAAATTCACTATTTCCAAAGATATTACAAATGTTGAAATGATGGATATAAAAGATGAATTCTATTCAGGTTCTAGTAAAGAATCTGATTAAAGTGCGATTAAATTAAAATTTCAATGGACTAATATTGTTATAATAATTATATCAAACGATGAAAAAAATTGTGTGAGAATAAAAATCAATATTAAACATTTTGACTACGTCTTAACACTAGTTAAGAAGAGACTTTGTGTCTTAAGGCTACTATTGTGCAATGCGTTGATTATTGCTATAGTGTTTTTTCAATTCATGCTCCATATTCTCATTTTGAATTGTGATCAAATTCACTACTTATTAAATACAAAGATTAAAAGTAGTTACCCTAAGATGCAAAGTTATCTTCTGAGTTGTACACAATATGATAATTAGGATTAATAATGATAATAATGAAAATAGCTAAGAATTATTAAATTCAAGAATTTTTAGATAGTGAAAATGTGGGTAGTAAAGCTGGAGTCAGTAGAATGGCAATTGATTATTAAATTTGAAAAAAATATTTCATGTAAATTAAATAATATCTCGAAAATTGTAATTTTCAATTCTTAAAAATAAATGCAGAAAGTATTTAAATCAGGTTTATTTTTATTAATAGTAATTAGGTACACATGTAACAATGAATGGAACAAGACACTTTAAATTTAAAGTGCACACAAAAATAAAATGAAGCTACATTATATACATGCATATATAATTTACGGAGATATCCAATATTCATTTATATGAATAAGAGGGTTAACGAAAATATACTATAATACTATATAATACATCCTTATAAATTTGATATATTAAGAGAAATAATAACATCAACATATAATATAATATCATTGATATTCATCTTACCCTAAACTAAGAGGATGAAATTCTCGTTCCATTGTCTCATTAGAATTACAGCAATAGCATGTACCAAAAAGAAACCGAAATTGGCAATGTCTGCCTGGATTGTGGCAAGTGATATCTCTTACTCCATTATTATTTCTGTAACAACGCGCTCTGTATCCATCACAGCTTTCCAGACAGAAAGCGTTACAAGTGTTGTCGCAGACTAATAATAACATTGAATAAGCAAGGAAAACTAGCAACTTCATTGCGAAAAGTTAGTGAAACTGATTGCAGCTCATTTTTATCATGTCAGCTCACTAGAATTGTCCTACAAATTAACCAGTTAGAAGGTTAGCATATTCTAAATAATTGAACTAAATAAAAAACGAAAATATAAGTCACTTAAAGGTTAATAGTATAAGTTTATTAACCCTTCATAAAAGATGTAGGGTAAAATGTTCCCGAGTTTTACTTTAAAAATCTCGCTAAAATCAGCGATGTGATTCCTTGAGAATTTAAGCATTTCTCAGTAGTACAACTGACTTTGAATAATAGAAAACCCGATCAGTTTGGCGTTATAACTTTATTTTTAAAACGTTTTCTGATAATACTTCTTTCTGAAAACAGAAATTCGCTCCAACATTGCAGTGCTACGTAATTGCTATGTGTCACAATTTTAAATATCGGTATTAGAAGTTTCAACAACTGATGACGTTGCAGGAGATAGTAGCTAAAAAATTAATTGATTAATAAATTGAAGTATCGAAAGTAAGGACTAACTTTGATTTGAAAAGCATTTGGATTAACCTAAAACAGATATAAGGCGAGGAAAACTTGAGGTAACATTTTAGCCCAAATTAATTGTACGTTTTCGGTAGCTAAGTTGTGACGAAGGGTTAGATGATTTCATAAAAGATTAAGATATTCCAATGTTAGTATGAGTTTATCTCTACAATTCCAAACTTTTAGCCCTTCTCAGACTCAAACAGGACTATGCCAAATTTTGGAGCCATAGTAATACATAAGGTGAAGTGAATATATATTTGAGAAAAACAAAATTATTAGAAACTATTCGATCAAGTTTCGTCAAATAAGTTACAAAATATTCAAATAGACCAATTTTCTCAATCACTTTAATAATTACTCGAATGATTATGCGCCTCAATTTATCAAATGAAATATTCATCTAAGAATATGTCAGACTGTACAATGATATATCGCTCTGTTGAAGAATTGTTCTTTGACGAATCAATGGGTCCCGATTAAGTCAATGATACACTTATCTCAAACTGAATAAGCATGGAGTCCATCCTAAAATTTAAATCTAACTATCGAGTTATCATATCTCAATTTAAAAAACAAAAACAGGAAATCAGGAAAGGGCCAAATAATTCTTAAAATATGGAGAAAATTCAGAAATCTCTCTATCTTGGATTCGATTTTCTGACCAAATTTTAAGACCTTTCAGTCCGAAAGTGACAGCTCCGCTCATAATAGAGACAATACAACTTTCATGTTCTTCAACAATTGATAAAATTTGATTTGGCTATAAAACAACGCAAAATATCAAAACACTGAAGCATTTTAATGAATTGCATGTTTCTTAAAAACATTTCAAATCTAATGACTTATTTAAACTTATGTAAAAAGAGTTTGATTACCTAAATCTTTCACAATAATATTTAACTACCAATTATTATTGTGATCTATTATTAATCTACAATGTTTTGCAATCCATAAAAACTTTCAGCCTTATTCATACCATTTAATCAATAACTTGAAAAGTTATAAGTGACAATTTTCATGTTCACAAAGCTCACTTGAACTCAAGAGATAATTCCAGGGTTAATTTTTCATAGAAAAATTAGCTCTGAAGTTAACACTTGAGTTCAAGTGGGTTTTATGAACATGAGAATCGTCACTTAAGTTGTAACTTTTTCGAGTTATTGTCTAAGTGGTGTTTATGAATAAGGCTGTATGTTAGATACCTTCTAGTAAAACATTCCGTAGTAACTGTATAACAGAGTGACTTATGTACTAAACTACTGACACTAAAAGTCCATTTGTTATGACCGCTGTTCTCATTGAATCAAATCTTGTCGCCTTCAGAGTAATGTGTAGGGAACCTAAAATTACTCAAAATCCTCTATTATTCGGCACTAGAGATACAGATGATTTGTAAATCAAGCCATTGTCTAAATCATTTAATAATAATATTTTATCAGTGTTTTATCAGTTATGTTTTAAATATAATAATAGTAATTGTTATCAGTTTTTTGAGAATCAAGATGAAAAAGAGAGTTTTACTTTGAGGTTGAGTGATCAATGTTATTATTTTTTCAGCCACCTCTGTGTGACTCAGAGAAAAAATTAATTTTTTCTGAGCTCTTAAGAAAAAAATTGAATAATTATTTCTTTATGAATAATTCTTAAAAAACAGACCCCATCGATCACAATGATAGATCATTATATAAAAGAATTTTAATATAAAGATAGATGAATATCTTAAAGAAAAGAATATTTATTATTATAACTTTATTAATGGAATATTTGGTTAATTATTTTAAAAAGTACAGCAACCATAGGATTATAAATTAGATGCAGATAAACTGGGTTTTACGGTAGTAATTTCAGTTTTAAACACTATAATTTGAATATAAAAGAACTTTTTTTAAAAGCCCTTTTTTGAGTTTATAAATGGAGTGACCATTACAGTTCTGTTAATTTAATTCACTTTCATTCAGTTCTAAGTGTTAAATACTTTTAATTTCAATTTTATTCTTTGAAACTTTTTTTGAGGAACGGGAAAAAAGTTTCAATATGGCGATTTATGCGAATTTATAAGCATAAATGGCCTAAAAGAAAAGTCAATTAAAATGCTTTACTTACTTTGCATTGAGTGACTTTGAGTTGAATTAATTTTTCTCTAATGATCACTCCATTTATAAACTCAAAAAAGCGCTTTTAAAAAAAGTTCTTTTATATTCAAATTATAGTGTTTAAAACTGAAATTACTACCGTAAAACCCAGTTTATCTGCATCTAATTTATAATCATATGGTTGCTGTACTTTTTAAAATAATTAACCAAATATTCCATTAATAAAGTTAAATACTTTCTGCATTTATTTTTAAGAATTGAAAATTACAATTTTCGAGATATTATTTAATTTACATGAAATATTTTTTTCAAATTTAATAATCAATTGCCATTCTACTGACTCCAGCTTTACTACCCACATTTTCACTATCTAAAAATTCTTGAATTTAATAATTCTTAGCTATTTTCATTATTATCATTATTAATCCTAATTATCATATTGTGTACAACTCAGAAGATAACTTTGCATCTTAGGGTAACTACTTTTAATCTTTGTATTTAATAAGTAGTGAATTTGATCACAATTCAAAATGAGAATATGGAGCATGAATTGAAAAAACACTATAGCAATAATCAACGCATTGCACAATAGTAGCCTTAAGACACAAAGTCTCTTCTTAACTAGTGTTAAGACGTAGTCAAAATGTTTAATATTGATTTTTATTCTCACACAATTTTTTTCATCGTTTGATATAATTATTATAACAATATTAGTCCATTGAAATTTTAATTTAATCGCACTTTAATCAGATTCTTTACTAGAACCTGAATAGAATTCATCTTTTATATCCATCATTTCAACATTTGTAATATCTTTGGAAATAGTGAATTTCTCAATTGTCATTTTTTCAATTTTGAATTGAGATCTCCAAAAAAAATTTTAAAAACAATGTACTTAACAAAATTATTCTTTAAATATTATCAAAACCTCTAATCAAATCTTATCTTTACACTTGTAGCTTCACTTGTTTCTCTGTTAATAATATTAATAGATTTTTGATCGAAGTAATTTAACTGGAATAGTTTAGCAAAAAATTAATTTTGCGCCATTTTAGTGTAATACGATATTATAACATAGCCTTGTCATAAACCCTTGTTCATTAATCATTTGTATTTTAAATTTGAAAAATTTTCAGTATAGCTTTTAAATACGTAAGTCATAGAATTAAAATATTCATTCATAATTTCTTAACCAAATATAATTTTGAAATTTTAGAAGCTGCATTTTTCACTCATCAAACAATGTTTGTAAGTGTTAAAACAATAAAGTCTTTCCGTTCTGCCGGTAGTTTCAGGAGGTTAGATAAATTATATCAGAATTATTCATAATTTTATGCATTTCACATAAGTCGCATAAATCATTTTTAGGTTTAAGATAATCAAGTTAAAAGTTTTCATTGAAAATTTTTTGATAATATGTTTCTTTCACAGGAATAAGATCTTCATTCAAACACTTTTCATTATAGAGATTATACATTTTCAGAGTACTTAATGAGAATTCTAAATAAGATTTTGTTGATTGAGTTTTGCGATAATGTGAATCAACGGTTGGAAAAGAATTAGTGTGAGCAATAGCTAAATTTTTTCTTCTGAAATGACTTTTTTCTGGTGTTTGCCTTTTTTTGAAGGCAGAACGACACCAGTTATCGGTTCTCTATTTTTCAGATTCGTATAAACAAATGCTTGACTAATATCGAGAGTAGATAAGAAGTACTTTTTGCAAACTTGAACTTTTCAGTTTCCCAATATGAAGAAATAGTTATAGTTATAATGTTTTTTTTGGTATTTATACCACAACTCTTAGAATTGATTGACTTCTCAACTGAACGATTGATAAATTCTCTTTTGCCCATATTGTCAATATTATAAAATGAGTTGAAAATTTGTTCTCGCTCTTTAAGAGTTATTCTTGAATTGCATTTATGAATACATGTTTGATTGCATGTCCCTCATGCAGAAAGATATCTATGCATATCGTATTGCCGGTCTACCATCTTTATAACTGAATGTAACAAAAAATGGATCTATAATCATAAACTTACAAATATTACAGCTAAAATTACTTGTGCAGATAAAATCACCACAAGTGAGGCAGTAGCTTAAGGACCAAAGAATAAAATCTCTGAAAAAGCAAGGCTCTGGGCTAATAAAAATACCCAGAAAAGCAACTAATAAAAGTAGATTAATATAACGCGAAAGGACAATTCAAAATCCAAAACTGAAGCTTTTCAAGTAAGCTTGTTGTAGCTGTAGATAAGTGATTAACTGTTACATTGCATTATTCAATAACGAATTGTTAGGTAGTTTGAAACCGATATCGACAACAATGCTGAAACAAGTAACATTTATAAAATACTAAGTGGCATAACGATTTAATATTTACACTTTTGTGATGTTATGCTAATATAAGTACGAAATCAATTGAGACTAGACTTCTTTCGAAGTTTCCTATATAGAGAAAAGTGCAAAAGGCAAACGGAGCGAAAGATCAGAGTGAAATTGAGACTTGCCTTCTTAAATTATTATGGTATCCATTTGATTTCATAGTGGTATGATTAATAATATCGAGTTTTTGACAATAAAACATTTGAAAAGCAATTTTATGGTATGAATGGTATGGATTAAATGGTATGAATAAGGCTGAAAGTTTTTATGAATTGAAAAACATTGCAGATTAATAATAGATCACATTAATAATTGGTAGTTAAATATTATTGTGAAAGGTTTAGGTAATCAAACTCTTGTAACATAAGTTTGAATAAGTCCATAGATTTGAAATGTTTTTAAAAAATATGCAATTCATTATAACAGACTTTTATTTCATAAAAAATAACATGAAAGTAGGATAAAGAACAACATAAGCAGTTCGTATAGATTATTTTTCCTACTTTATCAAACGATAATTTAAAATATTTTTCTAGTGACGATTATAAAAGTAAGAACACTGAAAGTTATACTCGAGAAATAGATATATTGCATTTGTGTGCCATGAGTAGAGATAAACCTTTAAATATATAGTAACTATATTAGTCCTGAAGAAATAAGGAAAATAGAAGTTGCTTTAAGTCGAGTTAGATATTAAGGGTATAACAAAGAGTATCTGAGTAGGGAAGCTACAATACTGAACTACTCATGTAAGCGCTAAATCGAAAGTTGCACTGTGAATGAATATGAACAGTTGATAAGGGATATACAAAATATATCTTTTTAATTAATGTTATAATCAATTTTTCACTTTTACTGAGGAAGCAAGAACAATGAAATACACCACAAGAAGTATGGTATTATGATATATCTGCCCTGATCGGTGGTATGGTATTTACAGATGATATATCTAATTCAGTAAATATGGATTAATTACTTCATGTAATAAGGAAGTATTCAGGAGAATCTTGAGCAGAATATTAATTTGCAATTACAAAAATCAAGGAAATAGTTAGGCTCATGATGTGCATTGAGATATTTAAAGCGATGTTCAAACTAACAAGCACCTCCTCAACTCTCAAGAACCGATTTTGATAAAATTCGGTACATATACTGAGGGTCCTAAACACAAACATAATAGTAACTTTTCCCCAATAGAAAAAATATCATCTTAAAAAGTTTTTATTGGTATGGCTAATACACTATACAATACAACTTTCCAGGAAGAATGGAAACAACAATGAATAAAAAACCATTTAATGGAAAAAATCTACATATTGACTTCAGTAGATTCATGAGAAGAATTATATAAAATACCTGGAGCTTTATTGAATACAAGATAACTTATAAGAAATTCTAGTGTAATTTTAATTGAATTTTATAGAATTTTTAGTGGTGTAGCATACAAGTATATAGAAATTTCTAAAATTTACTATGAATTTTTATGATTTGCTATACATTTCTAGAATATTCTATTGCTTTCAGACTTTTAAAGAATTTCTTGAAAATTCATAAACTATATGTAAAATAATTGACATATCTGTTAAGCATATAATCAGTGACTGTAAAAATATCAAGTGGAAAAAATGTAGTTATATTGTTACCTGTTTTCATTCCTATAGCTCCGAGCTCAATAGCGGTATTTACCACCACCAACCTTGAATTGTACTGCTTAACTCAGAAGAAGCAAGAATGGGTCGTATTGTTCATTATGGCAACGCAACAGCAGTTCAAGCAGTATATGATTCATTTTTAAAGGCATTGATCGAGAACGTATAATTATTGGTGAAGGTATAGGTGGATTACCCTCAATTCAGAAAAATGTGATAACTATGCAGGTAAAGGACAAGACGTATCAGCTCTTTTATCACTTCTAAAAAATGAAATAAACAAACAATGAATAATATTAACCTTAAAATGAGCAAATAAACGAGTAAGACCTTAAAATGTTAATTTTGACATCAATTTCAAGTTCGAGGTTAAGTCATTGTACGAATATTGATATAATAAGATAACCATAACATTAACTTCCTTAAGTTCTGAACTCAATGCAAAAGTTCAGGCTTTTTATAGCCATTGGAATTAGAACTTGAAAAAATTTTCCCATCAATTCATAATTAACTAAATATTAATTGACACAAATCAGTGGCGTAGCACGTTTTAGTCTGAGGAGAGCTAAAAGTTTGGAATTGTAGAGACAAACGCATACTAACGTTGAAATATTCATTAATTTTTTTATCAAGCCATTTAAAAACTTATTTATTATATTAGCCTTTACATGATTAATTTTTCCAAATAATTTTTATACTATTTATTCATTTAGAATATGCTAACCTTTAAATAGGTATAAAGAGCAGGTTAAGTTTGAAGAACTAATAATACAACAATTACCTGCTGAGTTTTACTCGCTTTCAAAAATGAATTTGATAGTTTTGCTCGCTTGTTTTGTGTTACTTTTTGTCTGCCAAAATTCTTCTAATGCATTCTGTCTGGAAAGCTGTGATGGATACCGAGCGCGCTGTTACAGAAATAATAATGAAGCTAGAGATATCATTTGCCACAATCCAAGCAGACATTGCCAATTTCGGTTTCTTTTTGGTACATGCTATTGCTGTAATTCTAATGAAACAATGGAACGAGAATTTCACCCTCTTAGTTTAGGGTAAGATGAGCATCAATGATATTATATTATATGTTGATGTTATTATTTTTGTTAACATATCGAATTTATAAGGATATATTATATAGTATTATAGTATATTTTCGTTAACCCTCTTATTCATATAAATGAGTATTGGATATCTCCGTAAATTATATATGCATGTATATAATGTAGCTTTATTTTATTTTTGTGTGCACTTTAAATTTAAGGTGTCTTGTTCCATTCATTGTTACATGTGTACCTAATTACTATTAATAAAAATAAACCTGATTTAAATGCTTTTTTCATTGAGTCATTCTTAATTATTGATAATACTTCGTTCATTTTCAGCAATATCCGTAACTTTCAAGTATTTGTGCTGATTTTTTAAATTTTTTTCTTTTGCTTTTTATTTCTATTTAAAATTAAACGATAGTTCACAAAATGCTATTAAATAGAAACCGAATACCGATTCATAAGTGTTTGACTTGCATTAAAATTTTTAGCGAAATATTTTTAATTCGAATGATTTTTAATTGTATGAGAAAACTTATAATTTTTACGAAAAGTAATTCGTTTTAACATTTGATATAATTTATCGAAAGCTAATCAACGAATGATTTAAAATATTTTCATTAAATATTTTTTTGAAACAAACTAATATTAATATTAAAGCTTATTAGTTAATGAACAATTGATTAAGTAATAAAAGTAAATTAATTTGACTTAAAAATTGAATTAAAATTCTTAATAGGTTAAGATTGACTATGTTTATTACATTTAAGGAGTACCGTAACAAGATTTGAACTTTCGTGGGGCTCAGACTAGGTCTTTTGCTTATAGTGAAGGGCTTTATTTTAATAAATATTTTTCAAATCAATAGAATTTTATGTTACAATGGTTTTCCAACTAATCGATTGTTTCGTAACTCAAACGTTTCTACACATAATTTTCTGAAGATCTTTGGTGGGGCTATAGCACTCATAGCCCTTTATGTGGTTGCAGTAGTGGCTTTAAAATAAGTACTAAATGACAATATATTTTTCAGTTGAACTTCGATTTGTTTTGGTTATGCAACAAAGCATTTACTAATAAATAAACGCAGATATTTAATATACATCTGCAAGTTTGGTTTCTTATTTGCTTTGATTACTATATTGAATATTCTGTAAGTTGGTTTAGATGCTTCATATGATTGTCTGATTGAAACATGCTTTCACTATTAAGCTTTCGAGTGTAAAAATAATTTGGGTAAAATTCCACTATCCTGACCCCACCTTGGAACCGATTCCAATAGTTCCTCACATCGAGTGGAGTTCAGTGGTACCCCGTGTTGAGGGTCTAGAAGTGGTAGATAGTATGCTATTGAATATTATTTTAAAAATTAAAATTTCCATTATAACGTACAATCGTTTGCAAAACTCGGGGAAGTAGTATTTGAGCATTTTATAAGCCTAAACGTTAGTCAATTTGGATGAAATTTGTTATGAATAAACCCTGGACGGTCAAGAACATTTTCATAAAGCCGCTAATCAAAATTCCCAAAGGTATCTATCTAACCTACGTAAACGTGTACAGAATTAACTGACGATTGAGTTCGAGTTTTGAAATTTGGAATAGAAACTACTTTAAAAATAGGTAAATACGTGTATTTTTATTTAATGTAAAAATTCCTAATTTAGTGGTTGTAGCCCATTAAAGTTGAAATTTCGATAACTTCATTTCAGCGTAACTTTTGAACCAAGAGCCAGAACTACTTGAAAATGGTATCAAATTGAAAGTATTCTGCCGGTATTTTATGAACTTTAGTGCAAAGTCAGAGTTTTTTCTCGAATAAGTGATATTTCCCTAACATCTAAATTGAAGGAATGCTTTTAATTTTATATATGAAATGATTCAATAAATTAATTGAAAGTAACCACTTATATAATGCCACTCACAATCTTATCAATATTTTATTTACGTACTCGAATAATTTAATGTACAGTGTATTATCATATCAAAAGTATATTTGATTTTTTTCAAATATAAATTGTAGAGCTGTGAGTTTCGGTTATTTCAGGAATAGATTATCTTTCTGAAACTGCAAACACTCAGGTAATCGAAACATTTCATTGAGTCATGTTTATAAAGAATAATTTTATTAAGATATCTTATTCTCACATAAGAAAATTAGTATACTCATTAAATATGGCTTTACGCAACTACGACAATTAGAAAGTAAGTAGCCTGTTCTAGGCAAAATTCTTTCGGCTAACAATAAATCCAGTAGCTTCGAGACCTTTTCATCTGAGATTAAAGTGTAAAATAATGAAGTAAATATTTTCCAGGTACCCGATTCTTAGAAATTCGATTCAGGAACTTTGATTATCTGATGGTTACTCAAGTACACTATATAGTACCCGTCCCTATCACTAATAAGTCGATAAAGTTGATATAAGCCTTCTAATAAGTCGGGAGTCGACCATTTGACCTACCAACCGTTTTATTGGGTTAGGTGGGTTACGTAGGTTAGGTTAGGTTAGGTAAAGTGATTGGCAAGTCAAATAGTCTGTAGGTCAAATGGTCCGGATCCTAGGTTCTTGAGAAGTCACATAAGGTATTGAGAGGTCATTAATCCTCACAATTGTTCATGATATTTGGGGTCAGAGTAGTGGAATCGTATCAACTATTTTTTCGATAACTAGATTGAATAAAAGATTTCATTGATTATGACATGAGTCATCATTTGGTAGAAGCAATAAATGTCTAAATCTAAAGTTGAATACTTTCGAAATTTTTACACATCGAAAAGATGTTTTGAGAATCTTGACTAATGTTTTTTATAACTTTAGTCTTATAGAAAATTATAAGAAATCCATGCAACATACAAATTAATAAGAATTAAATAATATAATTAAATGATATCACTTTTATATGTTACAAATAAAAGTGGTCAAAGTTCATTCTTTTTCAGTGAAGACTCTAATTCTTTACTGTTTGACTTTATAATAGTGTGATGATTAAAGTTGATGAGTTTTAGAACAAGTCTTAAATAATTATCGATTCAAATTATTTCATTGTGGACATCAATTCTACTAAAATCAATTTTGGAAACTATTCCTGAAGAAAACCTATGGATGTCTTGTGTAAGTTAAGATACAATCGCGTGCCAGTCGCATGTATTAATGCAACTTTTGGAAACACTTATTTTATATTCTTTGTTCATTGTATAGAGAGGTGTGATGAGGTTCCGTCGCCACTCCAACCACTTCAACATTAATGTGATAATCATTTATGAGATTTCGATCAAAGTATAGCACATCTTATACTGAATTGAGTGGATGAATGCGATGATTAACAATGGCCAAAGCAATATCTGACAGCACATTGTCCTAAAAAGTTTATTTCTAGTGGTTTAAGAGCAAGTACTCAACTCTTATTTCAAGTCTTAGGCTTTAGTGGAGTGAAAGTTTTCAACTTCTATGACAAATTGATTTGTCATCAAAACAATACGTTTTAGTTAACTGAATATAGTCGAGTGTGTGTCATATAGTTTTATTTCAGACTGAAATAACACTATAAATAGCACTTTATAGCACTGATCCGACCTTATGTCTGACTTTAACAAAGCTGAGTACATTTATAAATGTTGAACTATAGATGATGCTATGATAAGATGAGAAATTTAACCAAAGGCTATAAGAAAAGCCTTAGTTCGAAAGATGAATAAAACGACTATTATTTACGTTTGATATTTCAAATAATTAAACTGACCTTGAATCAAAAGGTTAATGAACCTGAGAATTTATTTTCTGTTTTCATTTTTCTCTATGAAAACTCGTCTACACTTAAAACAAAATAAACTTCATTATTCAGTTTATACACTATTGAAAAGATATAAACATAAAATGAATGGATGTGGATGTGAATTGTCATAACTAAATCTTTACAGCTATCAATAGATAAGAAGTTAATGTGATTCTCAAAAATATAGCCAATAAAGAGGAAGACTTGTGTGAAAAATAGACACGAATTGACGCAAAATCGAAGTCAAACATTTTATTCAGAGGAAATACAATCAAATATTTATTTATCAGACTTATTAATGTCTTACAGCCAATAATTTGGTCTCCATTCAAGTTTACGGTTGACCTTATTCCAGACATGAATCAATTTTTTGACAGCTTTTAATTCATGTATAGAATACAGCTATTGAATGGAGTTTAGTCAAACTAAAATAAATTAGAGCTGGTAATAACAACCTTCCTTTAGAATAATTAAATCGAAGATATGATACAGTATTAAACAAATGTCTGAATGTTTCACAATGTTTACTCAATTTTAGTATTGTTTATTTCGGATGAAACTGTTGAAAATAACATCTCTAATTATTTTATTTGAATTAAGTGTTCTCTAAATAGTTTCAGAAAAGTTGCATTATCTCAAAGCTTGTGTTTCGGATACAATTAGAAACTGAATCATCCATTATAAGAATAAAATCCTGAGTCTTTGTTGTTTGGGTGTGGAAGACATTAAGAATTACATAATAAATTACATTATTTCTCTTCCTACTAATGCTATCGAGTATTCACCTTAAAAGTATTTCCAAAAGTTTATCAAAACATTTTTCCTGAGTCGCTTTGATAAAGAGTTATAAATAATAATGTGAATGATTGAGTCTGATTTTGAACTTTTTATAGATTAAGTTCACACATAAATCATATGCATTATTACTAATTTTGCCAAATCTCAAGGAATTAATCGGACAGTAGGATAAATTAACCTCTGAATCCTAACAATAGAAAAGAGTCCAAATGTTTAGTAATAGTTATATTATTCAGTGGACCCTTTTTTTGACGAAACTCAGAGGTTAATTTATACTGACTGTACTGGTCAACTCCTTGAGATTTGGCAACGCTATTATAGCTTTAAAACGAAGTGAACTCCATTTTATAATTGCTCATACGAATAGAATGAATAAAAGTTGAAATTAACATTTCTAAAGTTTAGTAATTAGTCAATGCAGACTATCGTGTTCTTAAAAATCACTGACTTAAATCATTTAACTACACGTTTTACGTTTATGAGTATAATTATGAGAACTATTGAATAACATTACCAAATCATTGGTGCATTTGGTTCTAACTCTTTATTTCTGATGGAATTCGTGTTTTATTGAGCTCAGACTTCACTAAGTCAACTTTCTTAAATATCATCATAGCTCCAAACATTAAAATGTTGGAACTGCCATAAGACTTTCATGGTTTTTATTGAATATCAGTTTATGTGGGTTTGCTTTAATTTTTTATTCTTCTGATAAGTCTGATCATGAATTGAGAAATCTCATAAATAGGATAAAAATTTGAAGTTCAGTAAACTAAGATCAATCATTGCCTTACTAATTGTAGACCACGACCATAACACAGAGTGTAATATTAAGAGAAAACAATTAAAAAATATTAAGATCTAAACTACCTCTAATTTGACCAAAAATTCATTTTTTAGAATGTAGCCTCATAGTTTGATATAACTTTGTGAGCCGTATTCTGAGTACTTTTTTAAGATCGATCTCGACTCAAGTTAGACTTTGTGCTATTGAAACTTGTATTTTCAAGTCTAACTTAAGTTGAGATCGAGCTTAAGACAGAACTCAGTATACAGCTCTATATCTGACATAATGACATGAATAGCTTACGTGTTTGCAACCCCTTTGGGAAGTTATTCAAAATAGTTAAATAGTAATTGAATTTAATTGAAAACTGATTAGTTTGAAAACATTTGAACTTTAATCTAAGAAAATTAGTTGTTATGAACTTTTGTGTATAATCAATTAGTGCACTTACTCTATAGTGTGTTCCGTAGATACTAATTTATGTTAAAAAGTTTTGATTGTTGGCAGCGCGTGCTTTACATAAAATGTAAATTAGGGACAACTACTTTCGAACTTTTTATTATAAATTTCTATTCAGAACTTGAAGACTACTGTTCCTGAACTATATTTAATGCAACGCACGTACTACCAATGATGCACAACTTTGATATACGGAACACACTATAGCTAGTGTTTAAATCAACATTTAAACTTTAAGTAATCTTAAGCCAAATCGTTTTAGCACACCAAATCATAATCGCCAAAACTTAAGCGATGATCAGTTGAACTTTCAATCAATTTCAGTGAATCAACTGAAATAATTTGAGTAATGTACATGAGTAAAATAAACAAATAAAATATTTTGATGAATATGAAAATCTTTGTAAAATATATTTGACAGTTTTCGCACTTAATCTTATTATTTGATTATCTCGAGCAAAGTGAAAAATCTCAATAGAAATTAAGGTTAAATAAGTTTTCTCTGAAAATAACCTATATTTTTTCCGTTGAATAAGCTTGATCTTAACCAATCCTAAAACAATAAATATTTCTTAGGATTCAAGCAATAAAAGACAAAAACTGAATGAATTTGAATAGTATCTGTTTGATAGCACTACACATCACTATTAGCGATCGCTATTCCGCCTCCAATTATGATGACACGTATGCAGTTCATGTTCTTATACCAGGCATAGCTTCACACCGAAACTATCGGCAAATTAGGACTTCTTGAGTATATTCCCAATGCTCTGAGCCGTTACTGCGTACATCATGGTATGAAAACTAATCTGTTTTAAACTCGATACCGAAATCTTAATTTAATTCAATCGATTTCTCTCTACTCGTCACGCTCTTAACCAGAACTAATGAATTCCCGAAACAGGTCTTATATTGATAAGAACTATGTCGTTCTTATTGTTGTACCCTAATTAATAGAAAAATAAAAAATCAGATAAGTTGTCATGAGAATCTCATAGGTTATTGGTTATATTTGTGTGTAAATGATGAAGTGTTTAAAGATTTTCTAAAAAATAATTTTAAACTGTTTTAATATCAATTAAAAGGTCTAGGTTAGAGACCTGGTTAGACACCTGGCAATCCTAGGCTTGGCTTTAAGAGTGGACAGATGTCGATTACGAAGAAGTGCTTCGAACAGAGCTGCCTCTATGGCAAGTCACCTATACTTCGCTCAACTGCATTATCACTCTGACCGGATTCTACCTATTCACTAATCACTCGGAAGTGGTGAGTAATTCAATCTATTAAAACTAAATAATTCAGAGTTTATTAGATTACTACTAAAATACAATCATAAAACATATGAACAATAAATTTCATATATTATGAAAATATTAATTGATAACATTCTTGGAAATAACTAATTTCTAGTAGTTATCTATAGTTTAAATCTTCGAAAAAAACTACTCAGAGGAATGTCTTACATTATAATCACATTCACGGCAATCGCTACTATTTATAATATGATTTAATATGTTTGATATCTTTTATTACAAATTTGTTAGTAGTTCAATCGTAAAGCCTTTCGCAGTTTCGATCGAATTCTTGCGTTGTATTTCATACTATCCTTTAGTGCTATTCGTAATTTCGTGGAATAAACATTCAGCAGATGTTAACATTTATATGAAAACTTTCTTCACTTTTCCAAATATCATTATCATTGATAGTGTTCACTATATTTCGCTGGTATTATGCGATCTCTGTTGTCGTTTAGCTATTGATTTCATTACTTAATATAAGTCGAAATTTGGTCATCCAATAATAATAGTTTGAAACAAGACATGATCGCATTAGCAGTTAAAAATTCGATGCCTTCTAAGTATGCAATTTTAATGAAAAATCTGATATCGATGTTAGTCTTATTGAGTGTTATGCTTCTTATATGCTGTTGGTTTTGATGTTTAAATCCGCATATGACATAACAGTGATGTAAGTGTTTTACAAGTAATTTGTGACAAGAAATTGTCTAACTCTGTCTCAGAGGAACCAATGTAAATATGAATCTAATCAAAAAAGTTCCTTCAAATAGTTTTGAAACCATCCTGTAGTATACTATTATTCTTTAAAGACTTCACAAATTTAACTCAATATTAAAGTTTAATAAAGGATCGGAACTCAACTATCCATGAGTTCAATCAATGAATAATTTCTATTTCGTAGCAAATTAATGGTTCAAAAGGTATACTTTAGTTTGCATAAATTTGATTTCAAACACGCTATTGAATCAGTGGAAATAATTGTGTTGACATCGGGGTGACCAGGCCTCCAGGAATGGACAGGACAGTCAAGTAATAGAGACCTCTGTCTTGTGTCCAGAGTGATATAGTTCCTCGACATTGAGATGTCCAGGAATGAATTTTTTTCAAAATAGGAGAATGAAATATTTTGTGTCTTATCTGCTTTGCTTTATTCAATCACTAATTAGGTAGAAGCTGTAATTAGATATGTAATAATAGGCAATTAGGTATAAGTATCAAATCAGTTCATTAGTGTTCTTGTAGTGAGTCCATCCCCTTTTTGAATAATTATTGAAAACTAATAAGCAGTAAAACAATAAATCGTTTATAATTAAAAAAGATACACGTTTCCTGGAATTTTCAACAGCTTTTAGAGAAAATTTCAGCCTTAATCTAAGGCTGAAGCTTTCTCTAAAGTCAATTTTTCAATTATATTGAGCCTAGCCGCAGTTCATTGTTCAAACTTGCCGCCAACTGATATATGAGACTTATTGTTAAAAATATGCTCGAGCTATTGAATGGCCAAATATTCTATTTTTAAATAGACAAGAATAGGAGAGGTGTTGATATTGATTCCTCAATAAAACGATTAGATTTTAGATTATCACCTTGGCCTTCTAAATATAAAGATTGTTGTGTTATTTCTTCATCGATTCTTGTTTAAAAGTTCGAAAACCATTTTGATTCTTTCTAAAAATTAATTTCAGTCCCTTCCCATCGCAAGATAAAAATTTTATCCGGAGTCGAATGATCTTTTCGAAATATTATATTCTTTATGGGATCCAGCATAAAAAGTACATTAAATTAATTCTTTTAAAACTATTTTTAACTTTATTTAAATTTTCGCACAATATAGGTACTTTGAAGGGGAATGTAATGAAGATGTCAAATTGTTCCATACAATTACTGCAGTTTTTTCCCTCTGTCCTTTGATGAATAAAATGTTTTGTTAATGCTTAAACGTTAGAGTTTTAGGACAAACTTCAATTAACCAAATAAGAGCTCAATCAAATCAACAGTATTAATGACAATAAATAAAATTCAGAAAACTTTGATAATTCATTAATACAAAGCTGATCGAAGCCTAGTTTTCATAGTCATAATTTTTTCCACTAAAATTAATGTCTATTTAATAGTTTTATCCGAATCCCAGTCATTATAAGAAAGGGATTTCAATTGGTCTATTTGTTGTCATCTTTTCAAGTTCCAAAACTTCGACCAGATATTCATATTTGCGATAATTTATACTGATAATCGGAACTGATGTTGATTTGCGACAACAGCATTGAGGGTCACTCGCTAAAGCGATGACATCAATTTCTGAATCGATACCAAAACACTACCGATAGTGATGGCCACTGTCTACTCGTCTTTGAGAATGTCCAAACAAATAGTTTCGGTTACCGCAAAGATGTTTGACTGCTATATTTTTGTCATAAACTTACACTTTGACAGTTCAAATGGATAATTGACTAGTATTCAATATTAATCTCAGAGTCTGTTTTCATATGGAGTTTCCGGCGGTTCGTGAGTTGCTCACAAAAAATTACGATTTGAGTTTTGACTTGCTAGGCAGAATAGTTGTTCTTTTTGATGTAATCGTACTTCATCATGTCATTTGCTCCTCTATTGATTCTTTCATTGCGTCCTATTTTTATAATTACTTTTAGCAGAAATTTGCTTTGGCTTTGCTTACTTAGTTTACTCGTTACTTTTGTTGATTTAAAAGTGGAGTTCGTTTTAATAAATTTTTCAGATATTTATTCGATTTATTTTAAATTAATCATTTGATTGTTAGTCAGTTATCTATTACTGACATGACATAACAATGATACTTCTCTAGAAGTTTACTCATTATTAGAGATGACAATTTTAGGAATATCCTAATTTAGTGAAATGTTCCAGTATTCTGCCACAGTACTTGAGAGATCATAAAGACTAGTTTGACAATTTATTAATTTATATTGTTCCACAAATTTTCAATCTGTGTCTTTATCCAAAAGCATCCAAAATTTGACTAAATCTATCTCAAAATTCCACCTCTACTTACAATTTATGTATTACATCTGGTTTCGATCACTTCAGAGATTTTTTTAAAACTTTGAACTTAAAGCATATTTAAGTTCAAACTTTTGATTTAGTCTATCAACAAAAGGGCGATTAATCGAAAATAAGCTGAGAAAAACTTAATATTAACACAATCATTTTCATTGATTCAATAGCTTGTTTAAAATCAAATTTATGTAAATTAAAACATACCTTTTGAACTATTTTGCTATGAAATAGAAATTATCTATTGATTTAACCCATGAATAGTTGAGTTTCGGCCCTTTATTAAACTTTAATATAGAGTTAAATTTGTGACTTTTTTAAGGAATAATAGTATACATATTCTACAGGATGATTTCAAAACTATTTAAAGGAACTGTATAACTTTTTTGATTAGATGCATATTTACATTGGTTCCTCCGAAACAATTAGACAATCTTTTGTAACAAATTGTAAAACATTTATATCACTGCTACATCATATGCAGATTTAAACATCCCGACCAAAAGCACATAAGCATAAAAATCAATAAAGAATAACATCGATATCAACATCAGACTTTTCATTAGAATTGCACACTTGGAAGGTATCAAACTCTTAACTGCTAATGCGATCATATCTTGTTTTAAACTATTAGTATTTGAATGACAAAATTTCGACTCATCTCTCATATTGAGTAATGAAATCAATGGCCAAACGGCAACAGAGATCGTATACCAGCGAAATAGAGTGAACATTATCGATGATAATGACGCCATTTGGAAAAGTGAAAAAAGTTTTCATACTGTCGCCTTGGGTCTGGTTCGAAATCCCGACAGGTTAAAATCCCGACAGTCAAAATTCCCACAATCAAATCAATTATTACTTGTTTAGCCTCTATTCAAATTTAAAGTTTCAGATGGTAATAATATAATTAATATTTTAAAAATTGATATAAATACTTTTTAAAAATTATACATTATTAATATACACATAGCTAACTGACTTGGGGGGTTTTTAATTTTCGCTAATAATTCCTCCGTTCTCCCCAAGTCAGTTTGTTGTGTATAGTTTTGGCTAATAATAATTCAGACATGTTTGAATTCTAAGCTGTCGGGATTTTGACCGTATCCCGTAGCCTTAATACTATAAGGTTCTAAATGCAAAAAGTATATTAATGAGAAAATCCACTTTCAAGTTCGATGTTGTTATACACCAACAATGAGTTGAAGAATAATCTTATGAAGTATGTTAGCAAGCAATGTATGTGTGGTGCGAATATTCCACTGTTCATTTGGGTCCCACTCTGTTTCTATCATGAATAACTCAGAACTGATTTTTGCATTTAGAACCTTATAGTATTAGGGCGACAATATGAAAAATTTCTTCACTTTTACAAATGGCGTCATTATCATCGATAATGTTCACTCATATATGTGTCGCAGCGCTGTAATTTCGCTACTAGCAATTTGAACCGCTGATGATGCTTTAGCAGATAATGACTAGAAATTAATTAGTAAATTAAAACTTCAAAAGCAAGAACTAACCTTGATTCTGATAACATTCAGACTAACCTAGAACAGATATAAAGCATGGAAAACGCGAGGTAACATTTTACCCTAAAGTTAGTTTTACGTTTTCGGAAGTTAAGTTGCTACGAATGATTAATTAGAGCACAATAGTAACCTATTGGTGTATCACATTGTGCCCTCTTACCCTTGTAGTGATACCATAGACTGCTTTCTCATTTTCATCGGCATAAGTACCGAAAAGTCGATAAAAATAAGATAAGCGACATAGTTCTTATCAATACAAAACCTGTTTCGGGCATTTATTAGTTTAGTTAAGAGTGTGACGGGTGGAGAGAAATTGGTTGAATTAAATTAAGTTTTCGGTCATCGAGTTTAAAAAATTAGTTTTCGTACCACAATGTACGCGATGATGACTCAAAGTATTGAGAATATATTCGAGAAATCCTAATTTGCCGATAGTTTCAGTGCGAAGCCATATCTGGTGTAAAGCCATGGAAAATGATCTGCATGCGTATTATCATAGTTGGAGGCGGAATAGCGATCGCTAGCAGTGATGTGTGGTAATATAAAGTAGATATTCAAATTCATTCAACTTTTTATTTGCTTTTTATTGTTCGAACCCTAAGAAACATTTAATGTTTTAAGATTAGTCAGGATAAAGTTTATTCAACGGAAAAATATAGGTCATTTTCAGGAAAAACTTATTATTTAACTTTAATTTCTATTGAGATTTTCACTTTGCTCGAGATAATCAAATAATAAGATTAAGTACGAATACTGTCAAATATATTTTACAACGATTTTCGTATTCATCAAAACGTTTGATTTGTTTGTTCTACTCATATACGTCACTCGAGTTGTTTCAGTTGATTCACAAAAATTGGTTGAAAGTTCAACTAATCATCGTTTAAGTTTTGGCGATTTGATGTGCAAAAACAATTCGGCTTAAAATTACTTAAAGTTTAAATGTTGATCTAAACACTAACTATAGTGTGTTCCGTATGTAAAAGTTGTGCATCACTGGTAGCGCGTGTGTTACATTAAATATAGGTTGAAAACAGTAGTCTTCAAGTTGTGAATAGAAGTTTATAATAAAAAGCTTGAAAGTGATTGTCTCTAATTTACGTAAAGCACACGCTGCCAACAATCAAAACTTTTTAGCATAGCACAGGAGTTACGGAACACACAATAGTATAAGCGCGCTGATTGGTTATACACAAAAGTTTTATAATAACTAGTTTTCTTAAAGTTCAAATGTTTTCGAAGTAATCGATTTTCAATTAAATTCAATTTCTATTTAATTATTTTGAATAAATTTCCAAAGGAGCAACAAAAATGTAAGTTATTCATGTTATTATGTTAGATATAAAGTTATATCAGACTATTTATGAGGCCGTCGTTCTAAAAACTGAACTTTTAGTCAAATTAAAGGTAACTTAGATTAGTGAAGAGCATAAGCTAAGCTAAGCTAAGCTGCGCTCGAAGCTCAATTTTACTGTCTTCGAGTCTATAAGATTGAGTCTCAAGCTCAGCTCATTTGAAGCCGATTTATTTAATAAAGCAAAAGCAGTATTAACTATAAAATAGTAATGATTCTCTGCTAGAAAACTGCTTCTCATAAGTTAAAAAAATTAGGTATTAAATTGGATCTATCGAATTGAATGATGAGATGCATTCCTAAATTGTGAATCATGTTTTTCAAAATAAATTTCACTTTAAACTGAAATTTAATGCAATAACTGCTTATTTGAAGAGAGAATTAATGATGTTTTAGGCCATAAAATTAATGCTTCAAATTCATTGCTTAAATCTCTTTATATTCAAAATTAAGATATCCCAAATAATTTTTGAAAATTATTCAAAATAAGAGAAAATTGTTGTTTGAAACTATCATCAAGATGACTTGACAAGAAAGTGAAATACAACCAGAAGACTCACAATTATCTATAAATGACACCGACGTCGAAGTTTGAATTCATTCTTCAAACTTTACGATCAAAATTAATGTATTTTTGCACAAATACTTCATTACAACTTGAGATAATGCTTGTTAAAAAGATTACTACTCATTATTCTAGTTTTTAACTTTTAACATAAGCTCAGCAGCGCAGCTCGCAGCTTGGACCCGAGCTTCTTAGTACAAGCTTACAGCTCAACAACTCTGAGCTGCGTTTATAGAAGCTCGAGCTTGAAGCTCAAGAATCCAGATCAATGCTCTTCACTAGCTTAGATCTTAATATTATTTATCTAATATCTAATATCTAATATCTAAATATGTTCTTTCTTTTGATTCACGAGTTTCTAGGTTTAATATTTGACCTTTAACTGGAAGATGTTTTTATTTTCATTATTCATTATAATATCTTTAGTAAATATTTTTTTAAACTTTTCATATAATTCATTAAACTTAGTAG
Organism: Archegozetes longisetosus; assembly: GCA_018873245.2. Classification (NCBI taxonomy): domain Eukaryota; kingdom Metazoa; phylum Arthropoda; class Arachnida; order Sarcoptiformes; family Trhypochthoniidae; genus Archegozetes; species Archegozetes longisetosus. The sequence continues at coordinate 6,750,430 of JAEMBT020000008.1, read as the reverse complement.
GTGTTAAAAATTGTTTTATTAGTTTAATATATTCCATAAGTATGTTGATATTTCTTTCACTTGTAATGAATTTTAAAATTGATTTTCTTTCATTACTTAAGTTTTTATTTCATCTTTAATGAATTGTTTTGCTTCTTTTTCATTTTTAAACAGTATGTATATCTTTTCTTCATTAAAAAAATAAATGCCATTTTTAACAAATAGTAATCTATTTTCAAATGAAGAATAAAAATCATTTCTAACTTTTGATAATATATCAGAGAATTCTTTTACTGGACAAATATCATGAATAATATTGTAAATGAGCTCTAATTGATATTCTTTTAGATCATTCAGCAAACTTGTATTTCCATTAACAATTTCAATCCAATCTTTAGATGCAAAATCTAAATCATAATTAGTACCTTTTTTATTAGCTTCAATAAATATATTTAACCATATTTCTTTGGAATTAGTATATTCTTTGATTAGTGGTACAATTTCATATTTTAACTTATCTAGTGCAATAAAATTAATATCTTTATCATTATTTTTAATCTTGTTTAATAGTCCTTCAATCATTTAATATAAAAAATAATAAAATTTCATTAACATCTAAAAAAAGATAAACATGATGAAATTGATGATTTTTAATTCATTTTTTAAAATAAATTGTTCATTTAGATTGAATTGGTGTTGTGAATCAATTGAGCCGCGCAGCAACCCCCTAACCTCACCAATCAGTTTAAATGAACCCCTGTACGAAAAAAAATTTTCGACTTGAATGCTCCCAAAAAATATACTTCTTTTTAAAAATTATAACACCCTAAAACTGAATTTAACAGCTTTCCAAAAATCGCTACTTTTCCACCAATCTGTATAAATTTTTAAAAATGGCGTACTTGTTAAAAAAACAATAAACTTGTTAGTTTACCTAAATGAATGGTTTTTAAATACAATTAAATGGAATAAATAGATTATTAAACCCAGTTTTTACTACTTAAATTATCTATTATACATTTAATTGATTTAACTACCTAAAAAGACTGGGTTTACACTTTCTTAACCAACGGTACTGAAAGGGTTAAAATAAATGCAATAACCCGAATCTAACTTTCGTTTGAACTCTTTAAACCTTCCATATTTTTAAAAATTAACCTAAGAATACATTTGAACACCTTTTTTGTTAATTTGCTTCCTGAGCATTAAAGAATTTTTTAAATGGAAACTGTTATACCTTTAATAGAAACTAAACTGAAATATAAATTTCATCCTGATTATAATGTTTATAAAGAATCATGTTATAACTAAGTGTTTACTCATTTTGAAAATGTAAGATTATAAATAAACTTAATGATGTTTTACTTTAATTATTAATTGCCTTTTTTATCGACATAAAACATTAGAAAAATTAATAATTTATGTTCTATGATGTGTTTTTATTATTTGTGGATGATTATATTGGTATTTAAAAAATACAAATGATTTTGAAAATTTAATAGATGTTTTAGAAAAAAAAACCTGAAACTCCATTAGAAAAGCTATTTAATAGTTTTATTGAGCTTACATTTTTAAATATGAATATTAAATCTCAAGGAAGAATTACTTTTTATTTTAAACAATATCTTATTGGATGTAAAGAAGAATTAAATTTTGACAAAACTTCATTTAAAGATTATATACAAATTAGAATGAGTTTAACTGGTACTTTACCATTTTTTGCTACGATAGATTATGCGTATGATATTAGTATTTCTGATTATATTAATGATGATATTCAAAAACTAGAAGAGTTATCTGTAAAGCATACAATATTAATAAATATTGTTCCTTTTAAAAAAGAATTACAAGAAGAACTTTGTGAATTGTTTAATAGTGTTTTACTTTATGTTAGTAAAGGTTTAACTTTTGATGAAGCTATTCAAAAAGTCATTAAATTATTGAAAGATGTTGAAGATGAATTTATAAATCTAAGAGATAAAATATTACAAGATTGTAATAATATGACAATATGATAATTTGTTAGCGTTGACCCACTATATATACCTGTTTGAGTGTTAGTACACTCTAAATAAATTAATTAAAAATTACTTGGAAATATTGGTTATCTAAAGGTTAATAACTAAATTAAATAAAAAAATGTTGCTTAGAAACAGGGAAGCAAATTATCCAAAAAATAGGTCGAAAGTCGCTTGAATTTATGAAAATAAAGATTCAATTAAATACAAAATGGCTTTACAATACAACAAACTATTTGCTGTAAACACAACAGAGAAGAAGTAATAGTAGATAAATTGAAAATGTTAGCTTTTCTAATAAAAAAAAGTAAACCATAAAAATTTACTTAAACCAATTCAAATTATTAAAAATCGATAGAGATAATAATATATTTCAAATTCAAGGGAATGGATAACTATAACATTTATAATTTATAATAAACCTGAATTTGTTTTAACTAAAAATTATTTGAAATTTTTGATTTTAAAGATATAATTGCACAAATGTTTAATGGTTTAAAATGTCTTAAAAACAAAAGATTGATGCTATAATAACTCTTGAAAGCTTTTGTATCTACAAAAATGATACTGTAAAAATAAATTATTTTAACAAAAATGATTTTAATTTAACCAACAATTTTTACTGCATAAAGTATGGTAATGACTATACTCTTATTTTAACTGATATTATAGAGAAAATAAACATAAAAGAGCACATAAACATAATGAAGAATTTAAGGTTCTATTACAAAAAATGAAAGAAAATAAAGTTTCTTTAAAAGAAGCAGAAAAAATATTCAAAAAAATAAAATTTCCAAACCAGAGGAGTTAAATAAGTACGTTAAATTTAGATTTTAGTTTATTCAACTCATTAAAACGTGGTGTTAAATATGACCACACAATATTGCTAACTACCAAATATTCAACACCTTCAACATATTTTTTATAGTCATATTATTACAATCTTGTAATATTTTATCTCTTAGATTTATAAATTCATCTTCAACATCTTTCAATAATTTAATGACTTTTTGAATAGCTTCATCAAAAGTTAAACCTTTACTAACATAAAGTAAAACACTATTAAACAATTCACAAAGTTCTTCTTGTAATTCTTTTTTAAAAGGAACAATATTTATTAATATTGTATGCTTTACAGATAACTCTTCTAGTTTTTGAATATCATCATTAATATAATCAGAAATACTAATATCATACGCATAATCTATCGTAGCAAAAAATGGTAAAGTACCAGTTAAACTCATTCTAATTTGTATATAATCTTTAAATGAAGTTTTGTCAAAATTTAATTCTTCTTTACATCCAATAAGATATTGTTTAAAATAAAAAGTAATTCTTCCTTGAGATTTAATATTCATATTTAAAAATGTAAGCTCAATAAAACTATTAAATAGCTTTTCTAATGGAGTTTCAGGTTTCTTTTTTTTCTAAAACATCTATTAAATTTTCAAAATCATTTGTATTTTTTAAATACCAATATAATCATCCACAAATAATAAAAACACATCATAGAACATAAATTATTAATTTTTCTAATGTTTTATGTCGATAAAAAAGGCAATTAATAATTAAAGTAAAACATCATTAAGTTTATTTATAATCTTACATTTTCAAAATGAGTAAACACTTAGTTATAACATGATTCTTTATAAACATTATAATCAGGATGAAATTTATATTTCAGTTTAGTTTCTATTAAAGGTATAACAGTTTCCATTTAAAAAATTCTTTAATGCTCAGGAAGCAAATTAACAAAAAAGGTGTTCAAATGTATTCTTAGGTTAATTTTTAAAAAATATGGAAGGTTTAAAGAGTTCAAACGAAAGTTAGATTCGGGTTATTGCATTTATTTTAACCCTTTCAGTACCGTTGGTTAAGAAAGTGTAAACCCAGTCTTTTTAGGTAGTTAAATCAATTAAATGGATAATAGATAATTTAAGTAGTAAAAACTGGGTTTAATAATCTATTTATTCCATTTAATTGTATTTAAAAACCATTCATTTAGGTAAACTAACAAGTTTATTGTTTTTTTTAACAAGTACGCCATTTTTAAAAATTTATACAGATTGGTGGAAAAGTAGCGATTTTTGGAAAGCTGTTAAATTCAGTTTTAGGGTGTTATAATTTTTAAAAAGAAGTATATTTTTTGGGAGCATTCAAGTCGAAAATTTTTTTCGTACAGGGGTTCATTTAAACTGATTGGTGAGGTTAGGGGGTTGCTGCGCGGCTCAATTGATTCACAACACCAATTCAATCTAAATGAACAATTTATTTTTAAAAAATGAATTAAAAATCATCAATTTCATCATGTTTATCTTTTTTTAGATGTTAATGAAATTTTATTATTTTTTATATTAAATGATTGAAGGACTATTAAACAAGATTAAAAATAATGATAAAGATATTAATTTTATTGCACTAGATAAGTTAAAATATGAAATTGTACCACTAATCAAAGAATATACTAATTCCAAAGAAATATGGTTAAATATATTTATTGAAGCTAATAAAAAAGGTACTAATTATGATTTAGATTTTGCATCTAAAGATTGGATTGAAATTGTTAATGGAAATACAAGTTTGCTGAATGATCTAAAAGAATATCAATTAGAGCTCATTTACAATATTATTCATGATATTTGTCCAGTAAAAGAATTCTCTGATATATTATCAAAAGTTAGAAATGATTTTTATTCTTCATTTGAAAATAGATTACTATTTGTTAAAAATGGCATTTATTTTTTTAATGAAGAAAAGATATACATACTGTTTAAAAATGAAAAAGAAGCAAAACAATTCATTAAAGATGAAATAAAAAACTTAAGTAATGAAAGAAAATCAATTTTAAAATTCATTACAAGTGAAAGAAATATCAACATACTTATGGAATATATTAAACTAATAAAACAATTTTTAACACCTACTAAGTTTAATGAATTATATGAAAAGTTTAAAAAAATATTTACTAAAGATATTATAATGAATAATGAAAATAAAAACATCTTCCAGTTAAAGGTCAAATATTAAACCTAGAAACTCGTGAATCAAAAGAAAGAACATATTTAGATATTAGATATTAGATATTAGATAAATAATATTAAGATCTAAGCTAGTGAAGAGCATTGATCTGGATTCTTGAGCTTCAAGCTCGAGCTTCTATAAACGCAGCTCAGAGTTGTTGAGCTGTAAGCTTGTACTAAGAAGCTCGGGTCCAAGCTGCGAGCTGCGCTGCTGAGCTTATGTTAAAAGTTAAAAACTAGAATAATGAGTAGTAATCTTTTTAACAAGCATTATCTCAAGTTGTAATGAAGTATTTGTGCAAAAATACATTAATTTTGATCGTAAAGTTTGAAGAATGAATTCAAACTTCGACGTCGGTGTCATTTATAGATAATTGTGAGTCTTCTGGTTGTATTTCACTTTCTTGTCAAGTCATCTTGATGATAGTTTCAAACAACAATTTTCTCTTATTTTGAATAATTTTCAAAAATTATTTGGGATATCTTAATTTTGAATATAAAGAGATTTAAGCAATGAATTTGAAGCATTAATTTTATGGCCTAAAACATCATTAATTCTCTCTTCAAATAAGCAGTTATTGCATTAAATTTCAGTTTAAAGTGAAATTTATTTTGAAAAACATGATTCACAATTTAGGAATGCATCTCATCATTCAATTCGATAGATCCAATTTAATACCTAATTTTTTAACTTATGAGAAGCAGTTTTCTAGCAGAGAATCATTACTATTTTATAGTTAATACTGCTTTTGCTTTATTAAATAAATCGGCTTCAAATGAGCTGAGCTTGAGACTCAATCTTATAGACTCGAAGACAGTAAAATTGAGCTTCGAGCGCAGCTTAGCTTAGCTTAGCTTATGCTCTTCACTAATCTAAGTTACCTTTAATTTGACTAAAAGTTCAGTTTTTAGAACGACGGCCTCATAAATAGTCTGATATAACTTTATATCTAACATAATAACATGAATAACTTACATTTTTGTTGCTCCTTTGGAAATTTATTCAAAATAATTAAATAGAAATTGAATTTAATTGAAAATCGATTACTTCGAAAACATTTGAACTTTAAGAAAACTAGTTATTATAAAACTTTTGTGTATAACCAATCAGCGCGCTTATACTATTGTGTGTTCCGTAACTCCTGTGCTATGCTAAAAGTTTTGATTGTTGGCAGCGTGTGCTTTACGTAAATTAGAGACAATCACTTTCAAGCTTTTTATTATAAACTTCTATTCACAACTTGAAGACTACTGTTTTCAACCTATATTTAATGTAACACACGCGCTACCAGTGATGCACAACTTTTACATACGGAACACACTATAGTTAGTGTTTAGATCAACATTTAAACTTTAAGTAATTTTAAGCCGAATTGTTTTTGCACATCAAATCGCCAAAACTTAAACGATGATTAGTTGAACTTTCAACCAATTTTTGTGAATCAACTGAAACAACTCGAGTGACGTATATGAGTAGAACAAACAAATCAAACGTTTTGATGAATACGAAAATCGTTGTAAAATATATTTGACAGTATTCGTACTTAATCTTATTATTTGATTATCTCGAGCAAAGTGAAAATCTCAATAGAAATTAAAGTTAAATAATAAGTTTTTCCTGAAAATGACCTATATTTTTCCGTTGAATAAACTTTATCCTGACTAATCTTAAAACATTAAATGTTTCTTAGGGTTCGAACAATAAAAAGCAAATAAAAAGTTGAATGAATTTGAATATCTACTTTATATTACCACACATCACTGCTAGCGATCGCTATTCCGCCTCCAACTATGATAATACGCATGCAGATCATTTTCCATGGCTTTACACCAGATATGGCTTCGCACTGAAACTATCGGCAAATTAGGATTTCTCGAATATATTCTCAATACTTTGAGTCATCATCGCGTACATTGTGGTACGAAAACTAATTTTTTAAACTCGATGACCGAAAACTTAATTTAATTCAACCAATTTCTCTCCACCCGTCACACTCTTAACTAAACTAATAAATGCCCGAAACAGGTTTTGTATTGATAAGAACTATGTCGCTTATCTTATTTTTATCGACTTTTCGGTACTTATGCCGATGAAAATGAGAAAGCAGTCTATGGTATCACTACAAGGGTAAGAGGGCACAATGTGATACACCAATAGGTTACTATTGTGCTCTAATTAATCATTCGTAGCAACTTAACTTCCGAAAACGTAAAACTAACTTTAGGGTAAAATGTTACCTCGCGTTTTCCATGCTTTATATCTGTTCTAGGTTAGTCTGAATGTTATCAGAATCAAGGTTAGTTCTTGCTTTTGAAGTTTTAATTTACTAATTAATTTCTAGTCATTATCTGCTAAAGCATCATCAGCGGTTCAAATTGCTAGTAGCGAAATTACAGCGCTGCGACACATATATGAGTGAACATTATCGATGATAATGACGCCATTTGTAAAAGTGAAGAAATTTTTCATATTGTCGCCCTAATACTATAAGGTTCTAAATGCAAAAATCAGTTCTGAGTTATTCATGATAGAAACAGAGTGGGACCCAAATGAACAGTGGAATATTCGCACCACACATACATTGCTTGCTAACATACTTCATAAGATTATTCTTCAACTCATTGTTGGTGTATAACAACATCGAACTTGAAAGTGGATTTTCTCATTAATATACTTTTTGCATTTAGAACCTTATAGTATTAAGGCTACGGGATACGGTCAAAATCCCGACAGCTTAGAATTCAAACATGTCTGAATTATTATTAGCCAAAACTATACACAACAAACTGACTTGGGGAGAACGGAGGAATTATTAGCGAAAATTAAAAACCCCCCAAGTCAGTTAGCTATGTGTATATTAATAATGTATAATTTTTAAAAAGTATTTATATCAATTTTTAAAATATTAATTATATTATTACCATCTGAAACTTTAAATTTGAATAGAGGCTAAACAAGTAATAATTGATTTGATTGTGGGAATTTTGACTGTCGGGATTTTAACCTGTCGGGATTTCGAACCAGACCCAAGGCGACAGTATGAAAACTTTTTTCACTTTTCCAAATGGCGTCATTATCATCGATAATGTTCACTCTATTTCGCTGGTATACGATCTCTGTTGCCGTTTGGCCATTGATTTCATTACTCAATATGAGAGATGAGTCGAAATTTTGTCATTCAAATAATAATAGTTTAAAACAAGATATGATCGCATTAGCAGTTAAGAGTTTGATGCCTTCCAAGTGTGCAATTCTAATGAAAAGTCTGATGTTGATATCGATGTTATTCTTTATTGATTTTTATGCTTATGTGCTTTTGGTCGGGATGTTTAAATCTGCATATGATGTAGCAGTGATATAAATGTTTTACAATTTGTTACAAAAGATTGTCTAATTGTTTCGGAGGAACCAATGTAAATATGCATCTAATCAAAAAAGTTATACAGTTCCTTTAAATAGTTTTGAAATCATCCTGTAGAATATGTATACTATTATTCCTTAAAAAAGTCACAAATTTAACTCTATATTAAAGTTTAATAAAGGGCCGAAACTCAACTATTCATGGGTTAAATCAATAGATAATTTCTATTTCATAGCAAAATAGTTCAAAAGGTATGTTTTAATTTACATAAATTTGATTTTAAACAAGCTATTGAATCAATGAAAATGATTGTGTTAATATTAAGTTTTTCTCAACTTATTTTCGATTAATCGCCCTTTTGTTGATAGACTAAATCAAAAGTTTGAACTTAAATATGCTTTAAGTTCAAAGTTTTAAAAAAATCTCTGAAGTGATCGAAACCAGATGTAATACATAAATTGTAAGTAGAGGTGGAATTTTGAGATAGATTTAGTCAAATTTTGGATGCTTTTGGATAAAGACACAGATTGAAAATTTGTGGAACAATATAAATTAATAAATTGTCAAACTAGTCTTTATGATCTCTCAAGTACTGTGGCAGAATACTGGAACATTTCACTAAATTAGGATATTCCTAAAATTGTCATCTCTAATAATGAGTAAACTTCTAGAGAAGTATCATTGTTATGTCATGTCAGTAATAGATAACTGACTAACAATCAAATGATTAATTTAAAATAAATCGAATAAATATCTGAAAAATTTATTAAAACGAACTCCACTTTTAAATCAACAAAAGTAACGAGTAAACTAAGTAAGCAAAGCCAAAGCAAATTTCTGCTAAAAGTAATTATAAAAATAGGACGCAATGAAAGAATCAATAGAGGAGCAAATGACATGATGAAGTACGATTACATCAAAAAGAACAACTATTCTGCCTAGCAAGTCAAAACTCAAATCGTAATTTTTTGTGAGCAACTCACGAACCGCCGGAAACTCCATATGAAAACAGACTCTGAGATTAATATTGAATACTAGTCAATTATCCATTTGAACTGTCAAAGTGTAAGTTTATGACAAAAATATAGCAGTCAAACATCTTTGCGGTAACCGAAACTATTTGTTTGGACATTCTCAAAGACGAGTAGACAGTGGCCATCACTATCGGTAGTGTTTTGGTATCGATTCAGAAATTGATGTCATCGCTTTAGCGAGTGACCCTCAATGCTGTTGTCGCAAATCAACATCAGTTCCGATTATCAGTATAAATTATCGCAAATATGAATATCTGGTCGAAGTTTTGGAACTTGAAAAGATGACAACAAATAGACCAATTGAAATCCCTTTCTTATAATGACTGGGATTCGGATAAAACTATTAAATAGACATTAATTTTAGTGGAAAAAATTATGACTATGAAAACTAGGCTTCGATCAGCTTTGTATTAATGAATTATCAAAGTTTTCTGAATTTTATTTATTGTCATTAATACTGTTGATTTGATTGAGCTCTTATTTGGTTAATTGAAGTTTGTCCTAAAACTCTAACGTTTAAGCATTAACAAAACATTTTATTCATCAAAGGACAGAGGGAAAAAACTGCAGTAATTGTATGGAACAATTTGACATCTTCATTACATTCCCCTTCAAAGTACCTATATTGTGCGAAAATTTAAATAAAGTTAAAAATAGTTTTAAAAGAATTAATTTAATGTACTTTTTATGCTGGATCCCATAAAGAATATAATATTTCGAAAAGATCATTCGACTCCGGATAAAATTTTTATCTTGCGATGGGAAGGGACTGAAATTAATTTTTAGAAAGAATCAAAATGGTTTTCGAACTTTTAAACAAGAATCGATGAAGAAATAACACAACAATCTTTATATTTAGAAGGCCAAGGTGATAATCTAAAATCTAATCGTTTTATTGAGGAATCAATATCAACACCTCTCCTATTCTTGTCTATTTAAAAATAGAATATTTGGCCATTCAATAGCTCGAGCATATTTTTAACAATAAGTCTCATATATCAGTTGGCGGCAAGTTTGAACAATGAACTGCGGCTAGGCTCAATATAATTGAAAAATTGACTTTAGAGAAAGCTTCAGCCTTAGATTAAGGCTGAAATTTTCTCTAAAGCTGTTGAAAATTCCAGGAAACGTGTATCTTTTTTAATTATAAACGATTTATTGTTTTACTGCTTATTAGTTTTCAATAATTATTCAAAAAGGGGATGGACTCACTACAAGAACACTAATGAACTGATTTGATACTTATACCTAATTGCCTATTATTACATATCTAATTACAGCTTCTACCTAATTAGTGATTGAATAAAGCAAAGCAGATAAGACACAAAATATTTCATTCTCCTATTTTGAAAAAAATTCATTCCTGGACATCTCAATGTCGAGGAACTATATCACTCTGGACACAAGACAGAGGTCTCTATTACTTGACTGTCCTGTCCATTCCTGGAGGCCTGGTCACCCCGATGTCAACACAATTATTTCCACTGATTCAATAGCGTGTTTGAAATCAAATTTATGCAAACTAAAGTATACCTTTTGAACCATTAATTTGCTACGAAATAGAAATTATTCATTGATTGAACTCATGGATAGTTGAGTTCCGATCCTTTATTAAACTTTAATATTGAGTTAAATTTGTGAAGTCTTTAAAGAATAATAGTATACTACAGGATGGTTTCAAAACTATTTGAAGGAACTTTTTTGATTAGATTCATATTTACATTGGTTCCTCTGAGACAGAGTTAGACAATTTCTTGTCACAAATTACTTGTAAAACACTTACATCACTGTTATGTCATATGCGGATTTAAACATCAAAACCAACAGCATATAAGAAGCATAACACTCAATAAGACTAACATCGATATCAGATTTTTCATTAAAATTGCATACTTAGAAGGCATCGAATTTTAACTGCTAATGCGATCATGTCTTGTTTCAAACTATTATTATTGGATGACCAAATTTCGACTTATATTAAGTAATGAAATCAATAGCTAAACGACAACAGAGATCGCATAATACCAGCGAAATATAGTGAACACTATCAATGATAATGATATTTGGAAAAGTGAAGAAAGTTTTCATATAAATGTTAACATCTGCTGAATGTTTATTCCACGAAATTACGAATAGCACTAAAGGATAGTATGAAATACAACGCAAGAATTCGATCGAAACTGCGAAAGGCTTTACGATTGAACTACTAACAAATTTGTAATAAAAGATATCAAACATATTAAATCATATTATAAATAGTAGCGATTGCCGTGAATGTGATTATAATGTAAGACATTCCTCTGAGTAGTTTTTTTCGAAGATTTAAACTATAGATAACTACTAGAAATTAGTTATTTCCAAGAATGTTATCAATTAATATTTTCATAATATATGAAATTTATTGTTCATATGTTTTATGATTGTATTTTAGTAGTAATCTAATAAACTCTGAATTATTTAGTTTTAATAGATTGAATTACTCACCACTTCCGAGTGATTAGTGAACAGGTAGAATCCGGTCAGAGTGATAATGCAGTTGAGCGAAGTATAGGTGACTTGCCATAGAGGCAGCTCTGTTCGAAGCACTTCTTCGTAATCGACATCTGTCCACTCTTAAAGCCAAGCCTAGGATTGCCAGGTGTCTAACCAGGTCTCTAACCTAGACCTTTTAATTGATATTAAAACAGTTTAAAATTATTTTTTAGAAAATCTTTAAACACTTCATCATTTACACACAAATATAACCAATAACCTATGAGATTCTCATGACAACTTATCTGATTTTTTATTTTTCTATTAATTAGGGTACAATAATAAGCCTATTGGTGTATCATATTGTATCTTCTTACCCTTGTGATACCACAGACTGCTTTCGCATTTTCATCAGCATAAGTACCGAAAAGTTGATCAAAAATGATAAGATAAACGACATAGTTCTTATCAATATAAGACCTGTTTCGGGAATTCAATAGTTTTGGTTAAGAGCGGGAAGAATGGAGAGAAATCGATTGAATTAAATTAAGATTTCGGTATCGAGTTTAAAACAGATTAGTTTTCATACCATGATGTACGCAGTAACGGCTCAGAGCATTGGGAATATACTCAAGAAGTCCTAATTTGCCGATAGTTTCGGTGTGAAGCAGGGCTCTCAGTTGAGCGCAAATTTATTATTTTGCGCATTTCGATAGGGCTCTGTCGATATATTGAATAATACGATACATTGATATAATGATATGATATACACATGTATTCAGAATTTTTCAAAAGTTGAATACAGTTTTAAAACTTTTGATCGATACATAATTTTTAATATAAACCTCTTAATCTCTTAATATAAACCGCATCCTTATTGTTTTTTGTGATATAATACTGAGCGCAAATTATATACGAAAATCATTATACTATTCGTTTTATTCGCTTAGAAATCTATGATAAAATTTTATTTCAGAAAGTTAATTCATTCCACAATTTATATGTAAAAATTTTATTCAAATACAATATAATTCAATTAATTGTTAGAGAGTTTCAAATTCAGTTTCAGACTCTACCTCTAAATTTTCGACATCATTTGAATTATTAGAATTAGAAATATTGAGGCACAAAATTTCCGTTGTCATGTTTTGGCGCATTTCTCGTAGAGGATAAAATGAAACACAATTTGAATTCAAATAACTTAATTTTTAAATTAGCATCAAGTAACTCTACACTTAAACAAACTTATTTTGACAAAATGTTTTGCGCAAATTTTGGGCAGATTTTGCATAAATTTTGTTCGTACAACTATCGAACAACTTTTTTGTTCGATAGTACGAAAAGTGCAAGAAACAAAAATAAAACTGAGAGCCCTGGTGTAAAGCCATATCTGGTATAAGAACATGAACTGCATATGTGTTATCATAATTGGAGGCGGAATAGCGATCGCTAATAGTGATGTGTAGTGCTATCAAACAGATATTATTCAAATTCATTCAGCTTTTGTCTTTTATTGCTTAAATCCTAAGAAATATTTATTGTTTTAGGATTAGTTAAGATCAAGTTTATTCAACGGAAAAAATATGGATCATTTTCAGGGAAAAATTATTTAACTTTAATTTCTATTGAGATTTTTCACTTTGCTCGAGATAGTCAAATAACAAGATCAAGTGCGAAAACTGTCAAATATATTTCACAAAGATTTTCATATTCATCAAAATATCTTATTTGTTTGTTTTACTAATGTACATTACTCAAATTACTTCAATTGATTCACAGAAATTGATTGAAAGTTCAACTGATCATCGTTTAAGTTTTGGCGATTATGATTTGGTGTGCTAAAACGATTTGGTTTAAGATTACTTAAAGTTTAAATGTTGATTTAAACACTAATTACAGTGTGTTCCTTATGTAGAAGTTGTGCGTCATTGGTAGCGCGTGTGTTACATTAAATATAGGTTAGAAACAGTAGTCTTCAAGTTCTGAGTAGAAGTTTATAATAAAAAGCTTGAAAGCAGCTGTCTCTGATTTACATTTTATGTAAAGTGTGCGCTGTTTACAATCAAAGCTTTTTAACATAGCATAGGACTTTTGGAACACACAAAATAGTAAGAGTACTAATTGATTACACATAAAAAGTTCATAATAACTAGTTTTCTTAAATTAAAGCTCAAACATCTTCAAGGTAATCAATTTTCAATTGAATTCAATTTCTATTTAGTTATTTTGAATAATTTTCCAAAGAGGTTATAAGCGTGTGAGTTATTCATGCTATTATGTCAGATATAGAGTTATATCGAACTATTTATGATGCTACCATTCTAAGAAAAAGTGAATTTTTAGTCAAATTAGAGATAGTCTAGATCTTAATACGATCTGTTAATAGCTTTCTTTTAATATTATGTTCAGTGTCACGGCCGTGGCCTACAATTAATGAGGCAAAAGTTGTTTTTGATCTGCTGAACCTCAAATTTTTATCCTATTTATGATCAAATTTCTCAAAAGTAAAGTAACTCTTAGTTAATGATCAGATCTATCAGAAGAAAGATGAAAAATCAAAGCAAACTCACATAAACAACATTCAATTCAAACTATGAAAGTCCAATATCAGCTCAACATTAAAATGTTTAGAGCAATAATCATATTGATGGCTTGTCCAAAGAAAATTGACTTTGTGAAGAAGTCTATGAGTGCAATAAAACATGAACTCTGTCAGAAATAAAGAGTAAAACAAAATGCGTCAATGATTTGGTAATGTTGTGCGATAGTTTTCATGGATACATTCAGAAATGTAGCGCATAGTTCCGTACCGAAAGTATCTGAAACAAAAATTATAGTAAACTTTTTCTTTCAAGAAAGAATAAGAGGCATCAAGAGATTGTGAATGGGCAGAACCAATTGAATGTTTGAATCTATAGTGTTTGACCTCTCGCATATACCCTTAGAATATTTAGTAGACTTCCTAGTAGTATAGGAGTAGGAGAAATGAATTTTTATAATGGGCTCTACGGGCAATTTAAATATTTTCAAAAATTCACTTGACCCCCGCCCTTCGAATTTAATCTTAATATTTGGTTAATAAATCGACAAAAGTCAGGAAATAATTTCAGTAAAGAATTGAAGTGTTTAGAAATCTGAAAGGCAGTCAAAATCGAATAACTTCTTGATCTCAAGTATACGTATATATAACAAAGAGTAGGGCTAAGACCCAACGAGTCAGCTCTTGTTGATTCTTTGACGGAGGGCTTATAATCGTTCAATTTTGACTCTATTTCATTTTCATCATCCGTCTCATCGATGTCATATATTTCATCATTACTATTGAAGATCTGTTTTAAATGTATTGCAGACTTTAATAGTTTTTCGGATATTTCCCTGTTGTTATTCAGAATTTTGCATATTTTCCGGAATTTTCCCTGATTCTATTAGTTTCTATTTTCGACTTAATTTTCCATTAAAAGAGAATCTGATTCGTGTGATCTTAACCCTATATTTTGCTATATATACATGAAAAAAGTGATTCGATTGTGACTGCCTTTTAGCTCTCCAAATACTGATTCTCAATGAAATTAGATTGAAATAAAATCCCTGAGATAACAGACGCTGATTATGAAGAAATGCATCGAATAGGGCAGCTTCTAACAGGTCGCTTATACTTCGTCCAACTGCGCCATTACTCTAACCGGATTTTACTTGTTCGCTAACCACTCGAGAGTGGTGAGTAATTCAATCTATTAAAGCTAACCAAATAGCTTAGTTTATTAAATTACTACTGAAATACAATCATAAGCTATGTGCACAATAAATTTCACACAAATATTGTGAAAACATTAATTGATTGCATTTTTGAAAATAACTAGTTTCTACTAAATATCTGAAGTTTAAATCGCCAAACAAACAACTCGGAGGAATATCTTACATTATAATCACGTTCGCGGTAATCGTCGCTATTTATGATAAAAAGGATGGTACGATTTAATGATATGTTCGATATCTTTTATTGCAAGTTTGATATTTTAATTGTTAGGCCTTCGCAGCTCTGATCGAATTCTTGCGTTGTACTTCATATCACCCTTTGGAGCTATTCGTATTTCCATGGAATAAACATTCAACAGATGTTAACACTTGTATGAAAACTTCACTTTTCTAAATGATATTTCACTACCATCGATAGTGTTCACTATATTTCGCTGGTATTATACAATCTCTGCTGTCGTTTTGGCTATTGATTCCATGACTTAATATGAGAGATAAGTCGAAATTTGGTCATCCAAATAATAATAGTTTGAAACAAGATATGATCACATTCACAGCTAAGAGCCAGATGCCTTCTAAGTATGCAATCCTAATAGAAAATCTGATATTTTATGTAAAGCACGCGCTGCCAGCAATCAAAACTTTTTAACATAAATTAGTATCTACGGAACACACTATAGAGTAAGTGCACTAATTGATTATACACAAAAGTTCATAACAACTAATTTTCTTAGATTAAAGTTCAAATGTTTTCAAAGTAATCAGTTTTCAATTGAATTCAATTACTATTTAACTATTTTGAATAACTTTCCAAAGGGGTTACAAAACGTAAGCTATTTATGTCATTATGTCAGATATAGAGCCGTATTCTGAGTTCTGTCTTAAGCTCGATCTCAACCTAAGTTAGACTTGAAAATACAAATTTCAATAGCACCAAGTCTAACTTGAGTCGACATCGAGCTTAAAAAAGAACTCAGAATACGACTCATAAAGTTATATCAAACTATGAGACTACATTCTAAAATATGAATTTTTGGTCAAATTAGAGGTGGTTTAGATCTTAGTATCATTTGTTAATAGCTTTCTCTTAATATTACGCTCTGTGTTATGGTCGTGGCCTACAATTAGTAAGGCAATGATTGATCTTAGTTTACTGAACTTCAAATTTTTATCCTATTTATGACATTTCTGAAAAGTAAAGTAATTCTCAATTCATGATCAGACTTATCAGAAGAATAAAAAATTAAAGCAAACCCACATAAACTGATATTCAATTCAAACCATGAAAGTCTTATGGCAGTTCCAACATTTTAATGTTTGGAGCTATGATGATATTGATGGCTTGTCCAAAGAAAGTTGACTTCGTGAAGTCTATGAGCTCAATAAAACACGAATTCCATCAGAAATAAAGAGTTAGAACCAAATGCACCAATGATTTGGTAATGTTATGCGATAGTTTTCATAAATATACTCATAAACGTAAAATAGTTTCGTACCGAAGTATCTGAAACAAAAATTATTGTAATGAACTTACTCTGTCAAGAAGTTTTGAGCTATACTTCGATTTATGCTTGATGTAAGTTCGGGATTTAGGTACTTGGGTCGTTACTATAACTTGTGATAGACATCAGTTTAGTTACCCTGAGCTTGAGCTGAGCTGAGCTGAGCTGAGCTGAGCTGAGCTATGAGCCGAATTGATCTGATCTCATTGACTAACTGAGATTTTTTTGCGAAACATTTTAATATTTATTAGAAAACTGAAAATAGCTACAAAGAAATTTTAATCTAAGAGTTTTAAATGATCCAAACTTCAACGATATTTTGTTGCTTAATATTATGGGTGATTAAAATATCAAATCATTAGATTAGCGTTTATTCCGAATCAAAGTACTTAAACATTGAATTCAAACACACTAAACTTCTTTTGAAATAAGTTATTGAATATTTAACTCTATCTTAAAGCTAAAACGTTTTAAAATCGTGTTACATGAGCGATTATTGTATAGTTACAAATTTACTAAAACATATTTAACAAACTAGATGATACAGAATTCCTCTAAGCTTGCCGTAAATTTAAATGATCTCTGATAAATTTTAATTACATGAACCTTTAAGAAATATCAACCATATATCATAATAATATTGATAGCCATATCTAAAGCTTACGTATTTTTAGAATTAAAAAATATTAATAAGTTTAAAGACATATCAAAATCTTAAAAAAATTAAGGTTTTAAAGGAGATTTATCAAGATTTTTGCTAACAGTACAAATAATTACTTTTGTTTCAAAGACCCAGGTTTGATATGATAAGCATGTGATAAAAGCGTTCGTATTTCATTAATATTGTCCAAAATATGAGCCAAAAGTGGTTCTAGTTTAGTACCACATGAACTGATAACCATTCCAACAGCTCCATTGATAGCAAGAATTAGATAAAGATAAGTGAACGACGCTTATATTCTAAACTCTGAGTCCAATAGACTTCAAATTAAGTGATTTCAAAGGTAATATTTTTATTTCTTTCAAACGAAAAGATTTTCAGTTCTTCTTGTTGGGTAGATATAAATAGCAGTAAAGAGCAATTTGAGTGGCAAATCTAAAACTGACCTGAACACTCAAATACTGTTTAATAATCAAAAAAGTATGCAATAAATCATTTATTTGTAAAATTTATGAACTATATTAACAGAAGAGTGAGAAAAAATGTTAACATCTTAAGAAATTCTAAATTCTAATTGAAATACAAGTCTCAAATGTCCAAATCTTCTTTGAAAGTGCTAAGAATAAAGTTTAGTTTCTTTAGGGCTAAGTTTAGTATTAGATAGGTTTCGACTTTTAATACTAAAGTTAATCATTATCTATCTAAATCTTATTTGTAAGGCAACAATTTAAATTCAAATATTTGTCTTTCAAATTGAGGCATTAAACTTCTCAGAAAATTATTTAATTAGCTTTTTAATGGTTATAATTGATTTTGACGCTTATCTAATAAATTAATTATTAAGTTGAAACTTGATATTAAAATATAAATTAAAATAATCAAAAGATTTTTTATGCCGTCCAAATATTCACTTGGAATTTTTATGGCATTGAATATCTATTACTAAAAGATGACCTGAAATGAGTGTGACTCCAATTAGTTATTTTGATAGTTGGTTCTTAACCTAATTTATAAATTGAACAGAATCGGAACATTACGCATTATATCTATTGATTCATTTGAATTATTATTTGTCAATCTTAAGTAGGATCGAATTATAATTTAATTGCAGCACATATTTGATTGAGAACCAAGTCGACAACTTTTATCTTTATAGTATTAGGTCAGCCGGAAATTAATCGGACTTTTTAATCGCGTTACTGATAAAAGTTGTAAACATGTTTGTTATATTATTGCGCATTAGAGTAAAAGAAAGTGAATGTTGCGGTCGCTTGTATTTCTTGTGCTTTTAAATACGATTTCTGTTTATGGTCCAAAAGTGGACCCACTTCGAGCTAGTGTTACAAATCAAGAACAACGTGCATTTATTAAATGTCGTTCTATTGAACACTTCTGCTATTGAATTTTATAAGATGCTGGATAAAATAGCTCGGAGAAGTGCATTAAGCAAAAGTCAGGTATATGACCTTTATAATCAATTTAAAGATAGAAGCCGCCTAAGCAGCGAGGACGCACCTCACCCAGGAAGACCTCGTACTTCGACTGATATAACACACGAACAAAAAATTAAGGAGCTTTTAAATGAGGACAATTACTGGAGGACCGAAGATTTGGCCCAAGAATTAGGTATTAGTATCACGAGTATAAAGGATCCTTTGAATATGGTAGGTGCAAGAAAGGTAGCCTCAAGATGGGTACCACACGAATTTAAACCCGAACAAAAGGAGTTGCGGGTACATATTTCTACAGAGAACCTTGAAAGATATAATAGTAACCCTGATATTTTAGAAAGAGTTATAACAATCGATGAAACTTGGCTGAGAACCTATGACCCATTATATGCTAAGAGTTCACGTCAATGGATCCTACCTAACCAAACACCGTAATTATTTAAAGTTAAATTTTCGAAATCTAAAAATTATGTGAGTGGCTTTATTCTTTGTCGCAGGCCGACCAAAGTCAGGGCAACAATGAGTGACTGGAAGGTAATGATGATCGTAGCGTTTCATCAAAATCGGATCATAGCTTATCAAATTTTACCAAAAAATAAAAACGTCAATTTTGAAGTTTATCTTAATTTTTTGTCCGAAATATTGCCCCGAGAGACAAACAAACACCGTATTGCGAGACCACTCATCTTACATGACAATCCTAAGCCACACAAACATCAGAAAGTTCAAGAATTTTTCAAACGACATCGATGGGAGGTGTTAAAACATCCCCCTTATAGCCCTGATTTGAATCCTTGCGACTATGATGGTATTGCTAGAATAAAGAAGCCTAGCAAAGGAAACAGATTTGCCAATGAGGATGAACTTAAAGCTGCTTATGATGAAGTTATTAAAGAAATAAATCTAAAAGATGAGGCTACAGGAATACGACACCTCCCAGAGCGATGGGCTTTAGTCACCCAGACAGGGGGAGAATATATTGTATAATTATATTATTATATAATAAATATCTTTTAAAGTCTATGATTTCTAATATTCCGGTTATTTTCCGGCTGACCTAATATTTGAACTTTCATTCGAACTGGAGTGAATTGAACTCTATATCAGATGCCTTATTTTTACAATAACTTATATTTGTGATATAATTATTTTTTTTCCTAATGTTTGACTGAAATATTGCGCGGATAGATGCCTACATTGTGTTTAATATGCTGTTAATCTAGTAAATTTGAATAATTATTGATGAAAATATCAGAATTATCATAAGAAGTACACTCAATAACCGTTGATAGCAATTAGAAATATGGTGTGATACGTCTCTCCATAAGACCAGAATGTAGGCCATATTTAAACCTAATTCATATTCAATATAGCAATCGAAGAGAATTAAAAATGAAATATTATATGGAATTGATGAACATTATTGAGAGGTTGACAAAATGACGGCTTTTTTGCAATTGCGGGTTATCAAGTTCTGAAGTGCAGACTAGTTAAAAACGACCAACACTACAATCAATAGAGTTGATATATGATATTCAAATTGAATAAAATAACGAAAGATTAACGTTTAGAAAAATTATACTAAACATAGTTTGAGTCGATAATAAGATCTTATCAACAGGTTGTTTGCAATAAGACTAATAAACATATCGGGTGTTCGCTTTAAAAGTATCTCTAAGATTTGTAGTTAAATGATTTAAGTTAGTGATTTTTAAGAACACGATAGTCTGCATTGACTAATTAGTAAACTTTAGAAATGTTAATTTCAACTTTTATTCATTCTATTCGTATGAGCAATAATAAAATAGCACTTACTTCGTTTTAAAGCTATAATAGTTAGC
Source organism: Archegozetes longisetosus (assembly GCA_018873245.2). Lineage (NCBI taxonomy): Eukaryota > Metazoa > Arthropoda > Arachnida > Sarcoptiformes > Trhypochthoniidae > Archegozetes > Archegozetes longisetosus. The sequence continues at coordinate 6,729,334 of JAEMBT020000008.1, read as the reverse complement.
GTTGCCAAATCTCAAGGAGTTGATCAGTACAGTCAGTATAAATTAACCTCTGAGTTTCGTCAGAAAAAAGGGTTCACTGAGTAATATAACTATTACTAAACATTTTGACTCTTTTCTATTGTTGGGACTCAGAGGTTAATTTATCCTACTGTCCGATCAATTCCTTGAGACTTGGCAAAATTAGTAATAATGCATATGATTTATGTGTGAACTTAATCTATAAAAGTTCAAAATCAGACTCAATCATTCATATTATTATTTATAACTTGTTATCAAAGCGACTCAGGAAAAAAGTTTTGATAATCTTTTGGAGATACTTTTAAAGTGAATACTCGATAGCATTAGTAGGAAGAGAAATAATGTAATTTATTATGTAATTCTTAATGTCTTCCACATCCAAACAACAAAGAACTCAGGATTTGATTCTTATGATAGATGATTCAGTTTTTTATTGTATCCGAAACACAAGCTTTGAGATAATGCAACTTTTCTGAAACTATTTAGAGAACACTTAATTCAAATAAAATAATTAGAGATGTTATTTTCAACGCTAATCACACTAGTTTTCTTTACAGATAACTAATTGACAGTTTAAGTTTGCAAGTCATGAAATCTAATTTTTTGAATTGAGATTAAAGGCAAGTATTAAGTTATCTTTAAAAATGTACTTGGTTTAAGTTGGAATAGATGAAAATGAAGTCAGAGTTACAATTACTGGTGAAATTTCATAGTTGCAGGTATTTCGAAACCTAATTCTGAGATATTTCGAATTAATTTCTTCTCCAGGCATTTGAGTAAATGCTAACGTAATTAGAGATAAAATAAAATAATTAACCTTTAATACAACGGCAATTCAACAATTTGAGGCAAACGGTAATTGATTTGGATTCATAAGGTATTTTCTAACCATAAAGTAATGGGTTATGATCAATATTAGCTTAATACTAATAATACGTACTGCGTAGTGTGATAGATGCATTGATGTTACTTTCATAGAATCCTAAGCATCTATAAAAAAAACTCTCTTGTTTGAGCCTTGATTTTATTTATTTTTATTTAATAATGCAATAAAAGCTATTATTAAATGATTTAGACAATGGCTTGATTTAAAAATCATCTGTATCCCTAGTGCCGAATAATAGAGGATTTGGTTAAGAGGTACTAAACGGTCGGAACGACTTTAAAAATCGGGGGAGGAGTCAAATCGGTAGTACTCGACGAGACAAATCGATCTGTGTAACAATCACCAAGCCACGCCCACCGGTTCAAAAGATACGCCCCTTTTTGTATTGAAACTTATTAATTCATTTACAAGTGAGCGGGCTTTTTAAAAATCAAATGAGGAGTCAAATCGATAGTACTCGATGAGACAAATCGATTGATGCAAGAATCCTTAAAAAATTACGAATAAGTTAGAAGATTCCCTTTTTCGGTTTTTCATTAATAGTTTAGAAAAGTTTTCGTAATCACAGCCAGCTTTGATAAATTTTAGATTTCAAAACTATGATGAACTCAATAAACTATTCTAAATCCGAGTCACTCTCAGAATCTTCCAAATTCATCACAAAATCGTCAAATCCCTCTTCAGAATCTGTAAGTTCGAGGGGTTCCGAGAATGACTCTTCATCGTGAGAAGTTTGTGAGGGGCCATTCATAAAAGAAGTAGCGTCCTCAAGAATCTTCTTGAAAGCCAAACCTTTATGTTTGTTTTTCAAGAAAATTCTGTTATAAATGGCCCAGTCTACTTGTTCAAATAAGAAATTGGGAGATTGTGGCGACCGTATAAAGGATTTAATGTGTCGCAGCAATCTTTCAATTGTGTTCGTATGAACTTTGTAGACGCGGCCATTATAGAGGACTTGCCTCACAAATTTCTCACGGTGATTGACCGTGAGATGTATCCAATTCATCCCTGTGCTCGTGATACCTTCATAGACTGCAGCAGAGTCAGTGTATACGATCGACTCCGCTGCAATCCGTGAAGCCATGAGAGGCCAGAGAGTGTCTTTTTTACGGTCGGGCACGACCATGGCAAAACACTCTCCGGTCTCTCGGCAGAAGGCACCAAAGATTCACTAATCTTCAAGCACATACAACCGCCCGCGATTGTACTTACGCTTGAAGATATGGGATTCATCATACTCTACAATACATCCTGGATCCCCGATTGTCCAAGTTGTACTCTTGAGGTGGTGACTAGAAATATAACGGACCAGCCGAATAATCTTCCGTGCGGTTTTCGGGTGAGACTCAGTTTTTTCCGAGGTGAGTCCAACCCCAAGACCGCACAAATAACTGTAGCATATCTTAAGCGACCGAAGAAGAGGGTTAGGCTCTTTTTCGGTCGTTCGTAGACCTGAGAACCAGGTATTTTTTGCTGGATTAACGGTACCACCACAAAGTTTATCTTTGCAGAAGTATCGATAACCCATTACACGATCCTGTTGCTCAGCTCTACGTAAGATATTGCCACAAATTGGACAATTGTAAAGCTCAGGGTCATCAGGAGGAACTAACAGACTCATGAATCTGAGCTTTGCAATGACCATAGCGTCGGTCCAGCCGAACACTCTATCAAAATTAAATAAAGTTAATTTACTAAAATCTATGAATAAACTTTCATCAGTTAATAAACTATTATTATTAGGTATACTCTGAGTTAAACTAGTATTTATATTATTGAGCTCAGGAATACTATTTACAATTCTTAAATTAATTTGACTAGAATTGACTAGATTCTCAATGAGGGTGAGTGCGCTCTGAAAAGAGCATTTGATTTCTCTGCCCAACACCGAGACGACGGAGCTCTATAGGTATTAAAGACTCTGAAGAATAGCAACCTCGCTTTTGAGGTCGACAGCGCTTCTTCTCGCCTTCTATATCAATAGAAAAATGAATTTTCCCTTATTTGCATGCCTTTATATAACCTCGGTTTAAATAAGTGAGCCAATAGTAGAGTTTGGGAGATTCCACTTTTAAGACAGGGATGTCAAAAAACCAGAATTTGCTCCAAAGCGAGATTTTGAGAATTAAAAAATAATTATAACTTTTGAACAAGTAAGTTAGATTAATGACTCTTGAATCAATCAATTTGTCTCTTTGAGTACTGTAAATTTTACTTCTTTCCCGAAATTTATAAAGTCCTGCCTATCTGGTAACGAAATTATAAATTCCAATATAAAAAGGGCGTATCTTTTGAATCAGTGGACGTAAAATAATGATTCTTGCATCAATCGATTTTTCTCATCGAGTACTATCGATTTGACTCCTAATTTGATTTTTACAAAGCCCAGTCCACATGTAAATGAATTAATAAGTTTCAATACAAAAAGGGGCGTATCTTTTGAACCGGTGGGCGTGGCTTGATGATTGTTACACAGATCGATTTGTCTCGTCGAGTATTATCGATTTGACTCCTCCCCCGATTTTTAAAGACGTTCCGACCGTTTAGTACCTCTTAACCGAGGATTTTGAGTAATTTTAGGTTCCCTACACATTACTCTAAAGGCGACAAGATTTGATTCAATGAGAACAGCGGTCATAACAAATGGACTTTTAGTGTCAGTAGTTTAGTACATAAGTCACTCTTTTATACAGTTACTACGGAATGTTTTACTAGAAGGTATCTAACATACAGCCTTATTCATAAACACCACTTAGACAATAACTCGAAAAAGTTATAACTTAAATGACGATTCTCATGTTCATAAAACCCACTTGAACTCAAGTGTTAAGTTCAGAGCTAATTTTTCTATGAAAAATTAACCCAAAGTTATCTTTTGAGTTCAAGTGAGTTTGTGAACATCAAAATTGTCATTTATAACTTTTCAAGTTATTGATTAAATGGTATGAATAAGGCTGAAAGTTTTTATGAATTGAAAAACATTGCAGATTAATAATAGATCACATTAATAATTGGTAGTTAAATATTATTGTGAAAGGTTTAGGTAATCAAACTCTTGTTACATAAGTTTGAATAAGTCACTAGATTTGAAATGTTTTTAAAAAATATGCAATTCATTAAAATGCTTCAGTGTTTTGATGTATTGCGTTTTTTATAGCCAAACCAAATTTTATCAATTGTTGAAGAATATGAATGTTGTATTGTCTCTATTATGAGCGGAGCTGTCACTTTCGGACTGAAAGGTCTTAAAATTTGGTCAGAAAATCGAATCCAAGATAGAGAGATTTCTGAAATTTCTCCATATTTTAAGAATTATTTGGCCCTTTCCTGATTTCCTATATTTTTTTCGAATTGAGATATGATAACTCGATAGTTAGATTTAAATTTTAGGATGGACTCCATGCTTATTCGGTTTGAGATAAGTGTATCATTGACTTAATCGGGACCCAATGGTTGGTCAAAGAACAATTCTTCAACAGAGCGATATATTGTTGTACAGTCTGACTTATATTCTTAGATGAATATTTCATTTGATAAATTGAGGCGCATGATCATTCGAATAATTATTTAAGTGATTGAGAAAATTGGTCTAACTATTTGAATATTTTGTAACTTATTTGACAAAATTTGATCGAATAGTTTCTAATAATTTTGTTTTTCTCGAATATATATTTACTTCATCTTATGAATTAATATAACTCCAAAATTTAACTGACTCTGAAACTCAACATTGACTATGGAAAACTGTATATTGATTTAAACATTTCAATATCTAGTTTTACTAAGTTTTTGCTTTAGCAGTAAAGTGTGCATTTCGTGTTTTTTGAATTATTTTTTAGTCTATCTATTTTATTGTAATTTTGCTAACTACAACTTTGTTTACTGTGATTTCATCTACTGACGTATTTTTTCAATGGATCGCTTGTCGAAAGATCGATCGTTCTGTCGACGAATCGTACCACATCAAGCTTAATGAAGAAGCAATTCATTATTCTCATATTCGATTAAACTAATTATAGTAAATGTAACAATTTAGGGAATAAACATCAATCTAAGAATAGGCACTAAAATAGCTGTCAGATTGGCTAAAAGTAAATTATTCCAAATCAATAAGTTTTTAAATCAAGATTATACACTAAAAGTCATTAAATTTCAAAATGTGTTTCTTTTTCAAAAATCATATTACATATTATTACTTACTTCAGGCAAATAAATTACGAGTTCTTCAAATGAAAACTCGCTCATTGGAATACCTATAAAGATTCTAGTATTCCTCAGTTTACAATTTTCTCATTTATATAAAGTAAGCATTCAAAATGGAATGTCTTTTATATAAATCTTAGTATTACTGTTGGTTTTAGTATTGGATTTGACAATTGCTAGCACTTTAAAATCAAATTGATAACACATTTTTAAACTATGATAAACTTTTAATAATTTATTATTAAAGCGTGTTGTTTTCAATTATTGAAAACTTTCTGACTCATAGTATTTTGTCAGATCTTTTCATTAACACGACTCAAAATTCATTATTAAAAAGTTCTAAACTGGTTATTAAAATGCATTTATTGGTTAATCTCAATATACTTAACACAAATCTCAACGAGTTGTCGAGCCCTAACGTTTATCGGCTCTTCTGCATCTTTTTAGGAGTGATAAAAGCATAACTGTATTCTGTTGATGGTTCTGTGATCTGCAGTTGCTATCAATCAAACAGTCGAAATAGCACTTCGTTTCAAAATATAAAACTATTTTTTTATTGTATTAGTCTAAAGACCGAATTTGCATGTATTGAAGCAAAGTGCTACTTCGAGTGTTTGATCAATAGCAATTGCAGATCACAGTACTAAACTTTGATCGAAAACTAGAGGGACACATCATAACTACTATACGGGAGGACTTAAGTAATCGAAAAGGAGGACAGAGGAGGACGTTTTTATTTTTTATTCACATATTATTTAGTTTAATAAAGTTTGTGTCTAAATGAATATTATTCTTCCATAAAATTGTTGGGAGAAGTAACTCCTCTGTTAGCGATCGAAAATGAAGTGTCACACAAATTGCATTTAAGATGATGATCGTCTTTTCAGGATAACCATAATTTGTATTTATCATTCCTCAACCACTTTTCGTTAAATACACATTGTATTTTGGTATAGTTAGGTATACTTTTGCTCCTCTTCTGAGACATTGTGATTCACAATTAGAAAGAGGGATTGTTTGGATTACAATTTTTATTACTGTCACATGCATTTGATAAGTCAAACGTATGATTGCACTATACTTGTGTATTCCCTTAACTGTTCCCTTTATAATATATGCGAAATTATACTATCTTTGACTACGAAAAAGGTATAATTTGCCTTTAGCATACAAAACAAAAAATAATTATAGTCTCAGGAAATTTTAATGCTTTTTGTAAAGGAGGACATTGTATTGTCCTCCTCTGACCCCGGGAGGACAGAGGAAATTTTTCAAGAGGACTGTCCTCCCTAAAGGAGGACATGTGGTCACCCTATCGAAAACTCATAAATGATGATCACATTAATATTGAAGTGATTAGAGTGGTGAAGGAACCTCGTCACATCTCTCCATACAACGAACAAAGTTTTGGATTTCAGACTATGAAAGAAATATAAAGCAAGTGTTTCCAAAAGATGCATTAATAAAAGTGTAACGACGGTTGCGACTGATTAGCGATCGTGTCTTAACTTTACAAAAGGCAACCATAAGTCTTCAGGAATAGTTTCCACAATTGACTTAAGTAGAATTGATGTCCACAATGAAATAATTTGAATCGATAGTAATTTGAAACTTATTGTGGAACTTGTCATGAAACTCGTTAACTTATATCATTAAATTATTATAGAGTAAAACAATAAAGCATTGAAGCCTTCGTTAAAAAGAATGAACTCTGACCACTTCTTCTATTTATGTAACATACAAAAGTGATACTAAACTCCATTCAATAGTTGTATTCTATACATGAATTAAAAGCTGTCAAAAAATTGATTCATGTCTGGAATAAGGTCAACTGTAAACTTGAATGGAGACCAAATTATTGGCTGTTAGACAATAATAAGTCTGATAAATAGTTATTTGATTATATTTCTACTGAATAAAAGTTTGACTTCGATTTTGCGTTAATTCGTGTCTATTTTTCACACAAATCTTTCATAAAGTCTTTCTCTTTGTTGGCTATATTTTTGAGAATCACATTAACTTCTATTTTATTTGTGTTGATTTGGTTCAGGATAATCACTTATTCTTATCTATTGATAGCTGTAAAAATTTGGTTATGACAATTCACATCCGCATCCATTCATTTTATGTTTATATCTTTTCAATAGCGTATAAACTGAATAATGAAGTTTATTTTGTTTTAAGTGTAGACGAGTTTTCATAGAGAAAAATGAAAACAGAAAATAAATTCTCAGGTTCATTGACCTTTTGATTCAAAGTCAGTCTAATTATTTGAAATATCAAACGTAAATAATAGTCGTTTTATTCATCTTTCGAACTTAGGCTTTTCTTATAGCCTTTGGTTAAATTTCTCATCTTATCATAGCATCTATAGTTCAACATTTATAAATATACTCAACTTTGTTAAAGTCAGACATATGGTCGGATCAGTGCTATAAAGTGCTATTTATAGTGTTATTTCAGTCTGAAATAAAACCATATGGCACACACTTGACTATGTTCAGTTAACTCAAACGTATTGTTTTGATGATAAATCAATTTGTCATAGAAGTTGAAAACTTTCACTCCACTAAAGCCTAAGACTTGAGATAAGAGTTAAGTACTTGCTCTTAAACCACTAGAAATAAACTTTTTAGGACAGTGTGCTGTCAGATATTGCTTTAGCCACTGTTAATCATCGCATTCAATTCAGTATCAGATGTGCTATACTTTGATCGAAAACTCATAGATAATTATCACATTAATGTTGAAGTGATTGGAGTGGCGACGGAATTTCATCACACCTCTCCATACAATGAAAAAAGAATATAAAATAAGTGTTTCCAAAAGTTGCATTAATACATGCGACTGACACGCGATTGTGTCTTAACTTTACACAAGGCACCCATAAGTCTTCAGGAATAGTTTCCACAATTGATTTTAGTAGAATTGATGTCCACAATGAAATAAATTGAATCGATAATTATTTAAGACTTGTTCTAAAACTCATCAACTTTAATCATCACACTATTATAAAGTCAAACAATAAAGAATTAGAGTCTTGACTGAAAAATAATGAACTTTGACCACTTTTATTTGTAACATATAAAAGTGATATCATTTAATCATATTATTTAATTCTTATTAATTTGTATGTCGCATGGATTTCTTATAATTTTCCACGGAATTAAAGTTTTAGAAAGTATTAGTTAAGATCCTCAAAACATTTTTCGATGTGTACAAATTTCGAAAGTATTCAACTTTAGATTTAGACATTTACTGCTTCAATCAAATGATGACTAATGACATAATCAATAATTTCCTTTGTTTAATTTGATTATCGAGCAAATTGCTTCTATACTCAAAATCTTAATTCTAAGTGAATAGTGATTGAAAGCATGGTTTCAATCAGACCATCATATAAAGCATGTAAACCAATGTATAGAATACTTGATATGGTAATCAAAGCAAATAAGAAATCTAATTTAGAAGCAGTTTGACATAGTATAGCAACAGCTTTTTCTTGTCGCTACTAAAGATTATTAAGTATGCAAATGTATATTAAAAATATCTGCGATTATCTGAGTAAATGTATCGTTGCATAACGAAAACACATCGAAATCAAACTGAAAAATCCTTTATCATTTAGTGCTTGTTTTAAAGCTAATAAACATTGGTCAGTCTTAACCTATAACTTATTTTAATTCAATTTTTAACTCGTATTATATAACTTTATCAATTAATCGATTGACTACTTATTAATGAGCTTTAATATAAAGTTCATTTCGAAAAAAATAATATTTAATTAAAAGATATTTCAAATCATTTATTCGTTGAATCGCTTTTAGTAACTTATATCAAATTTTAAATTAGTTTTAGTGTCAATTATGAACATTTTTTCTAGTGCTTTTTCGTTGTAAAATTTTGAAATAATTTTAGTTACAGTTATAGTTTTGAAACCAAAAATCATTTAATTTTCGTTATCGTTACTGGGCTATAAAATATCTTAGTTTTCGTTAGTTTTAGTTAACGTTGTTAAGAAAATTTTGAATAAGTTTTAGTTAGAATCACAGTCAATTGGTATGAGAGTACATTTTAGTTACTATAATCTTTGTTTTCGTTATAAAAAGTGAAAATTCACGTTAAAAATTTAAGAGATTTATTATAAATTAGCATCAATTTATTTTCTAATTTTATTGGATCCAACGAATGCCTTTTTCCTGATGAACAATCACCCGAAATACTGAATATTCTTTCAATTGTTGCTTGTGTCGCAGGTATTACCAAAAAATTTGAAGCTATTTTTGAAATAGTTAGAAATTTATTTTCAATTATTTTATTTGTCCAAAATTCTAATGCGCTGAGTTTTAATTGAGTGTCTTTAGAAGAATTTCCAAAGTAATCTAAACTTAATCCAAAGTCCATAATAAATTGATTTTTAAGGTATTATAAATACGATAGTATTTTATTTTCGACATTTGATTTAACTTTTGATTCATTTAGTGCCGATAAAATCACATCCTTTACACTTGAGAATGATGTGAGAATTTGAGGATTTTGTGATGAATTTTCCTGAGGATTTCGTTCATTTGATTTAAACAATTGAGTGTTTAGCTTTTCAATAAATTTGGTGATGCAATTTATTTTATGACTATCTAAGCACAATGCAAATTTAGGATCAAATAGAGTTGAAGTAATGAAAATAGGATCAAAGTTTTCATCATTTAAATCGTAAAATGAATTGAATTTGTTTTTTATTTTTGAAGTCATTTTTTTAATAATAGATTTATCAAAAAAATCATTATTTGTAATTTGTAAATGATTTTGAAGTTCAATAATTGATGGGATAAGTGAAGATAATGTTGAGTATAAATGCCCCTCAATTAGTTTAGTGTGATCGGCAAATGGCTTCAAAAGTTTTAGCATTTTATCAATATTTGCCCATTCCTTTAACGTAAAATGGTCCCATGAAAAGTCATCACATATACTCCTAATTTCCTTTTGATAATTATTAAAGTAATGATTGAATATATAGAGATGACCATCGCGTTGGGCAATATGAGGGCGGCGTTACATTACATAAAAATTTAAGTTTTATGTATTGCATTTGTAGATTTATTAATTTTACGCGAAATATGACGCACCTTTTTGGCCAAATTTTTAATATTTTCTGACTTTAGCACCTCATTGACGACTAATTGTAAAGTGTATGCATAAAGCTAAAACGTTTTAAAATCGTTTTACATGAGCGATTATTGTATAGTTACAAATTTACTAAAACATTTAACAAACTAGATGATACAGAACTCCTCTAAGTTTGCCGTAAATTTTAATGATCTCAGATAAATTTTAATTACATGAACCTTGAAGAAATATCAACCATATATCCTAATAATATTGATAGCCATATCTAAAGCTTACGTATTTCTAGAGTTAGGATGATGTCTCAATTCAATGCATAGAAAATGGATTTCGTAAGGTCAGTATTTGTAATTATATGACTGCAGACAACTTAGAATAGAATTCATACGACAAATCTACTGATTAAGAGTCATTTCAAGAAAAAGACGAAGAAATAACTAATGCACTTATGCAAATTTTAAAAACTTTTGAGACTGACTTTGATTAAGACTGGAGAATTTTAATATTATTTAATATTGATTTCAATAAAATATTTGTGAGTTTAATTGATAAAGTTTTATTTTTGATTAAAAACTACAAGCTCCACCTTTCGCATAAGCCGCAGATACTATTTTCTAAGGATATTCACTTTTTTTTATTTAGATAAGCTGAGGGTTATCTGCGCTAAATTAGGGTAGATTGATCTTCGTTACTATATGTTACAGATTATTTTCACGATAATCATTTCTAGTTTAAATTTTCAATTAACACTTTATACTTACAAGTTAGTTTTAAAATTCTTTCTTACAAAAACCATCTCAACTTACAAGAACCGATTTTGATGAAATTCAGTACATATACTAAGTTAAGGGCCCTAAATACGATATAATAATAACTTTTCCTCAATCAAAAAAATACCCTTTAAAAATAGTTCTTATCGATATTGCTAATACATTATACACTTCACACTATACACTATACACTATACACTATACACTATACACTATACACTATACACTATACAATACAATATAATGCAATACAATACAATCAAATAAAATACAAAGTTAGTTACAGGTTGAATGACAATGAAAGTCAATGAAAATATACTGAAAGCGTAAAAAGAAATCCACACCTTCACTACATCGAGAACAGCTAATGTTACGTGAAGTTTCTGCAAATGGAAACAAACTTGATTTACATTATCAAATCTTCCTGAATGTTGTGATATATGCTCAGCTTTAAACCACAAATATCTAATCATGGGCCGGAAGACAGGCACTGAAATTTGGTTATGGATCAATGAATGAAGATTAATTATATTGTTACGATGTCTTAAATCAACATCACTGCTGTCAAAATTTACACGGTTTTGGATCCTTCGAGCAAAATTTTTATATTGACGAAAGAAAAGAACAATCGAGCTGTTGGTTCATTGATGTTTTTGGTGGTATTAACTGCCTGCTACAGATCTTGGTACCAGAAAAACAAAACTAATAATGCTACTATCCTTTTGTACTGAGTAGGACTCAAGAAATAATAAGGATTTAGAATGAACATTAGGATAAAAAACCTCACTGTACCATTCCTTTAGAAGCGGTTTTGTTAATTTTCTGAATTGCTACAAGTAACATATACATTCGGTCTTTGAAGCAGATTTTCTTCAGCGCGTGAAGGCTTTATTCGGAGAATAGCCTCTGCTCCTCTGCAAGGGTCGTTAAAGGGCTTAACTTATTTGCAATCTTCCTTCCGATAAATAACGAGATCATTAGTAATATATCCTTCATTTCAACATTAAAACTTATCAAAATATCTTTTAAACTAATGATTCATTGATAAAATCCTGTTTCAAAAAGTTGACTTAATTTACTTATTATGAGTTAAATCAAAAAATTTCACATTTAACATAAATTTTATTTTTAGAACATAAAAAATGAAGTATTAATCCATACAAAATCTCTGTAATTCATTTCATTCGATATTTACATACAGTTAAAGATCATTAATCTGACGATTTGTTTAATTTCTTTTATTTGATTTTCTTTTTTGACATATTTTTCTCTTTCAGATTTTTCAAAAATATCGCGAAAGAAATTTTGTGTTTTAGAAATAGGTGCTTTTCCAAAGAATATTAAGTTTTGCAAAATTAAGAATCAGATTTAAGTATGTGTTTCAAAAGATTTTGAATATCTAAAATTTCTTCCCGTGAAATCGGCAAAACTTTCTTAATTCATTTAAGTAATTTTCAAGTTCATGAATATCAAAATAATTTGTTTCGCTTCAGGTTATGAAAATCAATATTTTAGACAAACGTTTTAATTATGATAGAGTTCAAAGATAAGAGTCCCGAACAGACTTAATAATGATTCAATTTCTGACCTAAAAGCTTACACTTTTTCTTTGACTTTTCTTAAGTCCTTTTAATTTTCTAAGCGTTAGAGAGAGGCAATTCTTCGACTAACGCCTTCACGTGGTCCAAACTGTCCTTCGATCTCTTGTAAACATAAATAATTTAGAGATAATAATTTTCCATTAGCACTAATTATTTCTTGGATTGTATATTAATGGTAAATAGAGGAAACTATATTTCTTGATAATATAGTTTCTTCAGAAAATATTATTTTACATATAGTTTATGAATTTTCAAGAAATTCTTTAAAAATCTGAAAGTAATAGAATATTCTAGAAATGTATAGCAAATCATAAAAATTCATAGTAAATTTTAGAAATTTCTATATACTTGTATGCTACACCACTAAAAATTCTATAAAATTCAATTAAAATTACACTAGAATTTCTTATAAGTTATCTTGTATTCAATAAGGCTCCAGGTATTTTATATAATTCTTCCCATGAATCTACTGAAGTCAATATATAGAAGATTTTTTCCATTAAATGGTTTTTTATTCATTGTTGTTTCCATTCTTCCTGGAAAGTTGTATTGTATAGTGTATTAGCCATACCAATAAAAACTTTTTTAAGATGATATTTTTTCTATTGGGGAAAATTTACTATTGTGTTTGTGTTTAGGGCCCTCAATATATGTACCGAATTTTATCAAAATCGGTTCTTGAGAGTTGAGAAGGTGCTTGTTAGTTTGAACATCGCTTTAAATATCTCAATGCACATCATGAGCCTAACTATTTCCTTGATTTTTGTAATTGCAAACTAATATTCTGCTCAAGATTCTCCTGTATACTTCTTTATTACATGAAGTAATTAATCCATATTTACTGAATTAGATATATCATCTGTAAATACCATACCACCGATCAGGGCAGATATATCATAATACCATACTTCTTGTGGTGTATTTCATTGTTCTTGCTTCCTCAATAAAAGTGAAAAATTGATTATAACATTAATTAAAAAGATATATTTTGTATATCCCTTATCAACTGTTCATATTCATTCACAGTGCAACTTTCGATTTAGCGCTTACATGAGTAGTTCAGTATTGTAGCTTCCCTACTCAGATACTCTTTGTTATACCCTTAATATCTAACTCGACTTAAAGCAACTTCTATTTTCCTTATTTCTTCAGGACTAATATAGTTACTATATATTTAAAGGTTTATCTCTACTCATGGCACACAAATGCAATATATCTATTTCTCGAGTATAACTTTCAGTGTTCTTACTTTTATAATCGTCACTAGAAAAATATTTTAAATTATCGTTTGATAAAGTAGGAAAAATAATCTATACGAACTGCTTATGTTGTTCTTTATCCTACTTTCATGTTATTTTTTATGAAATAAAAGTCTGTTATAATGAATTGCATATTTTTTAAAAACATTTCAAATCTATGGACTTATTCAAACTTATGTTACAAGAGTTTGATTACCTAAACCTTTCACAATAATATTTAACTACCAATTATTAATGTGATCTATTATTAATCTGCAATGTTTTTCAATTCATAAAAACTTTCAGCCTTATTCATACCATTTAATCCATACCATTCATACCATAAAATTGCTTTTCAAATGTTTTATTGTCAAAAACTCGATATTATTAATCATACCACTATGAAATCAAATGGATACCATAATAATTTAAGAAGGCAAGTCTCAATTTCACTCTGATCTTTCGCTCCGTTTGCCTTTTGCACTTTTCTCTATATAGGAAACTTCGAAAGAAGTCTAGTCTCAATTGATTTCGTACTTATATTAGCATAACATCACAAAAGTGTAAATATTAAATCGTTATGCCACTTAGTATTTTATAAATGTTACTTGTTTCAGCATTGTTGTCGATATCGGTTTCAAACTACCTAACAATTCGTTATTGAATAATGCAATGTAACAGTTAATCACTTATCTACAGCTACAACAAGCTTACTTGAAAAGCTTCAGTTTTGGATTTTGAATTGTCCTTTCGCGTTATATTAATCTACTTTTATTAGTTGCTTTTCTGGGTATTTTTATTAGCCCAGAGCCTTGCTTTTTCAGAGATTTTATTCTTTGGTCCTTAAGCTACTGCCTCACTTGTAGTGATTTTATCTGCACAAGTAATTTTAGCTGTAATATTTGTAAGTTTATGATTATAGATCCATTTTTTGTCACATTCAGTTATAAAGATGGTAGACCGGCAATACGATATGCATAGATATCTTTCTGCATGAGGGACATGCAATCAAACATGTATTCATAAATGCAATTCAAGAAGCTCGATCTCAACTTAAGTTAGACTTGAAAATACAAATTTCAATGGCACCAAGTCTAACTTGAGTCGAGATCGAGCTTAGAAAAGAACTCAGAATACGGCTCATAAAGTTATATCAAACTATGAGACCACATTCTAAAAAATGAATTTTTGGTCAAATTAGAGGTAGTTTAGATCTTAATATCATTTGTTAATAGCTTTCTCTTAATATTACGCTCTGTGTTATGGTCGTGGCCTACAATTAATAAGGCAATGATTGATCTTAGTTTACTGAACTTCAAATTTTTATCCTATTTATGAGATTTCTCAAAAGTAAAGTAATTCTCAATTCATGATCAGACTTTCAGAGCCTTAACCCATTTAATGAAAAATTATCTTAACTTGAAAGAAATTATACTGGAATTTTCCGTTCCCGGTCATGGATGCGCACAAGAAGTAGACAATATTCATAGTTTGACTGAAAAGAGTTTCAAAAACAAAGAAGCTTTTTCATTAGAAAAAGTTTGTGACCTCATTAAAAACGCTAAAAGGAAAAATCCTTTGACTGTTATTAAACTTAAAAAAGATTTTAAAGGTTATCAAACTTGTGCTAAATTATTCAACTATAAATCGATTCCGTTCACAAAAATATTTCAATTGAAAATTACATAAAATCTATTTGAGGTTGAATTTCGACCATCTCCTGATTCAAACTTCATGAAAGTAAACACAAGAAGTTATAAAAGAAGTTCAAAAGCCAATGTAAATATTCACAAAATAGACTTTCCTGGGCCTAAAATTAATAGAAAGAAAATTTTTATCTCCGAAGAGAAGAAAAAAGACAAATTCAATAGTCAATTGGTGTCCAAACGAAGAAAAGTCTTATTTACAAAATATTTGCAAACAATTTCAGAAATATGTTCATTTGCTCAGTATTAGTTTAAATTTCTGTATAAAAGATTTTTAGCCAATTATTTGACTGATATTTTTTCAGATAAAATTTTTCATGAAAAATACAAAATTATTTGTATTTTATTCAAATTTTAATCTTCCAGAAAAAATTTTGCTACAATATCGTGGAAGTTTTGTAATTTTAGTGACAGAGCAGTATATCCTCAAAATTTTTAAGAAAATTAAAGTTAAAGCCAAAATACTTATTCAATTCTCTAAATAAATCCTTATGTTTACACGAAATACATAGAATTTTGATAAATTAATTTTCGAGGGAACATATTTACCTCTTATTTGATATATTGAGATTATTCGAAAATTTTGTAGTTTGGTTTATTTTATGTTTCAAACTTCAAATACGTTTTTCTCAAAACTTTTTTCATCATTTTTTTGAGATAAGATTGTATAATTTCAGAACGACGATTTGTTGCATTCAAGTTATCAGATCTTGTTATTAGAGTTTGATTCACAAAAACCAAATTAATACTAAAAATGTTGATGTGAGACCAAATCACTTTGAAACTAGTTTGTTTCGATCAGTCAGTAAAACTAATTCACTCTTCAACAAGATTAGGATATTAGTTCAAAAGTGTTATCAATTTAGTGATAGTGATCAGAAGATTTCTTTATTAGTGGCAGAACTGAGACGAAAATCGACTAAAGATCATTGATTGCAATTAACGATCGATCATCAGATCAGTTGGTTTTACGTTATATCGCTGAAATACTCTAACTCTTAAAAACTGATTCAATCAGTAAAATAATCAAACAGAATTAGTTGAAAATTTTCATCGAAAATGATTTTGAAACATTTATAGATACTAATGTTAAAAGATATTCGAGTTCTTCCAGAAATTGGGTGTTGAAAATTTTGATCAGTCAAATATTAATTTACGTTGAATTATTTTGCTAATTCAAATGACAAACTTTGCATAATTATTACTCGAGAGATATTTCAAAAACAAGATCTAATTTGTTTTTAGATGATTATCTAAAGTGATCGAATCCTCAAATCCTTTTATATTTTTAAGATTCATGAATATCATGATTGATCGCAATAATTCAAAACTAAAGATCAGATCTGAACTGTAATCAGCCTAAAAGATTTAAATCATGATTTCTTCTATGATAAGACTCGTATACATAAGATGTACAGAGTGACAACAAATGGAGGCTCCCAAAATAAAGTTTCTTTTCTCAAAACTACAAAAGCTAGAAACTTAAACTACAACTGCGAGAATTTATATGACATGCTCAATGTGAGTGCCACTACTTGTAATCACGTGACGCAGCCGGTAGACGAAATTGTGGATAACAACTTCTAGAGTCAAATCGGAGATCTTTTCAATTTAATTCTAGATGGAATACATGAGCTCCTCGAAGGTTTTCGGATTTTTTACATAGACTTTATCTTTAAGACAGCTTCACAAGAAGTCGCAAGGGTTCAGATCTAGCGAATAAGAAGGCCAATCAATTCGTTTTCCGTATACATTATTGATATCCAGGACAATAACTCTAGCATCGAAATACTCGTTGAGAAGCTCAAACACGTCTCTTGTTCGATGAAGTCTCACACTATTTTGCATGAACCATGCTTCTTCTCATGAGTCCGAATCGATGAATTTATCAAAAATCTCGTCGTTCGGCTGCGTCACATAACTACAGGAAATGGTACTACATTGAGCATATCATATAAATTCCCGTAGTTGTAGCTTAAGTTTCTAACTTTATCATCACATAAACTCCAGCAGATGTAGTTTAATCTGCTGTTGAAATTTTGTTTATAGCTTCTGTAGTTTTCGAGAAATAAAACTTTATTTTAGGAGCGTCCATTTATTGTCACCCTGTATTTTATGTTGTAAGCAGTGTAGTGGAAACCAGTTTTCTACATTTACTCTGAAATATTCATAGAATCGCATCGAGAATCGGAATAATTTTAAGTACTCAGATCAAGTTTGATGCTCGTTCAACTTGAAACAAATAAATTTCTAAATTCATTTTTCTATTCATTACAGTAACATGTTATTCAGTAACTTCAGTCAAATGTATTAAAACTTGAGATTAGTTCCGATAATTGGCTTGTTTCAATGAGGTGGTCAGACCGAAATTCAAATTCAAGTTTGATCAACTTATTAATCAACGTAAATCTATTCTAACATTTAGTAGGCAAATGCTTGAATTAAACCATTTTTGTCCTTTACGCTCCTTCACAAATGCAATGCTTTGTATTTGATGACACTAATTGTTTTTCTAATGCTAATTTGTTGCTGTTCTCACCTTTAGTCTTAGTTATCTTAAGTATATTATTGCTGTTGTTTTCTGACCTGTATGTCATCGCATCTGTAATATTTGTTGTGATACTTCGTGTCGTATAGTTATTAATGGATCAACAAATCAATTCAAATCTAAATATTTTATCTGTCTTTTGCTAATATCTAGTTTTATTTTGTTTTTACGCATGTGTTTAGGATAATCAAAAAATGCTGATTCTCTGGATGTTAGTCTTATCGATAGTTGTGGGTATGATGCTCTGTTGTTTCTCCATTAATGATAAGGAAACGGTATGAGCGATATTGTAATTACATGACAAAACAATTACAGTCAAATCTTTCTAACTTTCATATGCAGTCATTTTAAAAATAGACTAAATAAATCCACAGAGAATGAAGGCTTACTTTTATCGTTTTTTGAAAGAAATTGAACTGTGTTCAAGTTAGACAAGTTTAACCTGATTTATGATTTAATTGTGTAGACAATATGGAGCATCACTTGAGATGCATATCAATCTGGTCTGAACTTCCATTTCTACTGATTTTCTTATTTTTGACTTTGATTATGTGCTTACTTTTTCAATCAAATTTCTTATTGTTTATTGTAGTTATCTGGATGCTAGTTGTTTAGAAGCGATATATCGATGTGCCTTTTGAACGCAAGCATTTTTGTTTAAGTAAATCTAAATACTTTTTTCTTCTATTAACTCTTTCTTCCACTCTTGTAGTAATTGCTTAGCGAAAACTAAATACTCATTGACTGAGTCTCAAAACAGTCATCGATTTCGTAGCTGAGATTAATTGCTTGAATTAATCTACAATCATTAATTGTTTGAATAGATTTTTGTATAACTCTGAGTTGGCTCTCATTTGACTTCGAAGTTTAACCTGTTGTAAATCATAATTTGATTTGAAAAATAAATAAGACTTAGTACAGCTACGATCAAATAGTTCTACTTTTGTTAATCCCAAACTGATGCGTGAAGAGCAAACTTTTAATGGCTTGCTCATTCATTGAGTTACTATTAAACTTAAAATATGAATCATTTAATTTTAAAGTAGTGAACGACCAATAATCACTGATAATCAAATGATTTGATGCACTTTCTGAGTCAGTAAAGTTCATTAAAGTTCAAAAGTATGCTTCAGCACAACGTAAAATCTTAATTATCGCACCCGTTTATAATTAATTAGTAAATTCAATAAAGTCATGTCAATAACTCCTGAAGCCCACAGAATATTGTTATCTTGTTTCCTGACTAGATTCTAATGTTTGTTACATTTGTATCTTTTTGTATAACTTATTTACGATATGAGTCAATAAATATAAATCATAATTATTAGTCGTGAGTCAAGTGTAGACTTTTGTTCTCAAAATTTGAGTTAACACTTAAACTATTGTTCTCTGACTAAGATTATTCAATTTTATGCTGTCCCTAACTTTTCATTTCTACGCATCAGGGATTAAAGTAAAACTATTTGGTGGTAACTGTACTGAAAGCAATAGTAAAACATGGTCAATGAAGTGATTAGATGAAGTCATATTTAGTGTTTATTATCAGACCCCTTCATGTCAGAGCCTTCACCTTAGAGTCAAAAAATGTGGACAAAGGGTTTACACACAATAACAGTATTAGTATTGCTATCGAGTTTATCTCTTGAATACTGACTGCATTGATAGGTATGCGATACATCTTCGATAAACAACTCCAACATGTTTTGACTCCACTCAACTCTTAGTGTACACTTAAAAACTTAACCGTTGATAGTAATGAGGAGTGGCTCGTTGTGATGGCGTGATTTCCATCAGACCACAATATGGACGATAATTAGCAAACTTATAGGATGTTCAATATATTAATTAATCCCACACTAAGTGTAACGACTACTGTTAGCGCGGACCCATACTTAAATCGGCTCATTTTTGCTTTACATAAGAAAGAACTGCAACTGACTTCCTCCAAGTACTAGTATTTCTTTTTACTTTTTCAGTTTTAGAAAAGATTTTAATATTATTTTCTTCACCTCCCAAGCTTGCCAATCTCCTTCAAGTTTTTTACACGCCTCTTCCCGTAAAGGCTATCTTCATATAAGTATAATATAATCTCGTTTCTCAAACTCTCCCTTAAGTCAAGTATATTTTGATTCCAGCTTCTTAAGTTGTACTAATGGATAATAAACTAGGTCTTTCTGCTCTTTCCCTATTTTTCTCTTCTTTTAATTTCTTCACTTTTTTTAGAATCGCTTATTTGTAATTTCTATTGCACAATTGACACCAAATAGTTTTAATTTAATACCTAATGCGTAGAGATAAAAAGTTAGGGGCAGCATAGAAACTGATAGTCTTGGTCAGACAACTATAGTTTAAATGTTAACTCAAATTTTGAGAATAAAAATCAACACTTGACTCACTACTGATAATTATAATTGATATTTATTGACTCACATGTCGTGAATAAGTCATATAAAAAAGATACAAATGTAACAAACATTAGAATCTAGTCAGGAAACAGGATAACAATATTCTGTGGGCTTCAGGAGTTATTGACATGACTTTATTGAATTTATTAATTAATTATTAACATGTGCGATAATTGAGATTTTGTTGTGTTCAAACATTCTTTTGGGATTTTTTGAACTTTATCTGGCTTAAAAAGTGCATCAAATCATTTGATTATTAGTGATTATTGGGTTGTTTACTATGTTAAAATCAAATAATTCATATTTAAGTTTAATTGTAACTCAATGAGTAAGCAAATGTTAACACAGCGATAACCTTGAAAGCGTTAGTAAAGCATTACATAAAATATAAAGTATTTTAACGATAACTGTTTGACAAAATATTTTAAAGAAATGAAAAACTGATTTAAACTTGCATAACACTTGACTTTAATCTCAATTCAAAAAATTAGATTTCAGGAGTTGTAAACTTAAAATATCAAGTAGTTATTTATAAAATATAATTTAGGAATTAGCGTTGAAAATAATATCTCTAATTATTTTGTTTTGATTAAGCGTTCTCTAAATAGTGACAAAGCATTATCACAGAGCATGTTTTTCTGATACAGTTAGAAACTAGGGTGACCAAGTGTCCCGCATTTAAGAGTTGTGTCCCGCATACCGTATGCACCTTTTGCGGGACGGAAAATATCATGTATTTTAAGATTTATATAAACAAATTTCCACTTTGTTTTTATTTAATGCAAATAATGCAATTTTGTTGCCAACACGTTTCTTATCTTAAAATATGTGGAAGTCTTTATATAAAAAGTGTTTTAATCCGTGTTTATCTGATACCTTGTTTTCATTCATATCGTGTGTGACTCTTATAAAGTGCAGTTCTCAATCAAATCTTTAGTTTATATTTCAAATAATTGTTATTTCAAACTGTGATTTGTAACTTCAATCAGATTAAAACTTTTTAAAAAAATTTTTTAAGGGGGTCAAAATTTTTTGTCCCGCATTTAACAGTTTTTGACTTGGTCACCCTATTAGAAACTGAATCATCTATCAAAATGATCAAATCTTGAGTTCTTTTATTATTTGAATGTGGTAGACATCAAAAATTGAATAATAAAATTTACTCATTATTTCTCTTCGTACTAATGCTATGGGGTATTCGCTTTAAAAATATCTACACTTTTCCTGGGTCGCTATTTCTAGAAATTATCTAATACTACTCTTGGATCATTTCGTTTATAAAATTAAAAGGATTACTGACAATTTAGATATAAGAAAAATGTCACTTATTCGGGAAAGCACTTTGATCTTGCACTAAAAATTCATAAAATAATAGCAAAAGAAGGGAAAAGGTTTGTTGTTCTTCAGCACTTGCAATGATTCTGCTTGATGCGAGAAAAATGCAGCTTCTAAACTTTCGAAAAATTCATTTTGTCAAGAAATTAGCGTTGAATATTTTGATTCTATGGCTGATGCTTTAAAAGCCATATTGAAATATTTCAGATTTGAAATATAAATGCTTTAAAAACCAAAAAGTCTTATAATTTTTCATTAGGGTTATAATATAACATATTTTTTATTAGGTTTGTCTGTACACCACTACCAGTACTACGCAGACATTACATACAGTTTTTTTTATATAGTTTACTAATTTAGGCTTATTTTGTTCAACACGTGCTATGGTTGTGTTTTCATTAATTATGTTTTGATAATTGTAATTTTTTAAAAATTGTATGTCTCTTAAGTTAGATAGTAATAATCTTGATATATATGTACATGTATTTAGAGTAGTATAGAAGAATTATAGATATTTTAGAAATGATTTCAATTCAATGAATAAATGCTTGTTTTCTATTAACAGATTTAGTCTTATCGGCCACTTCAGGCCCAGCCGTATCACTTCATTGATGAGATCCTGCCTATTTATAAGATGTTTGTCACAATTATAGATCAGATGCAGAGGCGATTCGAGAGCATCTTCGCATTCACACCTCCAGTGGTCACTCAAATGGAACCGAACTAAGTATGAGTTGAAGTGTCCGTGACTAGAGATGAACTGAGTTATGGTAAAATTTGGCACAAAGTGTTTGGTTCTCATTCTCACATGCACTGAAGGGAAGAACAGTTTTGTGTGCGAACCCTTTTCGGTTTTTAGCCATTGACTATTCCAATCATTCAGAGATTGAGTTCTTAATTGTCTTTTTACAAATGAGAGCGGCATCAACTCATACACTGATTCATTTATTGGTATGCTTGAGGCCTCTTTTGCCAGATTGTCCGCCCTTTCATTCCCACCTATTCCTGAGTGCCCTTTAGTCCATTTGAAGTCTATTCTAATATAATTTTCTATTTTTTGATAAGGTTTTTAATCTCGACAACAATTGGATGTGTGTTGTCGAACTGTTTTATGGCGAGTATAACACTCATGGATTCGCTAGAAATCAGTAATTTTTTATCACTTATTAGTGTGTGAAAAATGTTCACAATTTGAGGCAACGCTACACTTTCACTGTTGGGCCCAAGTATTGATGTTAACCATTTGATGGCCTCTCTGATGGCAATGAGTTCTGCCTGAAATACTGAACAGAAACAACCAATTCTGTAAAGACCTGTTTTAACTTCCATTTCATTAATATATACGACAAACGCTGAGCCAGCGCTTGTTTCAAATTTTGAGCGATCGGTAAAGACCGTCACTGTGTGTTCCTCTTCAGTGTTGTCTATAATTTTTATCTTTAGATGAGTTGCCGGGTGTGGAAGCAATCCATAATCAACTTTTTTTCAATAAATTCGCTATTAAATCCACCAATTGTCTGTTTTTCAGCTCTTTTTAATATAAAGTTATTTATACTTTCTTTAATTTTTATATCAATAGGAATTAGTCCTGCGATGACTATCGAGGACTCATAGGATATCGTTCTGTACGCTTAATTATTCTCATAGCTATGTGTATTTGTGTCCTTCTCAATAAATTAATTTTTGTTTTGTTTAGGTTTTGAGCCCATACTGGTGCTGCGTATAGAAGGATGGGTTCAATAGCCGCGATATAAAGTATTTTTAGTTCTTGCGCTTTCAGCCCCCATGTATTTCGAGCGATAGCCGAAAGTTTGAGTCTTACGAAGGCTTTCTTCGGTAATGTACTTAATGTGTGAATAGAATTGAAGTTTTTTGTCTAGTATTACTCCTAAGTATTTTATTTCATTTATGATTTCAATTTTTTTCTCGCCCATGAAGATATTTGGATTTGGGAGATTTCGTTTATTTGTGAACAGGACTGCAGTGGTTTTGGATGCATTGAATTGTATTTTCGCATTTGTGACCCATTTATTGATCTCTTCTAATGCTTTGTTTGCAATTTTTTCTAGTGTATTAATATTTTTATTAGTGATAGTCAGACCGGTGTCGTCGCAAAATATAATTATTTCTGTATTTCCTGGTAAGATGACTTCTAATAAATCATTGTAGAGCACGTTCCAAAGCTATGGTCCCAGACATGAGCCCTGAGGACAGACCATGGTCAGGTACTTGCTGACGTATTCAGATCCACATATAGATATGCCTTCCTTTTACTCAAGTAGCTTTTTATTATTAGATATATATTTTTGGGACACCCTTTCTTCCTGAGCTGATACAGGATGTGTGGCCACAATGCGTGATCAAAAGCTCCTTTGATGTCTATGCTTATTAGAAGTAAGTATGTTTTCTTTTTGATAGAATTTCTAGCTTTGTCTGTGATGTATTTGATGGCGTCAGTTGTTGATTGCTGTTTTGTAAAGCCAAATTGTCTTTTAGATAACAAATTTTTGCTTCTTAGATGGACGTTCATTCGATTGCCAATTAGTTTTTCAAGTAATTTCCCAAAAACAGAGAAGGAATATTAGTCGGTATGTAGAGATTTCGTACTCAGGCTTTCCGTTTGACTTTTTAAGGATTTTGATTATTGATATTTTCCAGGCGTTTGAAAATTAGTTCAGTTTTAAACAATGATTGAAAATTTTTAACATGTAATTTGGTTGAATTTCAAAGATCACTTTAATTATTTTGTCATTAATTTGATCCCATCCGGGACTCTTATTTGGTTTTAATTCATTTATTATATTATTCAATTTAGGTAAGTCGAACTCAGTCATTTTCTGTATTTATATCTTCCTCTGCCATAGCTCTGATGTTTTTGTGAAACTCATTATCTGTATTCATATCATCATCTGGTAGAAGGCTGTTAATTATATATTCCATTGATTCGATTGAAGTTTTTGTGAAACTGTTGTCTGATTTCTTTATGTTTGGAATTGAGATATTTGGTTTAATTTTTTCATGCGCTATTCTGTATGGCAGTCCCCATACGTCAGACTCGGAGCAGAAACTCCTCCAGCTTTTAATTTTACTTTCTTTAATCATATTCTGATATAATTTTTTCTGGGGGTAATAAATTATTTTATTTCTTAATATAATGTTTGGATCTTTTGCTCTCTGATATGCTTTTCTTAGTTTGTTCACTTCTTTTTTTTTCTCAGAAATTTCTGTTGTACACCAGTGGACCGACTTTTTGTTGTGTCTTTTTTGAGGAATAGATTCATACATTGATTGTTGTATTTCTTCGATTAGTTCCATCACCTTGTCTTCGAGCTCGTTGCAATCTTTAATGCTATTTATGTTAATATTTTCAACTCTATTATTTATTTGTTCTTTGAATTGATCCCAATTTGCTTTTTTGAAACAATTTTTTATTTATGTATTTTAGGCGATGAAGGTCGAGGTTATGGTTGGGGTTAATGCTGTTTAGCATTTGATTATTGAATTGTATATCCACTCGAATATATGAGTGATCAGAGTTGGTCTCATCATCTCTACTCTCCAGTTCCGACAATATCTCAGGGAGTTATCATTGCTTAGAGTTAAATCTATTATTGATTGACCTGAGCTACTGATATATGTGAGTTTGTCTGAGTTGTTGAGAAAGAAAAATTGTTTTTCTGATAGAAATTCAATTATTATTTTTGATCTTTTACTATTTAGGTTGCTTTTCCATAATCTATTTTTAGCGTTACAGTCTGTGCCAATCAAATAGTACTTTGGTTTGAGCGAGTCTATCTCTTTACTTATTGAGTCTAATATTTCTTCTGGTTTTTTGGGTGGATTCGGATCTGGTGGTAGATATGCAGAGCACAGGTGGATGTGTTCATTGTTGTATTTAAGATTACATCAGACACTGTAATCGTTTGTATACTGTATCATGGGTATCGCATTGAATTTGAACGAGTTTATTATTATTTGAGTCTTTGGTTTATTATTTGAATGAAAGACGTGAAAATCACCAAACGATTTCACTTTATTTTCTATAAGATATGGCTCTTGAGCTAGCACCACATCTATATTGTCTTCGATGACATACTTTCTCAGTACGTCTGTTGCACGAATAGATTTTGTAAGTTTATTTGAAGTATTTTGATGTCGATATTATGATTGTAATTATGATTATTGTTCATAATCTATTTTCTCTATTACTTTAGATCTTATGTATTCATAGGTTTTGCAACTTTTTGACATTGCATCATGATTTGTGTTTAGCAGTAATTGGTTTGAGTTTTTGTTCTTTAGGTTAAATTTTTCGCAGTTAATACACTTTTTGAAATTGGATTCACATGATTCTTGTGTATGTTCGGTACTTGCGCAATGCGAGCAATGCTTCGGTGATTTGCAATCTCTTTTGAAATGTTCAAAGCCTAAGCAGTTAAAGCATCTTACAATAGATACAAAATCTGCGAGTCGACACCGATTCCATTCAATGTTTAGGTATTTGTTATTTATAATTTGTTTTCTTAGTTGTGGGCTTGTTTCGACTAATAAGTGCTCGAGATTTTCATTCTTTGTTTTTAAGTCAAATTTAAATTCAAAGTTTTCATCAATATTTTCTGAGTTGCTATTTAAAAAGTGATTTTTTGTGATGTTTTCCAATAGACTTTGTTGTAATCTTTTGGTACATTACATATGATTACTTTTGGTCACCTTTTTGCCGGAATTTTTGCCTCGAAACTTGTCGAATGTTTATCTTCGATCTCCTGCTTTAGTTTCTCGACATCTGATTTGGTTTGACATTCGATTAAAATCCCATTTTTATTGATATTTTTTATTTTGTTGACTCCTATCTGGGTTTCTTAAATCTATTTTCGATTTGATTTGTTTTTCGCCTCTTCTGAAGTCCTGTTCGAATCTTTTGGATGAATGGCTAAGACGTGTGATGTTTTTTTTTCGTATTTATTATTGTATTTGTGTTGGGTTTTATAACTTCCGAATGTTTTTCTTGTCGGTTGATTACTAGTTTGAGTTTGAATTATTTGTTGTTTTGATTTGTTTTCGCTGATTAGTAGTTGTTTTTGTTCCTCAAATATTAGCTCAAGTTCTTGAATCAATTTTTCTAATTCTGTTTTCTTTTTAACCGAAAGATTACATGTTTTCAAAATATCATTAAATTTACTTTTCTTCTCAGTGAAGCGGTCACTCATACACTTAACCTTTGTGTTAAAGTTAAGGAAAAGTTGTGGACCGGCCATAGCTATGGCTAGTATAGGTTTGACAACTTTTGAACAGATGTTTTGTCCACGTATGCACTGTTTTGTGCTTGTTTTCACTTTACACTTGATTTGATTTAATTTTCACTAAATTGATTATATTTATTGTTCAATTTCTTTTCACGATACTGAACTCCAGAATAAAGTTACTGTTTCCTTAATTGAGTTCAAATCTCGACTTCGTAATATAACATATGGTTACTCTTAAATGAGGCAAAATTATTATTTTTTTGCTAAACTACTATTAACACGAGTTTTACACAATTTAATAAATAGGACTAATGCTTTTCACATTTACATAAAAATGAAAATAGTCGACAATCATTTAATTCAAGAACTTTTAGGATAAATACAGCTATTAAAGATGAAGTCGGTAATTGACGATTGACTATTGAAGTCTATAAGAGTAATTTCATATAAGCTCAAGAAAGTTATAACTCACAATATTTAAAAATTAATGTAAAATCAGACAAAACAGATTTCTGATTATTGATAGCATCAAAATACACATGTTACAACTCATAAAACAAGGTGCTTCAAGCGTACTGTACAGTACGAAAATAAAGTTATATATTCCTTACGGACATCAAACACCCATTTATGAGAATAAAAGAGTTAAAAATACCCTACAGTATTATAAATCACGTCATTATAAAGCAGATATATTAGCAAATTTAACATTAACATTATAATATCAATATCCCTCTTAACCTAAACTAAGTGGGTGAAATTCGCGTCCGAGTGTCTCGTTGAAATTACAGCAATAGCATGTTCCAAACAAAAACTGAAATTGGCAATATCTGCTTGGAATACGACAAATGATGTCTCTTGCTCCTTTGTTATTCCTGTAACAGCGCGCTCGATATCCATCACAGCTTTCTAGACAAAATGTGTCAACAGTGTTTTTGCAGACTAATAGTAGAATGAAACAAGCGAATAAAACGAGCAACTTCATTGTTGAAAGTTGATGAAACTTTGATTGCAGTCTCTGTTAGTTTGTTAGAGTTGCTCTACTTTTATACCTGTTTATACCTGTATATTCTAAATAAATAAATTAAGTAAAAGTTACCTGGGAATATTGGTTATCTAAAGGTTTATACAATAACTGAAGCTCATAAACATCAGCACAAGCTTGAAAATCACGAGTAGTATCTCAATTAAGTATTTTCAACGCAAAATGGTTTGACTCTTTTATGTTATCTCTATTTATAAACCAATTGTCTAATTAATATTCGTTAGTCCCTTCCTTTTTTATCTTAATGATTAATGGCATTGATCTCTTTTTCTTAAACATTGATTTTGTTTCTTTTAATCCTTTACTATATTCTCGATAAAGTACTTATATGATATCTTAAATAATATGTATTCGATTTTTTAAAGTTTATTCTAATACTATAGTTCATTAAAATTCTAACACGATATTAAACAAGATACCTTAAGTGTAATTGTACAAAAATAAAGTTACATTATATAAATCGTACATAATTTTGACATATATCTTATTGATTATTACAGAACCAGAATAAAGTAACTTAAGGATGTGAAATATTATGGTTATCTTATATTAACATTCGTACAACGAATTCACCTTGAACTTGAAATTTATGTCAAAATTACTTTGATATTTTTTTTCCAAATCTTGATTGTAAAACGTATAATTGATTTAATAATATATTTATGATTTTGAAAGAACTAATTTAGAAAATTATTCAATTGGAAAGATTCTATAGAAATGATACTTTCATCGGACGATCAAAATTTAAAGTCACTAAATTCAATATATATTTATATTGCTAGTAATTAATCACTATTAACGATAGTTAATTTGTGAAAACTTTATTTCACAATAAAATATTAACAATAATTCATTTTCAATTATATACTTCTAAAGTTTATTGAGTTTAAAAATGCTCATTACTTCATATACAGTATTCTCCATAAGCTATACGATAGAATCTATTTTTAAATTTATATGCTCTGTAAATTTTCCCAGTTATATATTAAGACATTTAATTTCTGCTCCGGAGCCAATTCCAATAATTCCACAATGTAAGCCAGTTACTAAAGGACCAATAAGTATACAATTATTCGGATCTTCATCAAAATGACCGTAAGTTTTAGCTTAATCGCGAACTATAGGCTTGCGATAATACCCAGTATATAAATGATATTGTGAATAATCCGATAGTGTTATTATTATTATTATTATTATTATTATTATTATTATTATTATTATTATTATTATTATTATATTAGAATATAAAGATGGGTTTCAAGATGTTTTAGATCATACTTCGTTTATGTTTGTTCATCAAAGCTGTACTTATAAATTCCATGACACTCCTTTATTAGACAATCATTACTGCACGTCCTATTCTGGCAAGCATCTTTAATCTTGTTTACAAATTGTTTGTTATTTTGATTGGTTAAGTAAATGATAATTTCATCATTTGTTAGTAACTTGTTATATATGTATATTTCATTATATTAATAAATACGAGTATTCAAATCTTTTATAAGCATAGTTTCTAGCATATTCTTCGAAATTAATACCATATGATGTGTATTGTGGACATTTCTCATAATCGGTAAAACATTATATATCAAGACAACAAAGATTGCTTCATCTTTTATTAAAATTTTTGGATAAATTCTGCAATGATTATTATACTTACAGGGCCAATACGGCAGTCTTGATTCTACTTGTTTTACCGAAAAGTACAATATCTACACATTCCAATTTTTATCAATATAAAAATAAAATTCGATCATCTAACAACTTGAGTAACTTATTCAAATTCTCCTAATTAATGTTTTTAGCGAAATTTTTTAACTTTTAATAAACAGCTTAAGTAGTTTTACCTGTTATTAGTAGGTAAAATGTGATCATATTACGTATTGGCCATGTTATATCAAAAAAAATTTTATAATTTAGATATATGATCACATAGGTTAGTTAATGTAAATTGTATGTGACAAACTTATCCATCGCTAAGTTATCCACTTTTTGCTGTGTTCAAACGATACGTCTGAAAAACTACGTTTTGAAGTACTGATAATTGACGTTTTCTCAAAAATCATTTCACTAAAAAAATTAGCTTTATCATAATGATGATATAATATCGAATTACGATTCATAGCTCTTAACCTGGAGTTCTAGTTGTTAACCAGTTTTTTATTAATTAAACTAACTATTTGTCAATGATTTAAATGATTTAGATCTAATTCAAATATTCATCGATTTGAATTTATTTAGCTTAATTAACTTCGATTTCAATTGTATTGAATTTAAATCTTATGTAGTTTAATGAAAACTCCAAAATTTTGTTAAATCCGCGATAAAATGCTTTTAGGCAATAATTATTGAAATAAATGTAATAAAAATTTTGTCCCGAAGTTGTTTTAGTTCTTTTTACTTTTTCTATTAATATCTTGGGTGTTCCCGACAGGCGTTGGTCACACTAACCATGCACCCTAAATGATCTTACTTTTCAATGTATGAGGGCTTGCATTTTAGACAGATTCAAAATATAGGTTAAAAATACGGCACTCCTGTGGCTTTTCGATGTTGGACATCCAGTTCTAAGCGCTACGCTATGAGGCAACGTTGTCTTATGCTAATCCTCACCATTAATTTCTATAATTTCATTGATATTTAATAAATTAATATATTAAGATAATATATTTCAAATAAGATATTGTCTAATAATTTATTTTGCTTTCAAATGACTTATAATTGCATTTTGGAACTCATCTGAAAAGCAACATTGAAATAGTATCATTTCGGCTGCATAATCAAAAGTAATTGACCCATATTATATAAAATCTTATCGAGAAGATGTTTCATATTTTATATATGTATTTATGTATTGGTGCATTATACTTATTACATCGATGAGATAATGATTAAAGAATCTCATCAGAAACACTTGATAAGCGTTTCTGTTTCATTGTAGAATGTTCCATTTTAGCATTAATTTATAATAAAATAAA